>CM076578.1:1362331404-1362832173 GCA_034641835.2 Pinus albicaulis
TTGTATTGTAAACTGAAGAATTCCTTTGGGTTAATTACCAATTTTTCAGGGTAGTTTCCTCATCAAAATTGTCCAGCACTTTCATTCAGTCTCATTGATTTGAATTAAATTCATGAAAAATGGATCATAAATATGATGGAAATAATGATACCCTTATCCATCGCTTATAATGCACATGAGTATGTTAACCTTTTCGCTAAACTAATGCAACATTAGAAAATTTATCAGCTTAAAATGTTTTGAAGCTTACCAATTTTTTTAAGCTAATGTCAAAGAATACAATCACGTATCATCTTTATACACATAAAGTGGCACATTTCCATCACTATAGCAATAATTAAATTTTTTTCTTAAAGGCTACATCATCATTCAATAGCCACATCATGTGAACCCCACATAAAGGAGGAGTATGTCGGGCTGTATTTAATTTTGGGTCATTTTCACAACAAATGTTGTAGATTGCCATCAAACCATAGGTTGAAAAATAGTAGGTTGCTGCTAGATGTAAGGATTTCAAGATTTTTTTCCTCACTTTGTTATCTCTAAATTGTTTCAGATGGTTTTCTCCACCAGACAACCGAGAGTAACTCTAAAAAACCAGCTCTTGACTAAAAATTAGCCTCTTCAACCTGAGAGGGCTCTCTCAAAGTAATATTATGATTTTTTCAAATAAAATTCAATAATATTGCTAACTATGTGATATTTTATTGAATGTGTTTGATTTTAGATGAAAAATGTATAAGGTTTACTACCATTGGTCTTATGTAGTCAGTGTTACGAAATTCAATGACAATGGTTCTCCTTGTGGAAGCTGAGGCTTGTAATATTGCAATGATAGAAAAACATACACAAAAAAATATTCAATGGCTTAATGTTCAAAGGAAGTGAGAGAATGAAATAAATAAATTCTGAGTAATTAAACTTCAAGATATTGGAAGTAAAATATTAAGACATATAGGACAAAAGCTCATTGAAACACTAAAAGAATATCAGGTGAAGAAGAAAGACACAGTCACTATATATTACTGATCCTCAAAAAAATTTACAAAGTGGTAGTGTCAAGTAACATTCTCCAACCCTGTGTTCTTCTAAGTACTTCCTATTAATAGGCTTTAGTCATTTACATAGGATCTACCCATATGGCTAGATCATTGAACCATTTGTTTTGACACCTCACTTAATAATAAACTAGACACCTGGATATAAAACAGACACCTAATGACTTTAGACTTTGAACCCTATTAGGATGCTACTTCATATTTATTACGTTCAATAACTGTGGAACTGGATAATTACATCAAATAAATCCAAGTTCTCGAGTGTCACTAACCATCATCAAGACATAAATACACCCACTAGATTTAGAAACCAATCGCCCTACTTTTAAGGAAAATATAATCATGATATTTGGTGACTATATTTATGTTGAGCTGGAACAAATTACACCTTTGTTGAGGAGAAAATATCTGCTGGAGTGTTCCAATAATACCCTTTAATGCCTCCACGTGGTTAGTTGACCTTCAATACACCTTCAAGACACTATAATACTACCAAATTATTCTCGCTGCAAAACTGAGTAAAATAGACAGTTTCGTAGCATGGTTTTATAGCAACTCCATTTCACCCGTTTATGCCAAATTTCAGCCTTATTATTTTATTTGTATGTGTTGGTTATACAAAATGAACTAAAGACAACTTTTCTCCATCTTTGATTTTTCCCAAAACTATGGTTTTTTACAAAAGTCACCTACAGGGATTTCCTAGAGAAATCTGGGTTTCAAGCCTGGGCTTCGCTACAAAATGGCCTAATTGACAGAGAAACACAAAATTTTCCCTTTTTCCTCAAAATTTCTCTTTTAGAACTGGAAATGGTGGTTCCTTAATGTTGCAAAATTGTCAAAAGTGTTTTAGTCCAACTTGTTGAACTCTTAGTTAAACTGAGAGGGGGGGGGGGGGTGGGTGAATCAGTTTAACACATTCATAATATTTTGAAATTTTATTAAACCTTATTTATACCTTCATTTCATGTCTAAATTAATATCTGAATAATCTTAGAATGTGAGCAGCAAGTATTAATATAATATAATAACAGACTTAATATGGGAGCAGCAGGTATTAAGCAGATGATATAAATAATATCAACACATAAACATCATGCATAGAGACACCAGATATAAGTGGAAACCCATAAAGGGAGAAAACCACATCTTATTATCGTTGTGATGCAAAGGAAAGCTCCAAATCCCTCTCACCACTATTTTTTTGCAGGCACCAACCTACAGGCGACTCCTACCTCAATTCTCCAAGCTACAACTTGCAAGGAAGCACCAACTCCCTTCAATTTTCTGCAGGAACAAACCTACAGGAGGCTCCAACCTCAGTGAGCTACAACTGATAGCTATCAAGCTGCAACTTGATAGGAAAGCTCCAACTTTCTCAATTTTTGAAACTGAATGTTTGTTGATTTACCTCAGATATCAGCTCTGTTCTGTAGCTTCTCTTTCTGCTCTTCTTTTCTTAATCTTCTCTGCCTTACACTTCGATGCTCTGCCTTCTCTATATTTTCTCTCTCTAAAACTCTCTTGTGCATATCAATGTGATATTATATATAGAGTTCCTCGCATTACTATTTGTATTTCATAAATAATTTGGAGTGAACAGTCATCACTCTTTGGCTTCTGTCTTCTTATTCATTTATCCAACTCATTTTTAAAATTACAACATGTAAAAATTTCCATGCTACAGTGGGATTTTGTCTTTTCCTTAGGATACTTGCATTTGCATCACAAAGAATAAAAAATTAATTACAACATTTACATTCACATTTTTAATTACATATTTCAATTTCACTCAGCTCCTTTTCTGGATTTTGGCTTTACTGGATTTGTCTTTTCCTGCTACTGTTAAGATCCTGTTTTGCATACTCTTTGTTTACTATCATCTGCATATTCCACCTATTCACTGCACTTTTGAATCCCTTTGTTGTACATATCTTCAACTCTACAATATTTTTTTTCCTCTTTCAGGCCTCATACTTCCTCTTTCTGTGTGCATATAAAATGAATACAGCAAATTTGTACTCAATCCAACTGTCGATCTGGGCAATTTCAATACTTTATTTTGAAGTTTACCTCCTTTAAGAATATATTGTTTAAATCATAGTCAGATCAACTGGCATCAAACGGAGCTCCATTCCTTTTTAATTCCATGGGGATAGCAGACTCGAGCAGATAAGGGAAGGAGACCCCCTTGGAATAAGTGTCGTCATGTATGCATATTCCCGATTATTAATAAACTGTGGCTTTTGTTTAGTTCCCAACATATATATGGTCATGGTCTTAAAACCTTTGGCTTCGAGCCCACAAATATAAGTGACATAATACTTTGGCTATTAAAACCATGTAAACTGACCCTCGGCATGTACATATATTAAACCATGTTCGTTTCATCATATATTTAAAATAGCGTCACCCTACTCCCATATGATGCTATATCAATATATAGTCACGATCTCCGTTCAATTATTAAACCATCACAATATGGTTAACCCACATATTTTCCATGGTTTATATATTTGCCTCCGAACCTTAGGACTAAGGTTATAACCCCTCACGCTTATACTCCTTCTATCATGGGAATTCAATTTATTTGTATGTGCCAGATTTACAACCAACGGTTAAACCTTGAGAATTTATATTGATACGCACGCTTTTTGCATAATTAAATTTTGAATAAACTTTGGCTCTAGGCCCCGCATCTACGTTCAATCACCCAATAAACACACTCACCGTACCTTCTTATTCTGTGTGCATCTCCATCAAACGGTCACCGTTCGATTGCTCTGTGCCAGATCGACAGCACTCGACGATATCGCTCCACCTCCTGGTACGAATGTTAACGCACGATGGCGCACTTTGAAAGGCGGTTTCGTTGGATCCCGCCTTGCGACGCATCAACACCTCTATGGAATCACTCCCCCCTCCTCAAATACCACTTGCCGACGAAATGTGGTGTGATGAAATCTACTTCAAGCCTTTACTGCTCAATCCAAACTGCATCAATGTTCCTCTCGTAAGGTTCCATCCTTTCATGGTTCCACTCCCCTTTGACACGTCAAGTTCCGTCCACTTATATTTCTTTAATTACACTCCATCACATAGTTTCACGTCAAACAACGTGTCTCCCTTTTACGCTCGCTCCAGTCAATACATGGCTTCGTTCCTCCGCAGGCTAAACAATGAGAACGAGAATCGATTCCAACCAATTCTCGACAGCTTAGTTAGCACGGACCAACCTACAAATTAAGCTTAGAAGCACTCCAATCAACTCCATTGTATTACAATCGCCCTTACAAAGCTCATACAAACACAGGGTTCTAATTGTAGTCTATAGCCAGACTTGACATCAATTCATAAGTTAGAACAGTGTATCTCTGTTTTTGCTGCATTCTTTGCCATCAATGACAAAATTTCCAACAGTCTCCCCCTTTGGCATTGATGGCAATACACTTTCTCTGTTTTCCTACTCTTCCTTATGTTGCTTACTCTTCCTCCCCCTTTGACATCAATGGCAAGGGGTTCGAATTCTTAGTGAAGCTTTTATTGTTTGATGCTGTGTATTTATCCTTTTTCAACATTTCATGCATTTCCTCTCTCTAGGATCTTTTGACTTTATACCCTGTTGCTCCACACTGTGGATTAAATCTAAAATGCTGACGCTTTAGCCTTTTCATTGGCTCCTTTATGCTGGATGTATTCTTTCCATAATCCTTTGATCCTAAGGACCTGATCCATGCTTCCCTTGTTGGCTGATCTCCCCCTGGAATGATATTTTCATTTCTGTTCTCCCCCTGAAACTGTGCTTTCTCTTTATATCAGAGAGTAGCATCTACAAATACTACCCCTAGTTTATCTCTCAAATATTCGAATGGTTATCTAGCAAGAGGTTTGGTAAATATATATGTTGTTTGTTCTTTTGTTGGCACATACTCCAGCTTCACTATCTTTTGATCCACTTGTTCTCAGAGAAAATGATACTTGATTGGGATACGCTTATTTTTTGAGTGAAGCACAGGATTTTTATATATACTTATAGAACTTGTATTATCACATTTAATTGAGATAGGTTCATTAATGCTTACCTTCATGTCTTGAAGAGTCTGCTTCATCCACATGACTTGTGTACAACATGCTGTTGCTGCTATATATTCTGCTTCTACTGTAGACAGAGAGATAGATGTTTGTTTCTTGCTTAACCATGCCACCAAAATTTCTCCTAGATAGAAAGCACCTCCACTTGTGCTTTTCCTGTCATCCACACAGCTGGCCCAATCTACATCTGTGTATGTTGTCAAGGTGAAACTTTTTCTTTTAGGATACCAAAGTCCATATTGTGTCGTTCCTTGTAGATATCTGAATATTCTTCTTACTGCCAGAAGATGGTTTTGTTTAGGTGCTGCTTGATATCTAGCCACTAGTCCTACTGCTAGCATGATGTCTTGTCTTGATGCTGTCAAATACAACAGACTACCTATCATGGATCTGTAGAGTTTTTGATCTATATCATCAGATCCATCATCATCACACAGCTTGCATCCCGTGATCATGGGAGTTGACACAGGTTTGCAGTCCTCCATTTTGAACTTTTTCAACATTTCTTTCAAGTATTTTTCCTGTGAGATAAATGTACCTATGTTATTTTTTTGAATTTGAAGTCCTAAGTAGAAACTGAGCTCTCCAATCATAGACATCTAAAACTCTTTTTTCATCTCATCAGCAAACCCTTTTGCTAGTTCTTCTCTGTTGCTTCCAAACATAATGTCATCAACATATACTACAACAATCAGGAGTTCATTTTCATGGGATTTTATGTACAGATTTTTGTCTACTCCACCTCTCTTAAAGACTTGGTTTTGCAAATATTTATCCAGTTTTGAGTACCAAGCTCGAGGAGCCTGTTTCATTCCATAAAGACCCTTTTTTAGTCTGCATACATAGTCTTCTTTGTCTATTAATGAGAAGCCTTTTGGTTGTTCCATGTAGACTTCTTCTTCTAAGTCTCCATTTAGAAATGCAGATTTTACATCCATTTGATATACCTTGAAGTTTTGGTAGCATGCAAATGCCAGAAAAATTCTGATGGCTTCCATTCTAGCTACAAGGGCAAATGTTTCATCGTAATCAAGTCCTTCGATTTGTGAATATCCTTTGCAGACCAGTCTGGCTTTATTTCTGATTACTTGCCCTTGCTCATTCATCTTGTTTTTGAATACCCATTTTGAACCAATGATACTTTTCTCAATTGGTCTAGGAACTAGTTCTTAGGTATTGTTCTTCTCAGTTTGTTCCAATTATTCATTCATTGCCTTTACCCAAGACTTGTCCTTGTTGGCTTCTTCAAATTTATTTGGCTCTATGTGACACCATGGCTATGTATACCTCTTCAGTTTGTTCTGTTAGCTGCCTTCTTGTTTGGACCCCTACTCTCTTGTCTCCAATGATCTAATCTTCAGGATGGTTCTTCTAAGTATATCTTGAGGGAGCTTTAGAACTCAGCTCTGTATCTTTTGTTGTCTTTCTTGTTTCCTCATCATCTTGGTTTTCTTCTTCATGGTTGTCCGATGGATTTCAGCAGTCTGTATCCCTTGTATTGTTTGGAATTTCTTCATCAAATCTCACATGAATGCTTTCTACTATTTTTCGAAGAGTCTTGTTGTAGCACCTGTACCCTTTGCTTCTGGATGCATATCCTAGAAATATTCCTTCATCTGCTCTTGCATCAAATTTTCCAAGATTTTCATCATTATTCTTTATGTAACACTTGCTATCAAAGATTCTGAAATGTTTGATTGAAGCTGGCTTTCCATGCCATAGTTCGTAGGGAGTCTTGTCACTGCTTGGCCTTAAGTGAGCTTTATTAAGGATATGTAATGTTGTGTGCATGACTGCTTCTGCCCAGAAGGTTTGAGCAATATTATTCTCTTGCATCATGGCTCTGGAAATTTGTTGAACAGATCTGTTTTGTCTTTCTGCTACTCCATTCTGCTGAGGTGTACCTGCAATAGTAAATTGTTTTTTTATGCCCTGTTCATTGCATAGGTCAGCAAAGTCATAATCTGTGAATTCACCTCCTCTGTCTGATCTGATGCATTTCAGTTTGCATCCTGTCTAGTTTTTTGCTAAAGATTTGAATATTTTGAATTTTTCCAGAGCTTCCGATTTATTCTTGAGAAATGCAACCCATGTCATTCTGGAGAAATCATCTATTATCAACATGAAGTATGATTCTCCACTTGGATTTTTAGTTCTTGCAGGTCCGCACAGGTCCATGTGCACAAGTTGTAGAGGTCTTCTTGTTGATAACTCATCTTTGGCCTTAAATGATGTATGGGTTTGTTTACCCAATTGACAAGATTTGCATATGGTATTAGAAGGCCTTTTTATTTCTGGCATGTCTCTGACTGCTTTCTTTTTGCTCAGTCTGATGGTATGATAGAAGCTGAGATGTCCCAATCTCCTATGCCATAACCATGACTCCTCAATTTTGCTAAGATGGCATGCTTCATATTCCTCTTTCACAATGTAAACATTGCTCTCTGTTTGAACACCTTTGAGCAGAGTCTTAACGGTGGTGCTTGATCTGACTTCACAATCTTGTGCTCTAAATAGAACTTCGCAACCTTTGTCATACATATGACTAACACTCAGTAAATTTTCTTTCAGCCCATCTACAAATAGTATGTCTTGGGCCTTTCCTCTACCATTTTCTATGCTGACTGAGCCTTTTCCCTTGATCTTACCTAATTTTTCATTGCCAAAAGTGACATTGTCATATTTCTTTTCGTCAAGAGTTATAAACTTGCTTCTGTCTCCAGTCATGTGTTTTGAGTAGCCACTATCCAAATACCACTGGCTTTTCAGGTCTTGAACAGTTAGAGCCAAGTCACATTTATTCACCTTCTTTATCTACTGGAGGCATCCTTTTGTTTGGTATCTTTTGTGAGGTGATGAACTATATCTTCTTAGAGGACATTTGGAAGGTATATGTCCAACTTGATTGCATACAAAACATTTGATCATAATTTTTGTAGAATTATGAGTACGAATAGAATTTCTTTGATTCATAAACCTTCTTGAGGTGTTAATCATCAATCTTTGTCCATACTTTCTACACTCAATGATTTTATGACCAAATTCCTTAAAATAAAAGCAGTAACCATAGAAGCTATTTGCATACCTGATGTAAGGTTCTCTCTTCCATTTGTTTGCTTGAGGCAGTCTCTTCAATGTTTGCATCTTTTGCTGGTTTGAATTACTCCTCCTTGCATCACAATATGCAACAATGTGTCCCATCTTGTGGCAAGCATAACAGGTGACATTCTTCATAGGAGGGAAGAATCTCCTTTGATGGTTTCCAAATTTTACATATTCAGGGGTCTTAGTATTTATTAAATTCTTTGCTACTAGTGGTTTCTTCTGATCTGTGTCTTCCTTATTGCAGATTTCTTCTTTTGTAGGAATTGTTTAAGGTGCTTCATCATTCTTCTTTTCTTTTACAAAAATATTTTCTTTGTAAAACCTTTTCTTTTCCTTTACTTGATTCTCCTTCATAGCCTATTCCAGTATTTATCATAGGGGATCTTTGAGCAACCAGAATTTCATTCAACTTACTAGAGCTTGCTGTTTGAGAAGAGTTTGTAACCACTTTCCTTTGAGCATTTTCTAATTTATTCCTGAGACATACTACTTCTTCTTCCAACTTTTCTTGTTCTTGAGTTTTTCTTTGATTTGCTTAAGTAACATGTCCTCTATCTTCTTGGCTTCTTCAAGCTCTATTTTTAGCTTCTTAAGGACTTCTGAATTCTGTTCTTCTCATACATATTTGAGGAGAATGTCATTTTTCTTTTTGCATTTCAGTTTGAGTCTATCAATCTCTTCTAGAGAACTTCTTAGCTCCCCCTCAAGTTCGAGTTCACCTTATTCTTCTTCATCTTCTAGGAGGATACCTTCAAGTTCTTCTATGGCCATCAATAAGAATTCAGAGGTTCCTTCTTCACTTAAGGATTCATCTAAATCTTTAGATGTACTGCTGCCTTGTTGAGCATAGAAGGATTTTCTGCTGAACTTCTTTCCTTTCTGCTAGTTCTTTGATTTATTTTTCTCTAACTCTTGAGTCTGATTCCTTAATTTCTTGTGAGGACACTTAGCAGCATAGTCTCCCACTCTTCCACAGTTAAAGCATTTGAAGGGGAGTTTACCTTTGTATTTACCTCAGCCTCTATCCAATTTCTTGACAAACTTTGCCTCTTCTTCATCCGAGCAAGAGCATATGTCTCCCTCTTCTCCTTTCTTCTTTTCTTTTTTAAAGGCTGCTTCTCTCGTACTTGGCTTCTTCTGTGGGAGCCTCATTTCATAGGCTGTTAGATTTCCAAGTAGTTGGTTCATGGTCAAGGTCTCCCAATCAGTTGTTTCTTCTATTGTAGACACCTTTGGATTAAACCTGGATGGAAGAGATCTTATAATCTTTTGCATAATTATACTTTCTGGCATTTTTTCTCCAAGAGCTTTCATATTGTTAATAATTTCTGCAGCTTTTAGGAAGAAACTGGCAATGTCTTCATCATCATTCATTTTTAAGTTTTCAAACTGGGCTCTATAGACTTGAAGTTTGGAAGTCTTTACTTTCTTGTCTCCCTCATGTATGTTTTTAAAAGTATCCCATATTTCTTTCGCAGTGTCTTTGTGCATTACTTTAATAAAATCTGCTTCACACAATCCATTCAGGATGGCATTCATGGATTTTGTGTTAGCCACAAAATCTTGTTTTGTTTCTTTCTCTGTGTCAGTTGCCTTTGGGGCATATCCTAATTCCACAGCAGCCCGGACTTCTATTCCTAGAGACATTATGTATGTCCTCATTCTGATTTTCTAGAAAGCATAATTTTCACCAGTGAAGAAAGGGGCTTTATTGGTTGAGCATCCTTCTTTACTAGCCATCTTGGGAACCTAGGATCTCCTTTCAGTTGTTAGACTTGTACAAAGGAACTTGCTTTGATACCAATTGTTGATCTCTTAGTTAAACTGAGAGGGGGGGGGGGTGAATCAGTTTAACACATTCATAATATTTTGAAATTTTATTAAACCTTATTTATACCTTCATTTCATGTCTAACTTAATATGTGAGTAATCTTAGAATGTGAGCAGCAAGTATTAATATAATATAATAGCAGACTTAATATGAGAGCAGCAGGTATCAAGTAGATGATATAAATCAGATCAACACATAAAAATCATGCACAAAGACACCAAATATAAGTGGAAACCCATAAAGGGAGAAAACCACATATTATTATCGTTGTGATGTAAAGGCAAGCTCCAATTCCCTCTCACCACTATTTTTCTGCAGGCACCAACCTACAGGGGGCTCCTACCTTAGTGAGCTACAACTGACAGCTATCAAGCTGCAACTTGATAGGAAAGCTCCAAATTTCTCAATTTTTCAAACTGAATGTTTGTTGATTTACTCAGATATCAGCTCTGTTCTGTAGCTTCTCTTTCTGCTCTTCTTTTCTTAATCTTCTCTTCCTTACACTTCGATGCTCTGCCTTCTCTATATTTTCTCTCTCTAAAACTCTCTTGTGCATATCAATGTGATATTATATATAGAGTTCCTCACATGTCTGTTTGTATTTCATAAATAATTTGGAGTGAACATTCATAACTCTTTGGCTTCTATCTTCTTATTCATTTATCCAACTCATTTTTAAAATTACAACAATATGTACAAATTTCCATGCTACAGTGGGATTTTGTCTTTTCCTTAGGATACTTGCCTTTGCATCACAAACAAAAAAAAATTAATTACAACATTTACATTCACATTTTTAATTACATATTTCAATTTCACTCAGCTCCTTTTCTAGATTTTGGCTTTACTGGATTTGTCTTTTCCTACTGCTGTTAAGATCCTATTCTGAATACTCTTTGTTTACTGTCATCTGCATATTCAGGCCTCATACTCTGCAATATTTGTTTTCCTCTTTCAAGCCTCATACTTCCTCTTTCTGTGTGCATATAAAATGAATACAACAAATTTTTACTCAATCCAGCTATCGATTTGGGAAATTTCAATACTTTATTCTAAAGTTTACCTCCTTGAAGAATATATGGTTTAAATCATAGTCATATCAACTCGCATCAAATGGAGCTCCATTCCTTTTTAATTCCGTGGGGGTAGCATACTCGAGCAGATCATGGAAGGAGACTCCCTTGGAATAAGTGTCGTCATGTATGCATATTCCCGATTATTAATAAACTGTGGCTTTTGTTTAGCACGCAACATATATATGGTCACGGTCTTAAAACCTTTGGCTCTGGGCCCACAAATATAAGCGACATAATACTTTGGTTATTAAAACCATGTAAAATGACCTTCTACATGTACATATATTAAACCATGTTCATTTCATCATATATTTAAAACAACGTCACCCTACTCGCATATGATGCGATATCAATATATAGTCACGATCTCCATTCAATTATTAAACCGTGACAATATGGTTAACCCACATATTTTCCATGGTTTATATATTTTCCTCCAAACCTTAGGACTAAGGTTATAACCCCTCGCGCTTATACTCCTTCTATCACGGGAATTCAATTTATTTGTATGTGCCAAGCTTTACAACCAATGGTTAAACCTTGAGAATTTATATTGATACACACGCTTTTTGCATAATTAACTTTTGAATAAACCTTGGCTTTGGGCCCTGCATCTACGTTCAATCGCCCAATCAACGCACTCACCGTACCTACTTATTCTGCATGCATCTCTGTCAAACGGTCACTATCCGATGGCTCTGCGCCAGATCGACGGCACTCGACGATATCGCTTCACCTCCTGGTACGAATTTTAACACACAACGGTGCGCTTTGAAAGTCAGTTTCATTGGATCCCACCTTACCATGCGTCAACACCTCTATTTAATTTCTCCCCCCTCCTCAAATACTTCTTGCCGACGAAAGGTGGTGCGATGAAATCCGCTTCGAGCCTTTACTGCTCACTCCAAACCGCGTCATTGTTCCTCTCGCAAGGTTCCATCCTTTTATGGTTCTACTCCCCTTTGACAGGTCAGGTTCCATCCACTTGTATTTCTTTCATTACACTTCATCACATAGTTTGACATCAAACAACGTGTCTCCCTTTCGTGCTTGCTCCAGTCAATACACGGCCTCATTCCTCCGCAGGCTAAAAAATGAGAATGGGAATCGATTCCAACCAATTATTGACGACTTAGTTAGCACGAACCAACCTGCAAATTAAGCTTAGAAGCACTCCAATCAACTCCATTGTATTATAATCTCCCTTAAAAATTTCATACAAACACAGCGTTCGAATTGTAGTCTATAGCCAGTCTTGACATCAATTCATAAGTTAGAACAATGTATCTCTATTTTTGCTACCTTCTTTGCCATCAATGACAACATCTCCAACACAAATTTTCAAGCTTTGGGACCTTCATCTTTAGTAGTAGAAGAATGCACCTTGTGCTCATTTATCACTTTGATTTTAAGTCCTCTTTTCTTCAGTTCTGAATGACTCATCTCCTTTTGATATTCTAATTCCCTGATATTTCTTTTGAGTCCCTTTCTTTCAGATTGTAACCATAATTTTCTATTCCTGGTGTTTTTCATTAACCTTCTCAAAGGAAGTGTTATTTTTCAGCAACTTCTTAGCATTATTTAGTGATTGGTCATATTGATTTGTCTGTTCATTTACTTATTCTTTAAAATATTCCATTATATTTCTATCTACTTTGGCCTCCTGTAATTCTAACTTGATCTCAATGACCTCTTATTCGGCCTCTCTTAATTGTTCCTTCAATACCTGCACTTCAGTTTTTTCCACCATCTTCTCCTTTCCTTTCCTTTGCACAAAGACCTCTTTTGTCACTAGGGACAAGTCTATAATTTATTCTATGATAGGTTGCTTTCCTTTGTAAACATATCTTGTCTTCTTGATTTCCATGACATCCTTTGCAAGTTGAAAACTACTAAGTGGTTTCCTTGGTTGAAATAAGAAACATGAATCTTCTCCTGCAAAATCAAGCATTTTAACAGTATTACCTTTCTTTTTCTTCTTTTTGTCAACTTCAATGTCTTCAGGTCTCACAACTAAAGTCTCCTAAATATATATATTTTGAAGGATGTCTTAAACATCTCCCTTTCCAATTGTTTGACTTCTAGTTATCCTCCTGCTACCATACTTACTAATCTTTTTTTTGTTTCTTGTAGGTGAAGGCTCTGGAATTTTTCCCTCTTGTATGGGTTCTGTTTCGACATCCATTGTCTCTAGGATAGGCTATTCCTCTTATTCATTTGGACCTTCTATCATAGCTAGATATTTATCATTTTTATTTCATGGAGTGGCTTTTGGATTTGGATTTTTCTTAGGTGTCATTGAATCAACTTCATAACCACTGAGAAAAAGGAAAGTAGCCCAATCTCTATTTAATTTCTTCAATTCCTCCAGCACTACAATTTTAATCAAACCATGGTGAAAAATTGATGTCTCACTACCTTTAGTCTTGTCTTGAACCTTATGAGACATCTTCCCTAAGCTCCTAAACAAAAATAAAGGAATATCAAGGGACTGCTTACAAGTGAAGTGTAGTAAAAGCCTGAAATGGTATAGGTAAACCATAAAAAAGCTCCCCTCACAAGTAAAGTACTTATAGATAATAAACAACAGTTTATAATAATTCTCCTTCATATAACTCTGTGGAATCCTAGATGCCATGTTAGTGCCAATGTGTTCTGTTTTATCAAATTCATCACAACTTTGCATTTTCAATTTACTGGCTTTGAACCACTCTTCACCCTCTCTTGTTATCTCTGTGGCCTAAGAAATGGTATTAGGTGACATTGTAAAATTTAAAACCCCTACCTTTGAAGTTGTGCATGTAAAGTTCCCTGAAAATCCTTTGATATTTGAGCATGAAATCCTTGGAGTTTTTGATAGAATTGCAAGCATTCGACACTACTGAATGCTTCCACAAAAATAGGGTCTTTATTTAGTAATTTTAGACTCATGGGATTGTATCTCACACAACAGCCTCCCTTGTTGAATTTATTCTTCATATCCATCCTCTCTTATAACCAAGCAGTCTCCTTCATTGTGACACTTGCAAAGAGAAAAACTAAACAACAAGCTGCTTGCAGTGGGAGTCATCCTCTCAAAGATGATATTGGATTACTGCATGCAAGACTTGAACAACAGATGACAGAGAGGTTCTTTGAGATAATTTAAAAAAATAGAATTTTAAAGTGGAAAACATGATGCAAATGTGTGAGTGAAAGATAATGATGAAGGTATTTATGCTTTTACATGCTTGGGTGATCATCATAATGAATTAGATGACCGTACCTTTATCCCTAACCATTGGAACTTTGATAACTCATCATCCTCTATTTTTATGTAGAAAAACATGATTCCACAGTGAAAGTAGTTATAAACCTGGCAGATTCACTACAGACTAGTCAGGTTATTCCATAGCAAAATCATTCATTCTACAGTTATATTCAGTGTGAAACCGTGAGAAAACATAAAGGTGGGATTACCTTGCTTTGAAGCCATGCATGTGAACCTAAAGTGGAATTTGGTCGATATGATTGATATGAAATTACTAATGGAGTGTTTTATACTTAGGATACAGGTTTATTCCATGGATTTTTCATCAATTTCATTAACCAACCTATTGATACAAAATGAAACCTAGGTGAGTTACCCTATCAATCAAAATTGAAAATTTAAGTGTGATAAAAAACTCCATGATCACCAAGGTGGTTTACTCTCTATACGAATTTGACTTGACCTTAACAAGGTTGGCCTTCAGGTAACAATTAGTCTAGAAACCTTTGGTTAATCAACCATAGGTAGAGGGGATTAGAGTATGTCAAAATTTCCTAAGCACATACTTTGGCCTAGTTGTTTGCATGAATATATTAAATCACAAAAGTAAAATCACATGCATCCTAAAATGGGTATGTCAATGGGAAAAAAGTTATCAACAATTGAGTTGAATGAGGTTTAGATAATCATTGAAATGGAACTAATCGAAATATTGAGTTGAAGAGCCAATTTTCTAAAAAAGTGTATAAGATATTCAAACATTAGTGATAACAACATAGAAGTTTTCACTTCGAATTGTGTACAAAACCCTTAATAGGAAATCATATCAGTACAAATGACCGATCAACATTGTCATCTATTTTTTCAAATGTTATTTTCAAGAGAAGAATCTGTTGTGTGGATTCCTTTTCCCATTCCACACTTTCCCATGAAGTAAGCACTATATTGAAAATAAATTTCTTTTGAATAAAACCCATTTATTCTAGGTTGATACAAGTTGAAACCTAATGGATTATTATGGTTAACGCTTTTTGTATGATATTTTAGGAGGCATTAAGAAAAACAATTTATTTCTAGGAGCTAGGACCTAATGGCATACCTAAATAAAAATTATGGGATTAACTTGATCATTGCAATTCCATATTCCCTCTATTCTAGAATCTAAAGAGCTCCCAAGGGCCAATAAATTGAGGACATGTCATTACCAATAACCTTCATATCTTGAAAATCTCATAGGAACTGCAATCTTTCCCAGGTATTTCTCATCTTTCATCCCATTAAGCATTGGGATGAAATTATCTTATAATATGTGCTCCAATTCTATCTCATTCACTACACAACTTAGTAGGGATAACACTCCTTGTCTATGAAGGGCCAAGCCTCACTAACATGATCCATCAAAGGAGTATTCTACATAAATATTTTGTAAGTGGAATGTGAATGTATCTTTGATCTTCTATAGGTCCTCAATCAAAATTTCCTCTGGATTATTAATCTTGTGATTCTTTCTAAATAATTTTTTGTTCTTGACAAATTCTTGGAGGGTTAATCACCCTTCATCACTATAAATGATCCTTTATTCTTACCCCCTTGGTTCTAAGGCTAGAACTCATAACCCTAACTCCACTACATGCACGAGTATTCACTATATAAACCCTTATTTTCTTCACTAATAGCTAGGTTACCTATATATAGACATGGGACTTACTCCCTCACCTCTCTATCATTCAACTCACTCCATAGCTCCATCGATAACCTCCATACACCATTTCCTTTCACTTATCAGAAATCTTGAGGTCCAAAAAAGCAGAGAAGGGATTGCTATAGGAATTTGATCGCTTCATGTAGCAATCATGTACATGGCACATAAAGAAGAAAGGGAGAGAAGGAATTAATTAAAAAGGACAAAAATGACCACCAAAAGAATCCAGGAGGATGACCACACCAGCAAGAGAACCTGAGGACCTCGATGCCACACTTGCAAGAAGAACATACAAATAAAAATGTTAAGCATCTCACTTAGAAATAAACCAAACACTCTAAAAATACATAATAAAAAAACACAGCAAAGAGAATGATAGTCATGGCTATCACGAAACTCCAGATCCCAACACCAGATAATTTATGCAACTCCTCAGCAACAGGTAGGATCAGTTATGGCCCTTCACCCTCTCACTATGCACTCATGTTGATCAAAATGAATAAATGTTGAGAATTAGATATTAGAAAGGAAAAATGGTGGCCAAGTAACTTGGCCACCCTCATGAAGGTGAACAAGAAATTGAGTGTGCATGCCACCTAGGAAGACATGGAGGCGATTCTGAAGTAGAGGAAATAACTAAGTGGAGTGGAACCAACAGTTCAAAAGAGGAAAAATCATGCCACAGTCCAAGCCATCACCCCTCTCCAAATTCAGTTATTTTTCCATAAAGTGAAGTTTTGGGTCATTATTCTCATTTCATTTATAATTTTGAGAGAAATTTGGAAGAAGGAAAGTCATAGGAGCTACTGAAGAATGCAAGATCAAGGGCGAGTCTTCATGCAAACCCCATGCTACAGGAAATTGTGGATGCTACAGGAAACTTCAAAGAATTTTCAACAGAGATCAAAATGGAAAACAAGAGATACTCATAGGTGGAAAAATCCTAATACCACCATTTACCAAGAAAAAAAACACCAGAAGTAATAGGTAAGTGGTTGTCACTCCCCAAAGTTCTAAATTTTCCATAAAATTTATACAAAGTCGACAATAATTTGGAATTTAAGAGGTTGAATCGAGGGAGTATGATTCTATTTAAAGCTATAATCTCAAAGGCCACACATCACCTATAATTCTCAGTCAAATCAATTTGAGCCACATTCTTAACATGGCCACAAAATGGGAGGAGGATTTAACAGAAGGGAGCCCACAAATATCAAAAGGATAAGATTGCACCCTCAGGTGGTGGATATTTCTAGGAACCACAGTGGTTAGGTTTCTTCAAGCTCCTCAAGGGATTTGATGAGGAGATAGCTCTATAATTTGTAGTGGCCCTGCATTCAGAAGCATATGAGAGGGCCAAAACTGTGTTTAGAGGCCTAGCTATCATAGTTACACCTGATTTAATAAGTAGAGTGCCACTTTCCCCCTAGAAATCAAGTGGAATAGAGAAGATATGGTTTCCAACAATAAAACTAAAAAGAGCTTCTTCCAGATGAAGGATTCATTGAAGACAAAAATGGAGTGAGGAGAGGAAGCCTTCCATACCCTTGGGATGAAGTAGCATTCAAAATTATGAAATTAATTTCCTCTGAGGGAAGACTTAGTGTGGTTTATGGATACCACTTTAGGTTTTTTAGTGAACTTAGATTTCAAGGAGAAATCCCTCTAGAAAAAATATTGAGCATTCCATGTTTCCTCTTGCATTCAATTAGGGACATGAGCGAAAATGTGAAGGAAAGGAAGTACTAACACTTAACTCACCATGGCCTCATCAAGCTGATAGTGAATGATGCTCTATACATATTGAACTTCCATGTGCCCTAGTCCTTATTAATAAATATGGATAGGTAAGCATTAGTAGCAACCCAAAATAGACAAACCTATGCCTCTAGTATTGGAGAAAGGGGACTGGAAGAAGAAGAAGAAGGGGAGGTTGAAGAAACAAAAGGATAATATGAGGAGGAAGAAGAGATGAAGGTTGAAACAGAAAACAAAAAAACCTTAGAAACATAGGAAGGAAGAGAAGAAGAAAAATACGGAGATGAACCAGAGGAGGAAGAAAATGAAGATTAGAAGGAAGAGAATAGAGGGGAGAATTAAATATTGGATCCTATGCTATACACTAATACCTCTCCTCAACAGACCAGATTATCACCTGAGATAACAGAGAAAGAAGTGGTTGTAACCTTAGCCAATTTGAGCACACAAGTGAAGGCCATGAGAAAAATACAAACACCCATGTACTTTAGGACTATAAATAGTTCCAAGGTAAGTTCGGGGAAACCACAATATCCAACCAAAATCCCTATAAAAAATGAGGAGTCACCCAAAAAAGATGATGAGATAAGATTGGAAAAGAGGATTGTTGAAGAGGTAACCTCACTTGAGAGGACACTCGTGGCATATAGGAGGAGTCATTCATCAAGTTTGGCATCCCCTACACATCTACCAACCCTCATTGACCATCAAAAGATAGAAAAGAAGGGAAAAAAAGCGAGGGTTTTCTACAAGCAAAATATATTTTTCTATAGAAAACTCTATTCATGCTAGAGGAAACTCTAGTAGTGTCTGAAACAGATCATGAAGAATTGTGGGAGGGAGACAAGGGACCCATGGGTGGAAAAGAGGCCCAATAAGTTGATAAATAAGCACAAGTTGAAGGGAAATCTGATAAAGGGGAGGAAGAGAAGGAGAAAAAGGAGGATCCTGCACCCACGAAATTTGTCCTTAAAGATATATCAATAGTTTCACAACCTAGCCCTTAGGAAAATCTCAGTTCTTACTATAAATTTATTTAAGGGGGGAGAATGATTCCTCATAATCTTACAATCCCCTTATTTTATTAGTTAGAACAAGAGAGATAACACACTCATTTTTGGATGAAAATTTCTACAACAAAAGGTGTGCATGACATAGGGATCATGGAGGAGAAGGTCACTGAGTTGGGAAGGGATTTATCTGATGTTAGACTAAGAGAAACCATTTTGAAGGAGAATATTCAAGAACCATAGGAATAAAATGCAAGGTTATAAGGCCAAATCTAGCAAAAGGAAAAATAAATTACCACCATGGAGGATTTTAGCATGGAGGCCATCCGGCACAAATATCCTTCAAACCCCTATGACATCTACCTAAAATACCAATGGTTTCAATATCATATTAATTCACTAGCCTCTCATGGGTCCCTGTATTTTCAAAACTGTAGGCAATTCATTAACTTTTACAATCATTCCAATATGGGAGACAAGGCCAAGACGACAGAATTTTACATGCACAATCTGGTTTTGATAGATTTAAACATTTGGGACCCTAACCCTAGGTTGGGGGATATGTACTTGATGGCATTAGCCTCTTGGATATTCAATGAATAAGTAATGGCAGAGGAAGTAAAAAGGGTGATTAGAAGAGAAAACAAAGAGCCTCTTCACATTATGGCATAACTATTTATCCCTAGGGGAGTCATTAACAATCAACTCATGATAGAAAATTATGCTAGCCTTGCAGAAAAGTACCTTAGCACACAAGCACAAGAGATTGCACATTTTGATGACATTTCCAGGTTGTTGGGATATTAATGTGTAATGGAAATTTAGAGAAGTAGGAATGGCCTCCCTCTTAGTCTCACAAACATGGAATATCATACCCCAAAGAGGTTAAAAAGATCCCTAGAAAGGGCACCATTTTACAATAGGGTTATGCAGACATGGAAAATCCAATGGCTTGGCTTGAAACTCTCACCACCTATCCTGTTGGGACTAGGTGAAGGGAAATACCAAGATGAGGGAAGTAGATAATCAGAGGAGGTAGAAAATAATTATGGATTCTACCCTCTTGAAGGAACTCCTTCACTTCTTCCTTGGGGATTCAGAGGGGCCACTAAATCACTTAAAGATATGAAGAAGGAGGACTAAGTTTCTAAGAGGATGAGAAACCATTTGATAGGGGATGATGATGAGCACCATAATTAGGTATATTTGGAGGGGTTAATGGTTACCTATTTAGCCTTATTATTCTCTCTTTCTCACATCTAATTAAATTATGGTCATATGTTTCTTAGTGTAGATGGTGATTAAGGGTTGTCATAATTTTAATGCCTAATATGGTTTAAATATAGGAAAATCATGAATATATGACATTTTTTTTTATGATTGTGAAATAAAAGCTAGGAGTAGACATAGAGAAGATATTATAGGAGGGTTTACCACCTTCCTTAACTCCTAAATGCAGACAAAATATCCTCGACATTTCGTCCAACTACTCAAAATAAAAGGCAACCAAACAAGGGGAAGATCAAGTGAACCAAATCTCCACTTCTCTTGCAGTGTAAGGTAACATATCACCTAATTTTTAGGGAGTTTTTCATAGCTACCCTTTAGGTTAAATAGGGAAGAACAAGAGCTAATTATTTTTCAAATTTTGGTGAAAGCTAGTAGACTCTTAGCTCTTATGATATACTTTTTAGACTTTCATGGCTATGTAATGACACAATTTCTACATTAAATGAGTATTCAGTTTTTCATTCACTGATTTATTTTCATAGAGCTAGGCTTGTGGGTTAGGGCCCAATCCACTGGCCTTAGTCTCTCTCTTCCGTAATTATGTCTATTTTTATGCCATTTTAGGTAGTTTTCTTCATTAATGTTAGCTAGTTTGCTTACATTTCATTTTACTGTTTTTAGTTTTCTTACATTTCATATTTTTGTATTTAGGCTTTTGTATATCTTGGTATAGTAGGATATAAAATAAAAAAGCTATGTGTCAAAGCCTCCCTCTCTCATCTCTTTCATTGGAGCTTAAGGAAGGCAGATCTTCACCAGAGGACAAAAATCATTTTCAGCTTAATATTTCTTGGAAAGAATAGATAGGTTTCTATAGTTGTCATGAAAATGATGTGAACACTTAGTTTTATTTTTGTTTGAATGCATAAGTAGGTTTTCTTATGAAATTCAACTCATATTTTCCATTTTCTTCATTATAGAATTGTCAATGTTAATTGCATGAAAAGGTAGTTTTCTTGCTAGTTTTAGTAGAGAAGTAGAGGAGGAATCCACCACCATCCCTAGTTTCATTTATCACCCTTCAACAGTATACTTTTGATGAAATCGCCTTCATCCCTATTTTTGAGATTTTTACTCCAACACCGTGAGCAACCCTAGAAGTGGAAGATAGGATTTGGAAGAATTTATGAGCCTTTCGAACGGGTTGGCCAGCTTCCATCCACCTAAATACACCTTCATTTCACCTTCCATACCCCTTTCCTCATAATTGTTTCCCTCAAGACACCCTCGAACTATTTCCTATAGCATTACAGGAAACCTATAGAAGCACTAGTTACCTTCTCGTTCAATGCATAAACCATATTCCACATCACCTAAGCCTACCACAACCTCGAATTCACCTATAGCTCTACATCCATGAGTCGAAGAGCTTCCTAAGCTACCCTAGTGCCTCCTTCTTTGCTTCAAAACAAAGTATTTTAAAGCATAGTTAGGTCATGACTAGATGCATGGTTAAATCATAGTAGTTAAGCACGGAATAGTTAGAGTTTATTTAGCACTTTATCCCAGCAATGTGTAATTATATTAGTCTTACGTTCTACAAGTTCAATTCAGAAATTTACTTCATGAATTTTCCCTAATTTACTTCTATTTCTTGCGATAGCCTAAATTGTATATTTCCTTACTTGCAAAATATCTAGATGTATCTTCTTTCTTTAGAATAGTTCCTTGATTACTGACATCGTAATAGTCTTGAGTCATTTGCAGTTTTAGGTGTAATTAAAAAGTGTGACAGACTTCATTTGGAAACCCTAGCAATAACATCATTTCATAGGACATAGAAGAGGATGACATCAGTAGAATGCATATGCTATGTATATAGCACTGTCACCTCCAAGTTTGTAAGAACCCTGGGTTGATAAAGTAAAGTAGAGTATCCTATGGGAGTTGCAACACTCGGTGCAATACCAGGGCTCACAAGGCCTTTACTAAAGTATAGGTATAAAAAGTTTTTCATCATGGGACACATATCTATTTCATGGTTATGGCTCATGAAAATAGTGCATGGAGTAAAGGTGCCTATAGAGTATATTGTGTGAGAACCAACACTACTCTCCATGTGAGAAGTGGGTCCTTGGATATGAATTGGCATTGGGGAATTTTTGCACTTCTGCCATCTCCGATTCGTTGGTCTTTGTTGGTGTGACTCCTTCTGTGAGTCCAAACTCAATTTTGTTTGTGTTTCTCGTAACCATTGGAGGTCTCCATAATTCATGGCGTGGTGGAGGTGAGCTTCTCTTGATTAGAGAGATGGATTTGCGGTACGATGGTTACCATGCGAAGATTGTCAATGATTTTATTGACTTCCTAACATTGATTGACCATGTGGACCTTTCTATCACATAGAACACATGTTTTTCTTGGCTTGTTTCATGCCCTACTAGGATGATTGGTCGCATTATCCTTCTTAGTGTTTTGGTGATGATGGGGAGAAGGTTGAATTGTGCTAGGCTGCCTAGGTTTGAAACCGGTTACATCTAGGTATTTGGTGACTAATGAGCATATGACATCTAACATAGGTCAAAATTGGGGTATGTAAGTACAATGTCGAGCATGATGGTTATCATGAAAAATAAACCAAGACTATTTCTCCTTGGTTCTCCACTTTCTTTGGACTACCGGATTAATTGGGTACAATTTGAAAAGTTATCGTAAGTCTGGACATTGAGCAATCAAATTATTACGCGTGTTGCACAATGAGTAGGCTGGGATTATTTGTGGAGGGTGGTTGGGGGAGATAATATACCCAATTTTTGGCCATTTTTCCATCGATATGAAGAGGATGGACCTGGTTGCCTCATTCTCTTGGGTTGTCAAAATTTCCACTGAGTCAAAATATGATTTTTCTACTGCATCCAGATGGGTTATGGCCTGGTGTAAGCAATTTATTGCCGAACGAAAGTAGGGGATGTACAGAGAACAACGAACCATATGGTTATCTAAACACACTCAAGACAAATATTGGACTACTTGTAGGTCACTTTAGTACACCAAGTTGACTGGGTACCATATTTTAAATAACTCTAAAGCTACACAGTCAGGGATGAAGTGATCTCGTTCATCACATAGTGCGCAAATATGGACAGGAGCTTGAGGACGATTACAGGGAGGAGGTGGTCGTTCAGGTGACCGTCTCTCCTCTGACACATAAAATATGGTCCTTGTAGCTTCCATTCTTTGAGTTGTAGTGTTGTTTGTAAATTATTTGCTTGAGAGGGCTATGTCGGGGTTTTCAGCGACAAATCATTGCATGAAATCCAACATAGACCAAAATCAATATATATGGGGACAACGACGCACATGGTGGTTTCTCTGAGAAACCTGACACATATGTAGTCAATGTCTAGCTAAGTTTGATCCATATTTATGCATGAACACAATCAAATATGGAAATATAAATAAACATATAGATTCATAGGAAATAATACTTCATTTCATTAATATCAAAAAATAGAAATATGCTTATAGACATAATGAAAATAAACTAGCTAGGGCATTGGTAGCTCATCTATGAGAAGATATGTGGTTGCTCCAAGCCTCTGAATTGTGTTACAATGAGGCTCGAAGGCCTATTTATAGTTGAAAAAAAATGGAAAACCTTAAACATCAAAAAACCTAACCCTAGGAGAAGAAGCACCAAAACTATGGGCCCTGTTTGGGTAAATCGGTACATCAACTTCCCGGGGATGTTAATTTTGCATATGACCTTTGCTTGACATGCACAATACCTTGTTATCAATATATTTCCGAGGAGTACAACTTTTGACAAGATAAACATAAAGGAAAATTCCATATTGCTCCCATTTTTCCAAAAAACATCGTTTAGGGCCTCAAAACAACTCTGGAAGTTTAGGACCCGAAAAACCACTAAAAATGGTAAGATGTGTTGAAACTAAAAAAATGAAAGAACCGATGGTGGGAATAAAAATGGAATAGGTGGGGGGCCACCAATATCCACCTGGATCATTCTTATCCTATTAGGATAAAATTCGCCATATTGCATTGAGTTCCTCCATGGGATGAGGCAAATTATGCTGAACTTGGTATTGGATTTTTCAAAGATGTCATTGACCTGTTGGCGAACGTGTTAGATGCATCCAATAAATTTGGTTCCTTTATCATCCTTATATAGTAAATATGTGGATTCTTTCTATTTCATCGCATGAGTTATGGAAATATCTAGGGGAAGTACGCCTGGGCTCAGAATAATGGAGTGCTTGACCTGAAAGTGTAGAGGAACCTCTATGGGTGAGTAGAAAATGTCCTCTTATTCCTCCACGACTTAGTCCATATGTTGGTGTCATGCAAGGGAGCATTGTTTCAAGGCTATGGCCACAATATTCTTCTTTCCCTGTGGGTGAATTGTAAGGAAAACAAATTTTGTGGTTTGGGAGACAATCTTACTCCGTTGTTTTGCAGTAGTCAAAGAGATGAAAGGAGGTGGTACTACCTCCGGTATCCTGTACAATTTATTTCCCAAAGTAATAAAAACATCACAAGTCCTAGACTCATTCACTTCCACAAGTATGGTTGGCCAAATAATACATCAGAAACATCAAGAGGATCAACATCACATAATACCTCATCCGTGAATAGCTTCATGTTGTATGGAAGGAGGCAGTATTGGCAGATGCAAAGATCTATTCCTTGGTGAAGCCACCCAATTGTATATGACTTCATGTGCACTATGGATGGTAGGCTGAGCCTCTTCATGACCTCTACTGAAATGAGGTTCTTTTGGCTTTTGCTATCGACAAGGAATTGTAGTGGGTAACCGTTCACCCACATTTGTGAATGGAAGAGGCGCTCCCCCTCCTCTGGATACTTGGGATCCTCCCTCTAGATCTTGGTGGTGGAAACAATGGCACTAGGATCCACATCAATGATCTTCTTCCCTTTATCATTTCCCTTGTCTATTTCTACTTCAGGATCAGAACATGCATCTGATTCAAGTGCCTTCAGTTCGGCCACCAATGACTATTTGGCTCGACACTCGTTTTCGTTGTGAGTGGGATTGTTATGAAATTCACACCAATTCCTTGTGTCCTTATTTTTATTTTTGGTTTTTTTTGGAGTCGCCCCACTGTGGCTTTTCCCCTTGTTCTGCGGTTCAGGGGCGCCTTTCCTTGGCTTCGGATTCATGGATCCAAAGTCTCACTTCTTCTGCTTAAATTTCTGCTTGATCTTAGTAGCATATAGATATGCCATGCCAAGCAAGGTAATGTCGAGGAAATCCATTTCCTCTTGAATGTATATGTGCAAAAAAAAATTGTACTTAAGCACCAAATGTCTCTCTGAATCTATAATACCCAAATTTGTGCACAGGGAATGGAACAAATTCATGATTTTGTGCACATATTGATCCCTTTCTTGCCAAAACATCATCTATTAGATGTATTTGTCCTCATATCTCCCCACGGGGTAATATATTTCCTTGATTCCATCTCAGAATTAATTACGAGTAGGTCTGGACGAGAATAGAGAGGGTTCCCTCTCATCCTTTTTCTCACAGTAGGTTTCCTACCAGACTTTGACATGAGGGGAGGCTTTGAAGAGTGAAAAAATAATATTTCCTTGGTCAGAGAAATCATAGAACAAGAAATACCCTTCTATAAAATTCAACCATATATCTACGACGTGTGCATCTATTTGTCCTTCAAATACAAGAATGTTGAAGTTGACCTGTACCTTCAAAGGAGAGGCACCTCCAAAGTGGCTACTAGATGTATATGCGGCACTAGTGGGTAGCCATTGAAGGATATGGGAAATTTTTTCCATCATCGTGTTCTTCTATTTTTTGAGGGCCTTGTTGAGCAATAATTCGATACAATATTCTTCTCCCTCATCATTATTTTCTTCTGCCATGGGAGGTCATCAGGGTTTGCGAGATTGACCTTGCAAGGGTTCAACTAGATCAAGCCCTAACTCCTTATACCCTAACCTCATTGGGGAAATGTAAATAAAAATAGAGAAAGAGAAGTCTGCTCTCATACCACTAATTCAGATTTATGCAGGAACACAATAAAATACAGAAATAGACATAACCACAAAGATGCAGTGGAAATAATAATTCATTTCATTAATATCAAATAATAGAAATATTCTTATAGACATAATGAAAATAAACTAGCTAGGGTGCTTGAAACAATGGAAAACCATAAATATTCAAATACCTAGCCCTAGGAGATGAAGTGTCAAAACTATGGACCCCGTTTAGGTATATTGGTACATCAACTTCTCGTGGAAGTAACTTTGGCATATGATCTCTGTCTGATGCGCTCAAAACCTCGTTAAAAAGATCTATCCGAGGACTGCAACTTTTGGCATGAGAAACATCAAAGGAGCTTCAATGTTTCTCTTGGGTGTCCCGGAAAACATTGTTTAGGGCCTCAAAATGGCTCCAAAAGTTCAAGACCTGAAAAACTATTCAAAATAGTAATTTTTTCTCAAACTAAAAAACTAAAAGAACTTATAGTGGGCACCGAAATAGAATAGGTTGTTGGCCACCAATATCCACATGAATCAAATTTTCTTTGGGAAAATCATGGCACTTGATACCAATGGTTGAACGGTCTTAACTCGGGGCACTGTGTGACTAAGTGATTAGGTTCATCACATAGTGTGCAAATTGGGACATGTGGTATGGCCTCTGTTTTTCATCTCTAGGCCATTGACGTTACTGTATAGGAGAAATATATAGGATCCTCTCTTAGATAAATCATGGTTTTGGGTTCCCCCTTGTCCATTTGCATGGGTGGAGCTAAGGGGTCCTCTGTTAAGATTGTTCTAGGGCTTGAAAGGCATCCCTATATCACGAAATCTATGGGAATGATGGGTATAATGCCCATAATGGTCGAATATGGCACACATATGATTGGTGCATAATAATATCCCTTATTTTTTCGTGACCTATTCCTTTTTGTGGTAATTCAAGGTCACGAAATTTATTTCAGTGTGTAGAATGGGTTTCCATTCATCTACCTCGAGGAAAATATTGGTACGATGACCTACGAAATTGCACATTACAGAAGGTTGTAATGGCCTAGGTAACTTGGAGGTTTTGAATTTATTCCCTTTTTTTTAATTTTTCTTGGTCGTATTAGCTGGCACTGCTACAGGTGTTTTGTTAACTTCTGTGACCTCTTGAGAGGAAATAGGGGTTATTCCTGTAGAGGTGATGCCTCGACTACCTAGCATAGCTAGAAGGAAAAAATACCACACAGGTATTGTGAAAGCCATATTCGGGAATTCCATAGTTACCATGACTTTTTCTGACACAAAACTAGGTGGCGGGTATAAAAATGGGGTTTGCGAAATGGCATAAGGTAGGAATGTCGTGTAAATGGCTTCGACCTCCATATTTCTAGTTTCTATGTCTGGGCTAGTTTCAGTGTTTGATGAGAGCATCATGCAAATCGGTGGCCCCGTGATTTCGAGGACTCCCTCTGTTATAATAGGGGGATCTCCTAGGAATGAACCTAGGATGGATGATGGTTTGAAATGGCCTAGGAAAAATTTTGTATATCGTGTAAGCGGTTCCGTAGTTGTGTCTACTTACAATAACATGACATCGAGAATGGGTTTCTTCTCATAGTATGTGAACTGGTCAATGGTGATGATCCAATCATCATGGGGAAACATCATTACCTTAATGACAGAGGATACTACTGCAGTCATTGGGGTATATATAACTCTGCCTGAGTAGTATATTATAGTCTAGTTGTGCATATAAGACCTCAATGTCTATAAGAACAGTCTTTCCGAGCATTTTTTACTGGGACATTTATATATAGACCGACAGGGGCTGAAGGGTGACCATTGTATGCTCTACGCATGATGTCATATGGTTTTAATTTAGGTTATCCTAACTTTTTCCAAATATATTTTGACATGATACATGTGGATGCTCCTTCATTGTTGATGCATCTATGTATGGTGATGTTCTGAACTGAAACTGAAATTTGGAAAGTGACCAGAGAAGGAATCCTTAGGCTTTATTTGTCTATGTCGAAAACAAATAGGCATTAATCGGAAGGATCGATTGTGTCTAGCATGGGAATTAAAGCTTTCCATTATCTTGGGCACAATTGCAAAATTTCCAAGGCTGACTTAGCAGTTGGTAATTGCGCTAAATAATCTATTATGTTATAGCTATGAGAAGCTTTAGAGTGATGTCCTACAAACCTGGTTGGTCCCTTGATAATTTTTTTAAGGAATTCTATATGTACTTTGGAGATGGTTAAATGTGTAGTAGGCACACTCATACTGATATCTGATTGGTTGGTATCCAGAGGTGTATCATAGTTCCTATTCCTTGTTTGGAAGAAAAATTCTTCACCAACCATGTATATTTTTTGACTGCCTCCTCTAGTATCATTTTGGGGTGGTTGTTGTTGTTGGGTGTTAACCAGTCCTTGGTGGGGGAAGGGTTCCACCATTACAACAAGTTTTTGAGGAGGTCCCCGTTGTCCTCGATTACCCTGAATTATTTTAAATTCAGGGAGTTGGGGACAATGGTGAGTGTAATGGATGTATTCACCACACATGGCACAAGAATGATTTTTCCTTAGACTGGGTATTTTTTTTTTTACCTTGGGAGTTACTATTTGGTTCTTGGTTTTTATTTTGGTTTGGGTTGTCCCTAGATAGATATCGCGGGGGACATTGTTGATTACTTCCCCCCTGTCCAGAGTCTCCATTTTTCTTATTCATAGATTTATTTTTTGCAGTGTTTGGAGGGTTATTCTTGTCCTCATGGTTGTAATATTGTCGTTGTTGAGGCCCGGAAGGTTTCACTAGGTTAACTAACACATTGCTTTTTGTTGGTGGTGGATTTCATGTGGGAAAATGGGGATATAGGTTCCCTTGTCCCTAATTGGTGTAAGATTGCTGGGGAGGATCTCTTGTATCATAATTTCTAGATGAGTACTGGTTCCCTTGCGAGGGACGGTACCAGCCTCCCTCCTGTTGATGGTACGGTATTACCCTATTAATCATATTCTACAAATGTGAAGACTAAATTTTATGGCAGCCAGGTTGTATTACGTTTTGATTATAATTGTACCAGTATCTTGGGTACTGGATACTTCTACTTAGGTGACATTGGGTCAAGGACTCGATCAATCCATCTGCAATATTTGACATGTCTGGTAACTCTATATAAGTGTGGAAGCACGTCGAACTTGGTAGGACATTGTAAATATATTCTGATTGGGTGTAAATGAGTTCAAGATGTTGGGCCTTACTAATGGTGTCCTCCTCGGAGGTAGTTTTCAGCTTCGCCACATATTTTCAGATCTCTACTATGAGAGTTTTTAAAAATTAATTCTAACAACACTCTATCTTGGAGTTTTAGTTTACACAATATACCACATCACTATCATTCATGAGGATGATCTGATATATGGACAGTTTTCATTTGCCTAAAATGATTCAGTAGCTCCATTCCTGAATCATGATGAACAGGTAGCTGAAAACAAGTCAGGAATGTGGTGGCGAGGGTGCTAAAGGTTCCCTGTGAAGCATAAGGCTTCTCGACATACCATTTCGTTACAGGCCCTGTTAGGGGGCATTGAAAAATTCTTAGTCTAATGGTATCATCAATGATACTATTGGACGAACACGACATGTTGAAAGTCATAATATGATTTCCTAGATTTTTCTCTTGCATCCCTTCAAATTTTGGTATATCTGAAAGGAGATTCATGGCCATGGGAGGCCAATTAAGGCCATGAGAAATGGGGTCATTAGTTAACTTCCTTAGATCTAGACGATTAACTGATGCTAAGAAGGGTAACTGAGTATGGAATGTCATTGTACACTATGGAAAAAAATATGTTTGTATGTGATGGTTTAGGGGAGATGCCTGGGGAATATTACCCTATGGCATACCCTAATGAATAATATGCTGACTCCCCAAATGGGTACCACTCCATTTCCCTCTAGGGGTCATGGGAGGGGTTTACCGTGGTGACCCTGCTAGGGTTTCCACTGGTGTGGTGTTGGATGACCCTTGGGGGTTTCCAATCGCAGATGTCCCAATAAAGGATGAACTGATAATTGTGGCAGTGTGCTGTTTTCAATGCCTAAATGGAAGGAGACCTACAACTCCTCCCTTTAATGGGGGAAGGTACAAGAAATTCCTACATAGCTGGGGTCCCTTTGGGTCTATTATGGTGTCAACTAGCTTAATATTGGTGATATTTTTGGTTTTCTAGATGAAAGAATATTTTTATCAAAAAAATACGATTACATGCATAAAAAAAAAGAGAAATAATAAGAGTTATTTTTTCCTTTAATTTAGCGCTATGTGATCAAGCAAGAAAAAAATGTGGTTTTCTTTGTTTTACGTATCATACTCAAAAGCCTATATAGACCCATTCGTCCTTACACTCTCAATGTAACTGGGCCTTGCGAAGATGTCTTCTGATGGGTATTGGGGCTAACATCCTGTAATAACTAGCGACACGTTCTAGAAGTCAAAGAATCGACCAAGGTAATATTAAGAGGATCAAGTGCTTCCTTCACCATCAACTATAGAGAAGGACACCCTAGTTTTGGCCACTAAAGTACCATCATCCCACATGAGCATTTAAGTCTTGACCTTCTGGCTAATCAACTACCAGTATCAAGCACTAGATGGGTCAGGTAACCCCAAAAAGTACCGCACGCACTGGGCCTAAGCTTAACCCCCTCTAAAACGGGTCTCTAGTAACACTTGAGTATTCATTCCATGGGTGGATAGATGGATTTGAAGCTCCCTAAAAATTCAGCTTCTATGTTTCAAAATGTATTATGACCGTGGTGGCTTATTGGATGCCTACCCCCGATGGTGCCTCTATGGGGAGAATTTAGTTAGTTTGGTTTGTGATCATTTTTAGATATTCTTAGTTTTCTTAGGTCATGCCTTGGTGAAGTAACTGTAAGAAGAGGATGAAGGTCCCAACAGACTGGGTGCCTTTTGGTCCAATGCTTACCACTACTTCATGTGTGCTTTGGAGTGTACAATGACAAGTGTTATGAGATGTGGATATGCGTTGATCCTTTATAATCCTTTTCTAATTACCCTATGTGTGATTTTTCCTTGCAAATATAGATGATGTGAGGATTATGGGCTGCTTATACCTTGCCTAGTTAGACTATGTTTGCACTATAGGGAGATGGAAAATTGTCTTAGGGAAGCATTCATGTGCATATCTAGGCTCACCGTGAGGTGCAAGGGTGGTAGAGATTACTTTATTTCTTTTCAACAGATTGATCCTAGTCCAAATTCGTAATGAAAAATTGAACTAATATAATGCAAAAATTGAAAAAACTTGAATTAGCTAAAGGTATGCGAATATATGGGCCACTTAATTTTATGCTAATTAAGCTATGTGTTTTGTATCTTTTATTAGGAAATATTTTTTTCGAACAAAATATGTGGATTGAAGGCCACTTACATTTTCCTACTACTTAGTTGTTAAGCTAAATTCTAGAAAATAAGAGTCCTAACTAGTCATGAAATACTAGAACATAGTGACAACAATTTTTTTATGGGTTTCGAAGCACTTTACAACTAAAAAAATGGAAAAAAACAATAAAAAATTAGCTTGTTTCCTACTGCATGGCTTATCCTCCCACAGGCATGGAGAGCGTGTCTGCTAGAGAATAATGTGTGAGATCATGAAGAATGCAAGAAAATTCCTCCTCTCATGGGTAGAAATCCTCACTAAGTGTGACTGGAGATGATGAGAGGATATAGGAGTGATTTGCAGCAAGATGAGCAGGAAGAAATACCTGCATCAACAACCATTAACTCAAAAGAACGAATCTAGTGTATTCACCATTCCTATGGTAGTGTATTCAGCACAAGGGTGAATGAAATACACTTTGCATATTAGGGAGGCTACTTACCCACATAAGAGTCATAGGTAAAAATGGTTTTTCAAATGTTAGTGGAACAAGTTCAACATGTAATAAGCTAAGTTAGAAAGGAATCATAGGATGCTACATAAATAGTGAAAAAAAAAAACTTGCATAAGATACATTCTCAATAGAGAAAACACACTAATAACTCAAAAATGGAGAACTTCTCCCTTTATTAGGCGTTGGTAGTAGTAGAAGATAGAATGCTAAATCTATTCTAGTGGATCCTTCAAGCTAGAGAGCTCGAGTATCCAAGACAATGGGGTCTCTTACCCTCAAGTTTTCAGCAAGCCTCTCTTCCCTCTCAAAGGATGGTAGATCAAGGAACATGTGGTGAACACCTCTCTATTGGAATGATATTTTGGGTGGCCAAAAATAGAGTCCTTCCAGTCCTCCTACTATTGGACAACACAAGCTAGTTTTCTAAGGATAAATTTGGCTAGCATAACAATGTGTCTCCTATTTCTCTTCCCGAGGCTATATTTTATAGACCATTTTCAAATTTTCCCACCTTCTCTTGGCCCAATATTGATGGTCACACAAGAGCGGGGGTATGATTCCTTTGTGTGTTGAACTAAAGCCTCAAGGTTGCTCAAAGGTGATTGTACTTGGTTAAGTTGAGTGAGAATATTTTTCACCGAGTGTGCCAAATGGTCCTGGATGGTGACATTCCATCATCCCTAGGACCATGCGGCTATAGAATGGATAGACACGCAGTCCATGACTATCGAAGAAAAATCTTCACTACGCAATAGGTGCCAGTGTTTCATGTGCATGGTCCATAGATTTTATCCTCTGACACTAGGAAAAAATAATTTTTTTTATCCTCCTAATGTATTCCTTGTCGGGGAACCTTTATCTATACCTTTTGCTTGAAATTATCAATGTATTTTTCCCATATGATTTTCCAATGTTAACAATGGTGACCACCTTTGTATACGAATATACCAATGTTAGCACGCCATCAAGGGAGGTTATAGGTTTCTTCCCGTAATATGTGAGTTGGTCTATAGTAATGATTTTCTTTCCCTGGGGGAACATCATTACTCTGAGTATAGAGGATACTACCATGGTCAATGCGTACATGTAACTCCATCCAAGAAGGATGGTATAGTTTAGTTGTGTGTGGAAGACTCCAATGTCAATGAGCACAATCTTGTCAGCAAGATGTACTGGTATGTATTGAAAAATTGTTACTGGGGCAGGTGGGAGACCATCATATGCTCTGAGCATGATGTCAAATGGTTTGAGCTCCAACGATCCTAAATTATTCCAAACTATTTTTGAAATGATACATTTGTATGCTCCTTCATCCACAATGCAATGAAGAATAGTGATGTTCTCGACTAAAACAGAGATTTGAAAAGTGACTAGATAAGGAAAAATAGGGCTTGATTTTTCTAGGTCGAAGACCATTTAGCGGGAACCAGAGGGGTCAATCATGCCTAATGCAAAAATAAAGGCTTTCCATTGGGTTGGGAAAGATTACAGGACTTCTAATGCCCACATGGATGAGGGAGACTGGGCCAAGTCATCCATTATGTTGTAGCTATGAAGAGCTTTGGAATTGTGTCTTGCGTGCCTCATGGCCCGTCCTTTTACCATATTTGGAATTGGATCGATAGGTACCCTAGAGATGGTTAATGATGCTATGAAAATGCTCGTGCTTTAGCCTACTAGGTTGGTACCTATGTGTGTTTCATAATTTATGTTTTGTTTTTTCAAGAACAAGTCTTCTCCTGATATGAATATGTCTTGATTATTTTGAGTGTTCCATCCATAATTATTTTGTTGGGGTGGTTGATGTTGTTGAGTATTAACCACTCCTTGGTCGGAAAAAGGTTCTTGCATGACTTTAGGTTGGTATTTTTTCCCCCCTTCTCCCCTATTTTCCTAAATTATCTTCAACTCAGCGATTTCGAGAAAATGGTTGGTGCAGTGACCATTCTCCCCACATATGCACAAGAATGATTGGTCCTTAGACTAGTTGTGTTGTTGTGCCTCTAAGATTTTTTGTTTGGTTCCTAGATTTTATTATGGATGGTCATTGCTGATTGTTGCCCCCTGACTGTTCTTTGATTTTTTCCTATCAATGTTTGGAGGATTTTTATTATTCTCGTGGTCATAAGGTAGTTGATTTTTAGATTCATTTGATTGTGCTAAATTAACCCCTGCATTGTTTTGCACTGGTGGTATATTTTTTTGTTGCATGGGAAAATGAGAGTACTATTTTCCTTGTCCCTTACAGGCGTATGTATTATGGGACAACTCTGTTACGTTGATGTTCCTAGATGAGTATTGATTTCCCTGAGGGGGAGGGTATGGTCCTCCTTTAGTGGGATGGTATTCTTTTGCCATATTATTCATTCTTTGCAAAGGTGTAGGATGACTATGGTGGTATATTGATTGTGATACATTCTGTGAGGTATCATATTTTTAATTAGAAAATGAATGTGTAGGATACTGGTGATTGTTGTTAGGTTGAGTTTTGGCTAACGACCCTATCAATCCATTAGCAGTATTTGATGCACCTAGTAATTATCTATAAGTTTGTAGGCATAGGGCGTTTGGAAGGACATGATAGATATATTCGGACTATGTGTATATGGCCTCTAGTTGTTGGGTTTTATTAATGACATCTTCCTCGTTACGGAGCGATTGTGTTGCCACATATTTTGAAATTTCTGGTGTGAGTGTTTTCAAAAATAATTCTATGAGAAATCTATCATTGATATTGGATTTGCATAAGTTAGGACGTCTTTTCCATTCATGGATATGGTATGATATGTGAATATCGGGTGATTGTCTGAAATGGGTGAGGAGGTCCATTCATGAATCGCGATGAATTAGGAGATAGAAAAAAGTGAGGAACGTTGTTGCTATGGCACTAAAGGTTCCATGTGAAGCAGATGGCTGGTCAACATACCATTTCACTATAGGTCTGGGAAAGGTGTGTTGAAATAGTCATAGTATAATGGTATCATATATGATATTTTTCAATGAGCAACACACGTGAAAAGCCATGATGTGGTTCCATAGGTCTTTTGCCTTCTTTCCTTCAAATTTTGAATGTCTAAAGGGAGCATAGTGGGCATGGGAGGTGAATTATGGTCATAGTTAATCGAGTCATTTGTTAACACTAATAGATCTTTTAGATTCAATGATGATAAGAAAGGTAATTGCATGTTGACCACCATCATTTGAACAAGTATGTGAAAAGGGGCCCTCTACTAAGATGCTTGAGGAATAGTACCCTATTGCGTAAAGGAGTGTTATGAATGCTCCCCAAAGGGGTAGCATTTGGTGGCCCTTGTGAGGTTGTGATGGGTGTGACGACTGGTGAATATTGGGGGGTTGTGATCAAATTCACATTGATAAAGGAAGATCCTATAATGGTGGTTGTGTGACTTCCTCTATGCCTAAATGGAAGGAAGCCAGACACTCCTCCTGGTAATGGGGGGAGGTTTAATAAATGCCTGGATCAACATGGAGTTGTTTGGTCCCCTATGGTGTCCATTAGTGTAACTTAATTTTGTATTAATTTGGAGAGGCTGAAATCACTATAAATGCAATAATATAATCACATACTTAAAAAAAAGAAAAAAATAGAAAGCTAATTTCTCCTTTAGATTAAGCTATGTGATAAATCAAGTAAAAAATATGGTTTTTATTTGCTTGTGTATGAGAAAATCCTATGTAGACCTGATCGTCCTTATCACTCTCAAAATAACTAGCCTTGTAGAGGTATCTTCTGATGGGTGTTCAGGCCAACATCCTGAAATAACTACTGATGCCTTCCAAAAGCCAAATAATCAACCAAGGTAATGAAAATGAGGATCTAGTGTTGCTCGCACTATCACCTATAGAGAAAGGATGCCCTAAATTTTGGACACTGTTACACATCATTTTGGCACTATCTATTTGCTCCCTATTCCTAGATCTTGGAGAGCTCATATAGTGGTCCCTATCCACATTTCCCATCATGGAGTAGATGCCCTTAGATCCCACAAAGTCTAAAGATCAATCTCCCTTTGACTCATTTATGGAGAATATCCCTAAAAAACTATTTTTTTGGAGCAGCGCGACCACCCAATATATCATTAGCACTTATGGAAAATCCTTAGCCATTGACCTGTGCTGATCGGTGCTGGTATGGACCCCATACTCGCATTTATCTACTTCTGGAACTGTTTTAGAAAAGGAAAAGAAGCTTCACGGCCTAGAAGGTTTGAGAGCGAAGATATGGATGTTTGTTGATCATGATATAGTCGAGCTATCTAAAAGAGGAACCACTAAATGAGATAAGGCATCCTTCCATGTTATGAGGATCCATGTGCCCTCCTCCCATGGTTATTTGTAATATTCCTAATTAGATTTCAACTAGATGGAATATTAATTTTTTCTTTTGTCATTTAGATAGATGAGTAAGTGGGTAGGGAAATCCATAAATCTCTTTAGCAGGAATAAAACCACTTCCAATGTGAATGTGGATAATCTTATCAGTTGAAAAAATCACTCTTATGTGTGAATAGAGGTTGAAAAAAAAACTCTTAGGTATGAATAGAGGTGTGTAAAACCAAGAAAAATCATAACATATTTCTGACAATTTGGGATTGCTAATTCGGAAATAACTTCTACTTTAGATGAATCCACCTTAATTCCATCTCCTGAAATATGGTTTCATAAAACAATTTCTTCATTAAACATTTTAAATAATTTTTCATGACTTAATGAGAGATTTTCTTCTTTGCATATTATGAGAACTTTCACAAATTTTCAAGACCCTCTTGAAACTAATTTCCATAGACTATGAAATCATCCATATATACTTCCACGCAATCATGTATCAAATCAGAGAAAATTCCTAATACAACTCTTTGGAATGTGGAAGGTGCATTTCTTAATCGAAAATCAAGTACTCGATAAGCATAAGTTCCCCATGGAAAAGTAAATGTGGTTTTGTCTTGGTCTTTGGGTGCTACTTGAATTTGATTATACCTACCAAAACCGTTGAAGAATTAAAAATATTTATTCCCTGCTAATGTATCCAAAACTTGATCTATGAAAGGAAAGGGAAAATGATATTTTAAAGTAGCTTTAATCAACTCCCTATAAGAAATACACACCCTCCATTTTCCATTATTTCTAGGGACAATTACTAAAGGTCAAACCCATGGACTGTCTGATATTGGATAAATAAAGTTTACATTCAGTAGTTGTTGTAGTTTTTCCTTTATAATTTCCCTAAGATTTTGATTCATTCTTATTTCATGTTGTCTGATTAATCTAGAATTTCCCTCAATATAGATATGATGTATGCAAGTCTCAGGATTAATTCCATTCATATCAGTGTACTCCCATGCATATGCAGAAGAATGTTTTTTCAATGCTTTGATTAACTGTACTTTTTGAAATTCTTCTAGGTTTTTGTTTATGTTTAAAGTTTTACCTGTAAATATTTCAATTGAAGAATTACAAAATTCTTCCATAGAATCTAAATACATTTGTCTAGATGATAATTATTTAATATTACATTGTTCTTGAAAATTTTGACTATTCTCACACTGTGAAGATGACTCATAATTTTCTATTGAATTTAGAATTTTATCTTTTTCACTAATTTGTGAAATAGTAAAAATATGTTGTATACCGTTGTCATCATCCATCCATTCTTCATCTTCTACTTCTATAATTGTTTTTGCTGGAGGATATAGAGTGAATTTATTAGTTGAACTTCCATAAAAAATAAATATATCACTAGATATACAACTGATGAAAGCATTGTCTATAGCTAACCAAGGTCTTCCTAGTATCAACGGATGTCCTCCTAAGTTGTTCTTGGAAGTTAATATCATAAAGTCAAATATATATTCCCAAGAGTCTAAGTATACATAAATGTGTTCTAATACACCATCAATCTTGATCACCGATCTATTTGCTAATTGCAGTAATGTTGGTGTCTATTGAAGATTCAGATTCTTTAGTTGTTCCATGGTTTATCTACCCATGCTTTTATGGCTGCTCCTAAGTCAATCAATGTATTTTGGATCTCAATACCATTGATATATGTTTTTACAATGGGACTTCCTGGATCGAAATATATTGTATGGTTGTTTTTCCCATCATGATATCTACAATCTTTCCCACTAACAATATTATTTTCACTTCTTTTTTTTTTCTTCCTGACTTCTTTATACTCAACTCTCTTATTGTTTTTGCAAGGCTAGGAACTTCCTTAATGGCTTGTAACAAAGGGATTTTGATACAAATATTCTTCAATTCATCAAATATATCATAGTTAGGAAACACAATTTGTTTTTATACCCCTCTATGAATTTTTAATATTTGAGGAAAATGAGCTTTAGATATAAATATTGAAGGTTGCTCTATGATAGGAGTTGAGTTTAGTGGATATTCTTGTGTTTGATTCTGATGAAGAGACGTACCTTCTCTAGAATTATTATTTATATTTTGAAGATTTTCATTTTAATGAAGATAAATTTACTCATCAAAGTGGTCAGCTTTTTCCTTAATAACAACAGAGGGATTTTTATTTTCTAATACCCTACTAGATTTAAGTTGGACATTTTTAAGATCTAGTGGGGTTGTCATATAAGTTTGTAAATTTTGTCCCTCCATGCTATAAAGAGGTTGTGAATTTTTATTTTTGAACTTGGGAGTGGTTGAGAAGGTAGTTGGTTTGGCCTTTGTGGAAATGGTAATGAAAGTTGTGGATTATGGTTTGGATATTGAGGTTGTTGACTAGGTCGAGGAAAATGTTGTGGAGGATAGTTAAGATAATATTGTGGATATTTGTGATATTGAGAATATATTCCATAAGGATTTTTTATTCCTTGTGCCCAAGTTTGAGGTTGAGACCAATGTTATTGCCATGGTATTGATGAATTCCAATTATTCTGTGGGGGCTGAGTATACATTTAAGTGTTAAAACCTTGATTTTGTGGCCCTTTCCATGGTCTTGTAGAGACAAAAAAAATAGGATCTAATAGATGTGGGGCTATTTCTTCTTGGAAGACAACTTTAAGACCTAGTATAGAAGGAAATTTCTTTGTTTCATGATTTTTTTGTTCATATGACACAGGTCTCTATGATTTTAAAATGAAGAGGACATTCTCTTTACGCATGCTTTTTTCTGCATTTAGGACAAAAGATAAAAAAGGCATCACTTTTAGCTCTTTTTTTTTTTTGAATTTTAAGGTGTCTATCCATTAAGAACCCCTAAAATATCTGTTTTTAATTCGTCAAGAAAATTCCCTATTTCTACCCTACTTAATGTTCCAAGTATATATTTATTCACTCTAGAGAGAACATGATCTCTGTATTTATTCCAATTCTTAATTTTCCTCTTGAAATATATATGCATAATGCAAAGATATCAAGTCATGGCAGTTGATAAATGTCTCCTTTTCCCATAATATTAAGAATATCTATCCATTCATCTCTAATGGATTTCAATAGGAGAGATTTTAAAGTATCATGATCCAAGTTTTCCCTTTTAGTTATTTTTAACTTGTAATTGAATCTCTCAATTAGGAGCTCTAATTTTTCATCCTCTCTTTGCATCATCTTAAAAAAATCATCTTTCTGACTATGAGGTATGAAGTAATCCTAGTATTTTTGCAAGAATTCCTTTTCATCTCTTCCCATGTCCTAATAGAATGTGTTATTAATCCCATGAACCATTTTAATGATGCACCTTTAAGTGTTGCAAGAAACAATTTCAATTTTTGAGAATTTTATAAGTAGTCATATGATCTACATAAAACCTCAAATTCAAATAGAAATGTTTCAGGATCCTCATTCCTTAATCCATGAAAATCAGGAATGATGGAAGGTGATATATTCTTCATTGTGGTAGTTTTATCCTTCTCAAATATAGGAAATCGAATAGGGTATTCTCTATTTTCTTCTGTATTCTCTTCACCTCTCCCTCTTCCTCTACCTCGTCCTCCATCTCATCCACCTCTATTTCCTCCAACTGTTTTACCTAATCCTATTCTTAAGGCTTCTCCATTAAAATTGTGTACATCTCCTTCTCTTCCTCCTTCTCCTACCATTGTATATTCCTCATAACTAATATAGGGTTCTATTCTTGGAGTTATTTGTTCCTCTTATAGTTCCTCTATCAATGGTATATTGAAGAAGATTTCTTCCTCCTCTTCACTAGGGATTTATAGCTCTTTAGCTAAGATTTATTCTCCTGTAGAGGTTAAAAATATTACTCCTTCTGTTGGAGATCCAGGATCTTCTTCTTCTAGAGTTGCCTGAGTTGATGAAGTTGGAGAGTCTCTAGGATGAATTTATAACACAAAGACATCAGTAAGTCTATGTTTTGCTGTTAAGAATGGAATATGAGTTTGAGATGGTTGTGTGGAACTACAAGGCCTTGGTGGGGTGAGTGGTGTTGTTTGGATCAAGCTTCTACCTCTAGCTACAAATCTACCCCTAAAATATATTTCTCTATGCATGCCATATTTTTTAGATTTAAGAGAGAAGGCTCCTAATTACACTTCCCCAACAACGACAACAAATTTTTTAGTAAATTTAATGTCATAAATTTCTATCATAAATTATCGACCGGAGTTAGTAATCTTGTGTAGTGCATGTGCACTATATAGGCTAGAAACCTTTCTTTGTTAGTTCATTGTGTTGATTTTATATGTTGTTTTTAGGATTTTGAGTTTTATCTTAAGTGAAATGGGGAAACTAAGAACTGAAATATGAAATGAAATCTAAACTTAATTATAAAATCCTATGATGAAATTTCTACTTTTGGATTTTAAAGATAAACAACTTATTTTAAGAGAACTGGAAAAGACAACACACTTCAATCTTTTTGTATGTTTTAGAGATTTTATATAAATTATATTTAAAAGCAAGAAAGTAACTGCATCTAGAATAATTTTAATGCTTGAAGAATAAAATTTAGAGGGAATATAAGGAAATGTAAATTTAAGAAATAAAAATGATCTAAGACAAATCTATATTGGATAAAAATAAATCAACTTAAATGATCAAACTTAACTATGTTAGACTATTTTATGCCTACAATTATCTCTAATAAATCTATCTAAAATACTTCTAAATCTATTTAATTAAAGAGTTAAAATATCTACTTAAATCATCTCTAAATATAAACAAAGCATTAATCCAAACTACGTGTAATTCTATAAAAATATGTATCAAAAAATTCACTCTATCTACCAAATGAAAACATCTGTGTACAGTAATTCTATGAAAACAAAGTATCGAATTAATTCTAATTCTATTCACTAAGGAAACAATAATTTTATTCTAAGTTGTATTAAATGGAAGTATTTAAACTTAACAATATTCAATATAAATGACTATGCTAAGTAAATCAAAATAACGATTTAAATAAGGAAAGAAAACAGAGCATTCTACCTACTATGCAGAGCTAAAATGCCTATCTAATCTGAAATATCTTATTATTGTGCAAACGAATGTGAGAAATTTTTCATTCCATATTTTAACAAAATTATGACATGAAGATGTTTCAGGAAAGTGAAACAATTGGAGCATTAAAATATGTGAAAAACACATCATTTAATCTTATGAAAAACACAACAATTAACTTATGCAGAAATGAAAGAATTAAACTAAGAAACAATAGAAGTTTAAGCTCTGAAACATGTTCTGTGTAGGGGCCCACTGCAACAGAATGGCTTGAAATTCACTTGTGAATAATTACGTATCAATGGTTTTGAACACGCCTTCTCCATGAATTAATAAAAACAAAGCTTTAATGTGTGAGAGTATTACAATCAAAATTAATATTATCTCCGGGTAGAACAACTCGATATTTATAACAAAGTTAAGTTAAATTGTTAGATATGATCTCGCCTAAAAAATATTAATGAAACTAGGAGTATAACTCTAAACAGAATTTTGATCTTCACAACTTTCAAAATTTTCTACGTGGAGAGAAAATCGTGAAACTTCCAAATTCTCGTCCACTGGTCTCGGCCTTATGCTTCACTAATCCTTTGATCGTGATTTTATGTGTTATTCTTCTCGATTTTGGACATGTGAGTAGGAAAAAATCCATATGTGGATCATTTCCAAACTACCCATATGCTTCATTCATCTTCTTCTTCTTTAGAACCTGTCAAACAATGTTGGTAGCTACAGAAATAGAGATTAGCTACATAATTGCATGAATTTTGTATATAAATATAAAATTCATTCAAATAATAAGAAACATTAAAATATAAAAGAGAGATCATTCAAATGCCTTCTAAAATTGAAAATGTATCAATTAACACTGGTTGAGCTCATGGATTATGTCAAAAAGGAAGGAAAAGTGGTGAGATAGATGTAAAAAATAGAGACAGTATTGAGGCTCAATAATTTAACTAAAACAAAAGCTATATTTCTAAAGTTAAAGGAAGTGAAATTTTGCATTATATATAATATTTTATATTTGAAATATGTTGATGGTGTTTTAATAAAATTTCTATTGAAGGGTGATGCAGAAATAACCATGCAGGAATTTCATGAAGGTGATTGTGGTGGACATCTATACTAGAAAAACACTGCTAACAAGATCCTAGGAGTTGGATTTGACTAGCCCACCCTTTTCCCTAATGTCCATAAGAAGGTAACCTCTTGCCAAAAATGCCAAATATTTCAGGGAAAAAGAAAACTATTGCCTCTCCCTTTAAAACCCATATCTGTTGAAAGGCCTTTCCAACAATGGGGATTGGATTTTATTAGATAAATCCATCCACCATCCTCTACCCAACATAAATGGATCCTCACAACCACTAACTAACTCACCAAATGGATTGAAGCCACAACTTCCAGATTAGCCACTGATGTTGTTATTATCAAATTTCTTGAAACCAATGTCCTGTCTAGATTCGGTTGTCCAAAAAATCTCATTAAAGATAATGTTGCTACCATTAATTCCAAGAAAAAGATATATTTCTGCAGTAAATATGATATTACTTTGGGACATTCAGCTGCTTATTACCCTCAGGGTAATGGGTTAAAGCTGAATCCTCAAAATAAGAATCTGGTCAACATTATTAAAATTTTTCTAGAAGATGACAGAAAATCATGGCACAACAAGTTGATAAATGCACTTTGGGCTGATAGAGTTACTACAAAGAAATCAATTGGCATGTCATCGTACTAATTGGTTTATGGGATGGATGTTTTTTTTCGATCCTCGTTAGGGTTTACAGTAATGAAGATAATTCAGGAATTGCATGTTGAGCCAAATGACACTCAGAGTAGGATTAATCATACCATTCAGTTGCAACAATTTAGGGCATAAGTCTACAATAAAAGAAAATTTATCCAGGAGAATGTCAAAAATATTTTTGGGAGGAGAACTAAAGTAGATGATTTCAATTTGGGTGAAAGTGTTTTAAAGTGGGATTCCAGAAGACAGGACAAAGGCAAGAATGGAAAATTTGAAAATCTATGGAGAGGACCTTACATCATTTTTTCTTTCAGAGGATAGAATTAATTCTTTCTCAAAGATCTAGATGGAACAGAAATACCAGGTGTACCTCTAAATCACAGAATGATGAAGCATTACTTCTCTTAGCAATAGAGTTTTTTTTTACATGAAATCATTGGAAATAACATTGTCTTTATTATTTTGATTAGGTAACCAATTGACAGAATTCAAAGCCCACTGAGAATGCCCTAAGATTTTGATTGATATACTACCATAATTATTACAACAACAAAAAAAAAATCAGGTGCAGACATTTTTGTAATGGAACACTAAGGCCATTGACTAAATGTTATTCGCGCCTTACATGGAGAGTTCCACCCCTAGCTGGAGCCATTATTAGGGTCTTCTAATTTATAGGATCTCAAGGTGATTCAGTATTTTATTTCAGAAATTTCATATTGTAAATTATTTTCAATCTTCAAATGATTTCCAAAAAATATAAAATAAAATGAAAAGAGGTTATTTTAAAAAATTAATAAAGAGAAAAAGAAGAAAATAAAGAAACATTGAAAAATGAATGAAACTGAAATGAAAACCCCATAAAAGAAAAACAAAAGGAAATAAAATGAAAAGTGATGCAAATTTAAATGCCACTAGATAGTTTATTTTTGTGAAATAAAAAAAGGTTGTGTGCAGCTTGTTTAAAATGCCAAAATGACTAGTTATTTGTTTAATCATAGAACATAATAATGGTTAAATGGGTTTAAATTTCTGTAAATTAGATTAGAGAATAAATATTTTCCAAAGAGTTTAATCTTGGTAAATCAATAGTTAGGTAGAAAATGGCATTGTTTCAAATATTTACTCTGAATCGATAGAAAAAATAAGTGATACGATTTGATATATTTTAATCTTTCATAAAAAAAGGGAAATATGGGTTTGCTAGTCTAAATACACCCCTTGAAGAAAAAATAAAAAATGTTAGTTTAGAAAAAGATTTTGAGTTTAAAAGGGTAGTAAGAAGTACTTTGTTTGGAAAAATATTGAAAAATGCACTTATCCTAAGTTTTAATCTACATTATATAATCAAGAATCAAAGGGATATGTATACTTCATATATGTTTTATCCTAACTTTTGGATCGAAAGGAAAGCACAAATCCCAACAAATTTGTGTTGTTGCATATGGTTAAAACGTTCACAACTACCCACTGTATGATCCTCCTACTCTTCAGATTGATGACGCACATTTGCTTTCGGTCCCCCCTAACCATCCTTGCTTTACCGCCAGGGGGGGGGGTTCTGAAAAAGTGGTTTTTCCAGTGAGGTATGACAAACACGTGGCCTCCCCTTCGTGTTTCGTACCCCCTCCCTAAAAAGATAATTTCTCCCTACCCCCTCCGAAAATCGCTCCCCGCTCAATCCATTACTGATCCCCCCTCACTCCATTAATGCTCTCCCCACCTGATACCTCTGCCACTACCCTTCCACCATGTTTCAAAGTCATTTCCAATGAAATCCTTTCCTGGGGATCAACCATTGGAGATTTAATTAGCTTGGATAATTGTTAATCCAATGGACCCGTTCCAATTGCAACATAAACCATGCAAATACTTTTAAAAAATGGAACCTCTTCCTTTTTTGACCTTTTATGTCATAGATCCTTCACAAATTGTGTTAATTAATATGTTTTCCAATTCGCCAACAGACCAAACAGTTGATCAATCTGCGATCAAGTTTCAATATTCTATCTCCATCCCTTAATCAACCACAAACGTGCAAATAAATTCCTAGTAAAATTTTATTCCTAACTCCAATTAAATCATTCAATTATAATCATGCCTCTGAAGAAGAAGAACCAGGAGGACCCAATGAATCCTTTATTACATCCTCCCATAGATTTATCTCACACTCCATTAGTTGATCGAGATTACAATATCAACAAGACACAATGTGGGTTTGAATTTTTCAAACTCTATTGTTGGCTTGAGGATAAGTATGTTGATAAAATAGATGAAACTAGACTTTGGGAGTCCAATCTCCCACATTACATGTTCCCGTAGACCTTCCAATCCCTCGAGTTCACCAAAAAATGTCAAGCATGCTACGTTCCAATCAATGAGCCATTATAACTCCTACTGGTGAAATATTCTTCACCATTACTGTCCAATCTATAAACCAGATGATGCAAGATCCCTCTGTGGAAAACAACACACCATTTTCCTTAGAAGCCCCCATAGAACTTTATCAAAAACTTGATTGTGCCAAAAGTCCCAGGATTTTTGAAATTTTCTTACCATAGAATACCCAATTTCCAAATTAAAATCCTCCATACCCTTCCTCAATCTTCCCCGATAAAGCTAAACATATCATAACTATAATTTAATACGTTCTTGGTTATTATTTTGATCAGTGGGTAAATGAACCCATTGTAGGCTTCATCTCCATCTTTTCTATAGATAGAAAACCTTCCATTATATTTAATTTCAGTCAATTCCTGGCTGATAACATCCATGAGAAGTTTCTTAAATTTCAAGTGAAATAAGTCTTTAAATACACTTCAATTTTGGTATATATTTTTTTGTATATGAAGAAGATAGGTTAAAATTTTCCATGCAGGATCTAGATGAAGAGGGAAAATAACTGTTAGTTATATTTCAGAAATCTCTAGTGATGGAGAAATAAGAATTATCCTACAAGGAGTTCATTGAATAGTTTATCCACCTAGCTATGAATGTGCTGAATAGTTCAACAGAACCCAGGATCAGTGAAGACATCAAGATAATTATGCACTTGACATATCAGGGGAAAACTGGAGATTGGTGCTTGTAACATAATTACACAAAAATCAAAGTGTATGGATGCAAGTTAACACCATACAAGCTTCCAAAATACCTCCCAATGAGGATTTTTGCACTTGAGTACATCAAAAAAATGTTGAATTCTAATGAAATACATATTTTGTCAGCTAAAAATAAATCATTGTTCAGAATCAAAACACAGATTGGGTCTTTCATTTGCAACCACTAGTCAAAAGGAGAAGAGGAAAATAATATTCTTTCAGCCTAAGTTTCACGTGGTCTTATGACCCTCGGGGTATCATTTTCAAGCTCAAAGTAGAAAACAAAACTACTCCATACATTCATACCTAGAGGCCCAATATAGAGAGATATATGAACCAATCAGTATGGGAAGAGAATAGATTACAGGAAGCTGAGGAGACACTTGTTTCTACATCAACATCATAGACTCATGTTCCATAGGAGAAAGCAGCCAAAAGGCAAAGGGAATAAGATTCACCTTCATTGACTGGATGTGGAGGTAAAGAGTTCAAAATCATGTATAGGAAAAGAACCAAGTTGAATCCTAAGGTAGACACAGAAAATAATTCAGTGCAAGATGTGGCTATGATGATAAAATAAACACCATCTTCCTCTCAGGGAGGTGGCCAATTTGATGCATCTCCCACAACATCCTTAGTATCACAAGATTAGCAAGAAACTATTCAAACAACAAAATTTTTCCAAGGAGAAAAAGAGAAGACAATGTTTGATAGATTTAGAGAAATAAATCCTAAGCATGAGATTCTTAAGAACAACACTTATGCTCAATTCTAGAAGCATAATTCGAGCTCTCAAAGCAGAATACTATTATTTTTTGACTTAGGGAAGGGAAAGATGGAATGGCCTTCCTTGAGGCTAAAATTCCATAGCAAAAAACAACATTAAATTACAATAAAAAAACATTCGAGTTTGATATAAGGGATATTCATCCCATTGACCAAATTGATATGCATAAAAAGACAGGTGAAATTATTTGCTCCACTTTAACTAACACCACTATGAATATTTCTAAACTGCAGGATTCATTGTAAAATACCTAGTCACAGTTAAAGATGGAGAATATTTCTTCTCTTGCAAATGATACAAGGATTAAATCCTTAGAGGATTTAGTAGTCAATATGGGATATTACCTTCCAAACATGAAAGCTACAAAGGAAATGAAAAAGTTGCAGGACTAGGTCAAAGCATTACAGGACCAAAAGACAAGGAGTGAAGCTTCACACTCTTCTGAATATTAGAGGGCTCATAAGCTAATTCAGAGATTGCAGAAATATGAAAGGGAATTAGAAATTGGATAGACCTCGACCCAAGCCAAGGAAATCATTTGGACATATATCATGAATTCAATAGCTGAAATCTGGCCCTGTATTCAGATTATCTTTGAGTAGAGACATTTTTTCAAGAGAGCAACAGAGGCCATAACAAAGATTAATAAAAAAGTTGGGAGAAATGCATCCTACATCAACAAGTATCATTAAATTATTAAATTTTAAGAACAACTATGAATTATATGATTTAGGAGTTGATGATAGAACAAGAACAATTTTGGGGGTGAAGAATATTCCCACCAAAAAGAATCTTCCTATTGAGTTAGAAGAGAAGTGTCATAAATTTGAGATAGCAGTAAATAGAGTTTTTACTAGAATTGAACCTCTAACTCAGAAGGGGTTACCTGTTTTATTTTTAATTAGTGAAAAGTTGATTACTTATGAAGGTTATGTTAGAAAATTGAAAGAGGTAGCCAGAGACAACTCAAAATTTCCAAACATTAAAGGCATCATGATAGGCAGAGCTCTATTTGAACCCATGGGTAATGATTTCTTCATCTAGCATGAAGTAAATCATAATTTTTTTTGTAAGGCCCACATTTGCGAGATATACTGAGTCTGATGAAATTTACTAGAATTTAAAAAAGTTAACCATTCTAGATGAAGATAGTTGGGAGAAATTTTTTGAATTACAGGACTCAACAATAGTTTAGATTTAGTAAGAACACAAGCCATCATATAAGCCAGCACATTAGCTAGCGCAACATAAGAATAGGTCCATTCAAAAAATGAATCCTCCAAAGTAGAGCCACCTCTCCATGATGTTGTCCACCTTGCCTATGATTCTACAAAAGATCAATTTTATTGTTTAAATATATGCAAATAATACACTTTCAGATGAGACAAGGATTTTGTAAATGATTTTGTCATTTATTGTATAAATACTTCAAATTTTGAGGTATTACAGGTTGATTTTTCAGTATAATTTTCTCTAAGTATTGTAATTTTGTGTTGGATGAACACATCAATCATACAAGGACATTTTTCACAGGATTCATGTGGTGTACGAATTGGTGATGTTTTTCTTCTGTTAATGTGTTTATTCATTTTTTTCTTTCTCTATAATTTCTTAAAACCTTAATTACATAAAAACTACTATAAAGAATAGGATATATTGTAAACAACACCCTATTCTAGTTATTTCTTATTTATATGTTTTCTATTGAAGTCAAATTAAGGAATACTTCATTTCTCTTTAGTTTCTATTGAGCTTTACATTTCTTCTGTTTCATAATTCGTTTAAAATTCTGAAAGATCCAACTAGTGCAACCTAGCTTTCCCTGCGAAACTCCTTCAAAGTTTAATGCAGATCCAGTTAATAGTTAGAATCCATAGCCAAATGGAATTATAACAATTTAATCAACCAAACAATCCAATCAAAACAATTCAAAAACTAAATTTGGAGCCCATTATCAAGCCTAAAATTCACATAAACATAGCTAAAACTTACAGACAGATCCCTCTCTAAAGCTGGCAGGGCTAGATCCTAGCTTCCAAAGTGGTTTGGATGTTACCTCTGAGATTGTTTCTTCAACTTTGAAATTATGGATTTCTAACAGTGTCCACTTTGCTTCGTGTTGTTCTTTTCCCTCATCCAGGTAAGATCGTCACTGTAAACCAATTGTCCTTTTTTTATGCTACTTCCTCATATGTAAATGTGCCATATGTGGGGCATACCAACGTTCCATGTGAGAGTGTGGGGGTAGGTATTTTTACATATTCTACCTTAATGGGTCCTTTTTCTCTCCCACCTCCAAATATTGTCCCAGTTAACATGATCTCTACTTCTTTTGATCCTTGGATCATTCCTTCTCCTGATCAAGTTGATTCCTTCGGTGATGGTATGTCATTTATCCCTGTTGAACTCGATTACTCTGAAATTATTTAGGTTTCAACTCTCACTTCTAGACATACTACTCCTAGTATGCACTTAGACACATATTATCAATCTCCTTGGCTTGGTACTTTGGATTCTTCTAATCCCTTGAATGTGATGTTTCCCACTGATGAAAGTATCGTTGAAACCGTGTCTCTTGATGAAACAACCTGGGATGATACCCATTATCATTATTCGTTTCTTCCATGTTTTGGAGAAATTTATTCGTGTTTTGAAAAATTTTCTCGCCATGCTCTGGCTTGTCCACTTCAAACACTCATCTTAATGCATGATGTGTTTTTTGAATGAAACATGGGAAAAATCACATCTATTATGCCTATTGACATTTTTGTTAAACCAAGAATTGTCGAGAACATCCACATCGGGGTAACTTTCTCTCTAGATGAGATCAAGCTTTATGCTAATATTTTTCAAGAGTTTCATGATGTCTTTGCATGGTCATATGAATAAATTCCTGCCATCGATCCTAGTATAGTAGTGCATGAGATGCCCACTTATCCTCATGTGAAGCCTCTTTTTCAACGACTCTGTTCCATGCATCCTAGAAAGGTTGCTACTATAAATGGAGAAGTTGAAAAGCTTCTCAAGGCTAGATTCACACATCCAATCCCTTTGCAAATTTTGTTTTCTAATATCGTCCCTATAAATAAAATTTAAGGTACTATCCGTGTTTGTGTTGATTACCGTGACATCAATCGTGCTTGTCCTAAAGATAACTATCCCACTCCTTTTATTGAAAAAATCATTGATTAATGTGCTGGGAGTGAGATATTTTCTTTCACAGATGGTTTTTCTGGGTATAACAAGATTAATTTCCTGCCAGCTGATCTATCCATGGGGAAATTTTTCCTACAAGAAGCTCCCTTTCGACTTAAAAAATGTCGGCGCCACTTTTCAACAAGCGAAGTCATATGCCTTTCATGACATCAAACACATCATTTTGCCTTATTTGGATGATTTAACCACCCTTTCAGATAAGCGTCATGACCATCTTGATCACATTTGAGTAATTTTTCTCTGTTGTAGATGTTGAGTCATAAAAATGTATCTTTTGAACACCTAATTAGCTTACATTAATCATCAATCCAGGAGCGACTTTTTATTTCAAGAGTGTACTCTATCTGAGGCTGCAATTAAATAAGAGTAATGTTGTGAAGATGTAGTAAAGAATTCTGAATACAAGAATAAACAGATGCTTGTAAAGAAATCTAATTACAGTAACATAATTGGAAATTATCTGGAACCTTAATTAAATCAATCTGCAAAACATCCATCAGGGATACAGTAGTAGTAAATCCTTCCCTTATAAATCAATGCAAGATAACCAATCTGGGAACTTGGAAGCAATAAATAGTGTCCTCTACAGTTGGTGATCTTAAAACAATCGAAATGAAATCAAGCTCAAACTATTTGCTGATAAAGATAACTAAAAGGAACTGCAAAGGCTAGAAAGGAACAACAACTTGTAACCCCTATGCATACACAACAACTGAAACCAATCTATCTGCTAGTCTAAAGCTATGAATAAAAAATGAGCACTAAATGGAACAACAATATAAATTGAACATCAATTACAGACTTAACTAATCTCAATACTTCAATCCTGTCGACAATCAATACTACAGATCAATCAATCACAAAGAATGGTAAACTAATAGAACATCAACTAGAGTCGAATACAGAATAGAAAAGCTTTCACAACGATAGCAAGATAAATGAACAACAAATGTAATTCTTGCAAAGAATAAAATAGCAATGCAATTCGTCAATGAATCTCTATTCAATCTAACAGCAATCAATCAACTCTGTAATCGAAATAAATAGTAAACATAACTTCACACAACAGTAAGCAAAGATTAAGAATACAAACAGCAAGGTAATTTCACTAGAGCCATGCCGTTAGTGCCAGTGAAATACTGCTGTGCTACTTCAAAACTTAAGAGATGAAATGAAACGCGTGTTTGATATTAATCAAACATAAAGTATTACAGAGGCTGTTCTCTCAAAGCCTAGAGTCAATAAACATAATATTATAGAGGAAATTTCTGAATATAATAACTTTTTCGACCCCTTCATCACTAAAGGACATTTCTTTATATATTAGACCCTGATGGACAAGACAAGGAATAAGATGAGTTTGAACAGTGATCCCTCAGGATCGAAGGATCCTGAGGGATTCGCTCCTCTTCATTTTGTTATCATCTTTTTTACTTTGACAGAGGCCGAGCTGTCCCCTGCCTTTTTTTAGCAATTCGTTCAAATCTCCTTATCATTTGCTGGATGTGGTTCAACGCTGATGGAGCAAAAGTTACATTGATCTCAACCTCGCCTTTGGTATAGCTGTTCACTTAGTTTAATTCCCGGTTTATCAAGAAAAAGCAACCTTTAGTCATCTTTTTTACAATGAACATAAACCTTTCCAATTCCATCATAATTATTATAATAAATTACCTTCCCAAGGTAAAAAGGAGTATGTCTATAGTAAAAGAATGAGAAAATACATAGTAATTTCATACCTTTTTCACTGCCCAACATACCCCCCCGCTTAATCTTTTTCATGTCCTCATGAAAACTATAGTTCACATGGAGAGCAGTCAAAGAATAAGCCGGATAAGGTTTTTCATCAAAAAGCTTAAAACCATGTAGTGTAGCTAATTCCTTAAAAACATGTTATGTCTATCCTTCAGGGAGTTCGTAAATGGCTTTGTATTCTGAAGCAGGATACCATGAAATAGGGCTTCAGAACCAACACCTTAGCCTGAATGGTCCTTATTTTAAAATAAGATGACTATACGAAACCAAACGGTCTGCAGCTAGCCCAAAGTTTTTATAATTAAATGGTTCTCTGTTTTGCACATTCTGATTGGAAATTCTCCACTGGACCTTAGCTGCTATATAAGATTGGTTTCTAATGGATAAGAAATAATATGTTCCATTCAAGATAATTGATTTGTGGACAGGCCCCAATGCTTGGATAACACCTTCCTTTGTTATCAAACTTTTCTGCCTAGCCCAAAATTGGTATGGGTTTTGAGGTTCACTCCTAACCCACAAATCTAATTCATTTTCTTGCCTTTGGAAAGCATTATAGGCTTTAAGCCATTTTAATTGATTTACAGCAAAGGAAATAAATGCCTGATGTTGGACATCTCCCACAAAAGGGATATGATTTGATTCACAATTGTTTTCAAGTATTAGATTATGTAAATAAAATTCACACAAAAGGTGTTGTACTTTGATCCCATAATGTTTGCAGCATGATACAAAGTCATCTATAGTTTTTAGCTCTATGGATTTCCCTGCCCTAACTTCCTTAATATTTAGCTGTTAATATCTTTCTAGTAAAAATAAATCATAGTTTTTGACGGCGCATCTACAGGCTAAGACATCAATGTATAAGGAGCAGAGAGTGTCCATTCGATTGTAGGCTAGTTTTAATTGGTTCATTACCTTGTCAGCCTTTTCCTCTACTCTTAGACACTTTTCGTGAGGTTTAGCTTCTGCTTCATGAATAATCTTCATTTTTTGTTGCAACTCCTGATATCTCTTCCTTGGGATAGCGTCTTCTTCCAACCTTTTCCTTTCTATTCGGGCCTGTGCCAACTCTTCTTGGAGTCTGGCTAGTCTCAGACCACTAAAAGTATATTGACTACTAGATTGCATGTTTTCACTTGAAACGGGTCCCTCTAGAACATCTTGTGTTGGAACAGCTATTTTTTGTTCCCTATCTCCATAATTAGGCTCATGCATGGCTTCTTCAACTTGGGGGTTCCTCTTAGCGACCACTTTTCTCTTTTTTGAAGCTCGCTTAGTAGCTATGCTTCTTCTCTTAGGGGCTCGCTTAGGCGTTTGTTTCATTCTTAGAACCCTAATGGTTTTCCTGAGCTGTTCTATGAGTTTATGAAGCTTCATTCGTTCCCTGTGAATCTTTTGAATCTCAGTTACTTTCCTCCTCTTTTTTTAATGGAACAGTTGTTCCTTTATCTAAACCTGTTTGCTCGACAGGGTGTTGGTCCATATCAGCGGTGCCTTCAGTTAGGTTCTCTTCTTGGTCTTCTGCTTGGGGTTCCTCTTCTAAATTCATAATCCCTTGGCTAAATTCTTCGGGAATCATATCCTGAGTTGACTCTGCAATCTCCTGAGGGCTTCCAAGTTGGGATATTACTTCGGTGTTCTCTTTTTCTTGTTCATGCATTTCAGGGGAAGCAACCCTAGCTTCGCTAGGGTTTGCTGTTTCATCCAGCATTTCTTCAGCTGTATCTTTGTTGACTACAGAGTGCTCTTGTAACTGATTAATATCAATGTTAAGGTCCAAAGGGCTATGAGGCTACACCTAGTCACTCATATTGGCCAGAATCTGGGCCAATTGGTCTTCCTGTAAAGGGCGATGTTCCCTCTTTGTCGATTTTATGATTTTCTTCTTGCTCCTCACACTTATGATAGCTTCCTTCTTCCTCATCTGAATATCAAATTTCTCCTTCAATTTCTTCTTCCTTAGTATTTCCTTCCTCTGCACTGGATTTTTTTCACCACTAGTGTGGAGAATTATTTCTTCTTTGTCCGAGTAGTTAATTTCTCCTTCCATTTCCTCTTGTTTATCAGTACGAGGGCTTGATCCCTCCAATTGTGGAGGATGTTCATCCTCTGAGCTGTACAATTCCAGGGGCTGGCTACTGCTGCCCGGAAGTCCTTCCATAATCCCCCTACTTCGTATTGAATGGAGGGAATATCTGTGAGTTGATGGCTCAGCTATTGAGCCAGCCATTCTCTTCAGTTTCGAGGTAGGTAAGGCTAACCCTCCATCAATGGATAATATCAACACTTCCCAGCTAGTCTGTTGCTAGGAAAGGCTACGACTTACTATTAATCGAATTAAGCAATGGTGGCTGACCACCATATCTACGTGCTAATATTTTCATATATTAGGGGCAATATCATACAACAGGGAATTTAAAAATGCAGGAAAATTGACAGTGCATTTCTGTTTTAATACAGCCAATAGCTTAAGGTGGTGAGGTCTTACCACATCTTTCCTTTCGTCGCACGTTATATAGGCCTACACAATCTTGGCGAATTCTGTCCATGGTTCTCCCAATGATGCTAGCTGAACTCCTTTGCCTTTGAAAACCAATGTTTGTTCGTCATCCTGAAATATCTTCATGGCTTCTCGAAGCCTAAGCTTCTTCTGCGTCCATATAGTTCCTTGTGCTAGTATTCCCGACACTTCTGCAATTATTTCATCAAATACAACTATCTGTCTTCGTCTAACCATGGAGAACCCTTCTTGCAAGTTCTGTAAGAATTCGGTGGCCAATGCTTCGTGAGGTTGTTGCATCCTCATGAAATATGTAATCCATCCTATTCTTTCCAAAATCTCTTGTGCAGCATCAGAAATGACTAGCACCTGCATCTCACTGCGAATTGGTCATCCTCCCATCGTCTCTACACCCTGTTAGTTCTTTCCAAACACATAGTGATCACAATGGAACAGCACAACACGTTAAATTGGAATGATGTCGTTAAATTTATGTTATTTCCTAAAATGCAGGGATTTAGTTTGCATACAGGTAAAGAAATATCGAGATTTTATCTGCATGCAGACATCTGGGCCCCCCATGCTTGATGATAGGTTGCCCCTGACCATCAATTGAGAGAGGCAGCATGGCACAGTGGTAGAACATCAGGAAAAAGTAGGCATAATTATTATACATTCAATCAAATTATAGAAATTATTGAAATCAATGCATGTGATAAATCAGTAATAGATATAAAATCGTTTTGTAATGATTCAAATATGAGGAGAAGGAAAAACTTAGGATAAACATAAGTACAGATGCTTTTATTACCACTTCAAACTAATATGATGGATTTGTAATGATATTCATGTATAATAGGTTCGAAATAAAAGTTTAAGGATTCATACTTTCATTTGATATTTAAATAGAGATATAAGAAAAAGGGTTAAATATGACTATTGATGTGCATAAATGTGACTCTAATACCATCAGTAGAGCTCTGTTGCCCACAGGTGTCCATAACCTTGATAGAGTTGCTTTCTCACCCTTGGAACCATTGTCCTTTATTTATGCTAAGGAAGTGCTTGTTAAATGTCATAATGGAGGCCATCGTGCTGGCTTGGTGACCAGATAAATCACAATGCCATTCACCGAGAAGAAGTGAAAAGTGGGCAGGCCGGCTCATGATGAGACCTCTTGTTCCAAGGACTTTCTTAATTTTTTCAATTTTCCATTGGACCATATCCCTGGTTTGGTGGCCATGATGGGAATGCCAAATCACTGACTTCCTTATGATCATGGTAGGCTGGATCTTGATGAGACCCCCTATCCTCCATCTAGAAAATCATAAAATTGTTAGTGGAACATATAAATATTTTTCTTTTTCATATAGCACTTTCCTAGTTATTCATAAAGGATGGCTCAACACTCCTTAAGAGTAGGGATGGTGGAAGAAGTCTGGACATCTCAATAGAAAAGAATACGCCCTTATTCCTACTCCATAAATAAAAATCAAAGAAAGTTATAACATATGGGAAATAACCAATCATGATAAGGATAATCGATCAGATTAATTCAATGGTAATAAAACAACAAAATTATGTTATTGATTATGTCCCTTTTTCCCATTTCTCTTATCATTACTAAACAAATTCCTTATAAATGATGATTTCTTTTGATTTGCTGATTACAGTAAGCTTTAATTTGTATGATTGTATATAAATAATATGTTTTCCTTTAGAAGAGTCATCAAAAATTCTCAAAATGCTAATCTAAAACAAAAAACAATCCACTCAAAAGGTGTTGTTACTTTAAAAAGAACAACAGAAACAATATGCGGAACTGTTGTTCCTTTCGAAAGGAACAACAAAAATGTGCAAAATTGTTGTTCCTTTTGAAAGGAACAACAAAAATCTGTGGAAATTTTGTTCCTTTCGAAAGGAACAACAGAAGTGTTGTTCCTTTAGAAAGGAACAACAAAACTCAAAGCAAGCGAAATGAATAGAGTTTTTGATGAAAACCGAATTCTATGAAACAGACAATGAAAACTGAAATAAACAGAGATTTGAAAAAAAATGAATTCCCTAAAACAAATAATCCAAATAAATAAAAAATATTTATGTACAAAATTTAAAAAAGAAATGATTTAATAAACTAGTGCCGAGGAGGAGTTATCCCCTTCAACAAGAATTTCCATGGTAGAATCTTCCCATAACTATTGGTAAAATGATTCTTTGGTAAGCGGTTTATGATAAAATTGTACTCGATGACTGTTTACCTTAAAGGAATGCCCAGATCCATCAATGGTACCTAATGTAATAGTGCCATTATCATGCACTTTTTGTATTTTATAGGGTCCGAGCCATCATGTCTGGAGTTTCCCTGGAAAATCTTGAAACCTAGAATCATATAGGAGTGCCCAGTCTCCTTCGTGGAAGATCTTTTCTTTGATCAGGGCGTCATGCCATTTTTCTCTATGTTGTTGAATTAACGCTGTGTGCTGAAGAGCAGAGAGCCTAATTTCATCTAACTCATTAATTTGTTGCAGTCTTTTGGCTTGGGCTTCATTTAAATCTAGACCAACCTTCTGTGCTGTTCTTAATGTCTGAATTTCAAATTCTATTGGAAAGATGGGTTCTTTTCCAAATACCAATTGATATGCTGAATACCCCGTAGTGGGTCTACACATTGTTTGATATGCCCACAATGCTTCTTGAAATCTTTAGGCCCAATCACGTCTGTGTGAGGCAACGGTTTTTGTTAATATAGATTCAACCACTTTGTTCGTGCTCTCAACTTGGCCTTTGGCCTGCGGGTGGTATGGGGTTGTAATATTGTGCTCAATGTGATAGTTTTGTAGTGTTTTAGATAATTTATTACCTACAAACTATGGTCCTCCATATGTCATTATGTCCCTTGGGAGGCCATATCGAACAAAGATTTGGAAAAGAAACTATATTACAGAGTCCTCTGTGGCTTTTGAAGGAGCCTCTGCTTCAACCCATTTAGTGACATACTCGGTTGCATCTAGAATGTATGTTTTTTGGTTTGATGGGGGGCTAATAAGACCAAAAAATTCAAGGGCCTAGTGTTCAAATGGTTCAATCACTAGTTGAGGGTTCAAAGGCATTTCATCAGACTGCCCAGGGCGACCTGCCCTTTGGTAGCTATCACAAGCCTGCACAAACTTCTTGGCATATTTAAAGATAGTAGGCCAATAATAGTATGTTCATAAAACCTTATCGACAGTTATATGATCTGCAAAATTCCCACCACACTGCCCATCATGGCATGCTTTCAAAATATCAAATACCTCGTCCTCCCGGACACATATTCTTATTTGCATATCTACCCCTGTGTGAAATAGGTAGCCCCCAATCCAAGAGAATCGGGTACTACGTTGTATTATATCTTTTTGTTCATTAAGGGATAGATGTTTAGGTAATTGACCTATTGCCAAATAGTTTACTATAACAGCATACCATGGGGTTCTAACAGTAACAGCGAACAAATGTTCATCTGGGAAGTGGTTTTCAACTACTTCTGTATCTGTTGGCTTCGGCATTCTTGACAGAAATTCAGCTACGGGGTTCTCTTTCCCAGGTCGATCTTTGATTGTAATGTTGAATTCTTCCAATAAAATCAACCATATTGTCACTCTTTCATTTGTAACAGGTTTATTTGCTAAAAATTTAATGGTAGAGTGATCAGTATATAGTACTACAGGATACCCAGTTATATAATGTCTAAACTTATTTATAGCATGTACTACAGCTAAAAATTCCTTCTCAGCACAGTATAATTTATTTCAGCAGGGGATAGATTTTTTCTAATATAATAGATTACATATGGCTTCTTGTCTTCATCCTGCCCAAGTACTGCTGCAATTGCTGTGTCTAAGGCATCAGATGAAATTTGGAATGGCAAATTCAATTTGGGCCCCTCAGCACTGGGGCTGTTGAAACAAGATTCTTCAGATCATTAACGGCATTGTCACATTTATCTATCTAGATGAAATCAACATTTCCAATTAGTACATATAAATGTGCAGCTATTTGAGAATAATGTTCTATAAATCTTCTATAGTAACCAGAAAATCCAAGAAATCTATGTACCTCTGTCTGTGTGGTGGGTGTGGGTATTAACAAGATTATTTGAATTTTAGCTGGGTCCACCTGAATTCTAGCTGCTGAAATATAATGGGCTAAGATAACTCCTTCGGTCATCATCATATGACACTTTTCATTGGTTAAACAAAGCCTAGTGTCAATACATCTTTGCAACACCTTTTCTAAATTTTCCAATGCTGGCTTAAAGTCATCCCCATAAGGTGTGAAGTCATCCATATATACTTCGAGACCTTCATTTATTAAGTCTACAAAGATGCTGAGAATGGCCCTTTGAAATGTAGTAGGGGCATTGCATAGGCCAAAAGGTAAGACTCGGTAGGAAAATGTCCCCCATGGACAGGTAAAAGTAGTTTTGTCTTGGTCTTCAGGGGCAATCTGAATTTGATTGTACCCACTGAAGCCATCTAGGAAGGAAAATAATTTCTTTCCTTCCAATGTGTCTAATACCTGGTCAATGAAAGGAAGGGGAAAGTGGTTCTTCTGTGTTTCCTTGTTAAGTTCACGGTAATCTACACATATTCTCCACTTTCTGTTCCTTTTTGGTACCACTACTAATGGAGAGACCCACATGCTATCAAATATAGGTTAGATGAAAATAACATCCAATAGTTTTGTAGTTTAGCTTTCACAATATCTTTAAGGTGAGGATTTAGCCTTCTTTGGGGTTGGCGAATGGGTCTCACATATTTTTAAATATAGATGTGGTGTGTACACAATTGAGGGCCAATTCCTTTCATATCGGGGTAATCCCATGAAAAGGCTGCTTTGTATTTCTGTAATAGTTGGACCAACTTCTCTTCTTGTTCAACAGTCATATTTTTGTTAATGTTTAAAGTTTTTCCCGGCTCAATTTCTACAATTTTGCTATTATACACAGAAGTAGTGGGTATTACTTGATCAGGAATGTCTTTCAAAGGATCTTATTCTTCTTTATTATCAAATGCTGGCTTGATCATGTGACATTTCAAATGAGATATGATTTGTGGTTTATTAATAAAACTATTAATGATATCATCCTTTGTTTGATTTTTAAAATCAAGAGCATTTTTCTATAGTTAGAGGTGATCTCATATTTTCCATAAGATATGATACATGTTGTTTTCTTGTTTTGATTATTGATAGACTTGGCTGGGCTGGGGGGTATAAAGCTAAATTCTTGACATAATTTCCCCTTGTTATTGTCATTTTGCCTTGTTAGCATCCAATATAAGCATCGACAGTTGCCAACCAAGGTCTACCTAAGATTAATGGGTGTCCATGTAGCCGGTTCTTTGGATTGATAACCAGGAAGTCAGCACGGTATTCCCAGGAATCTATAGATACCATTACATCTTGTAGTGTACCCTCTGGTTTGACCACTGATCGGTCAGCCAATTCCGATAAGGTTGTTGTTGGTTCTAGCGATGTAATGCCAAGTTTTTGACAGGTAGTAGTTGCTAGGATATTGATTGCTGCTCCTAAATCAACTAAGGCAATTGGAAATGATTGCCCATTGATTTGCACTACCACTATAGGATTTCCTGGGTCTTCATATTTGATAGGTGTTTCCATCCCTGATAATAATTCAGATAAAGTACCGACTATTTGGACAGTTGGATTGATGGTTATTCTCCTCTTTGGCTTCTTTATGCATAATTCCTTAATGGTTTTTGCATATATAGGAATGTCTTGAATAGCTTGGAGGAGAGGGATTTTTATACAAAAATTTTTTAATTCTCCCAAAAGATCAAAAATAGGATGTTCTAATGGGCGTGGTATGATTAATCATTCTGGGAATGGTGGAGAGGAAATTGTTACTTGTTGTTGATCTTGTTGTTGAACTTCCTTTTCTTTCTGTAATGTTTGTTCTACAGGTAACGAATCTTGAATATGAACATCGTTGTTTCTCTCTGTTTCTACTATGCGCCTAGACCTTAATTGAAGGTCATTGCACTCCCTCAGTTCAGTTTCTAATTCTGGGGGTTCCATTATTTGGACAGACCGAACTAGCCTATTGTTTGGGTTTGGGTTGGGCTGGGCTGGGAGTTGTGGTCTTATGTTGGTCTGGGGATTTCTATAGGGAGCTGGAAGTGTAGGTTGAGAGAGAGGGATTGTTCCAGCTCGCTGATTTGTAGTTTTTTGCTAGTTTGACTGCCAGGCCTGACTCTGCGAAGTAGAGGGGGACCATTGTGTTGGATAGTTATTGTTTTTCCAAAATGGTGGGCAGAAAGGAAAGCTAGGCAAATTATTTTGATTTGTTTGATTTGGCCAAGATGTTGTAGGGAATGGCTGTTGTGACCAATTGGGGAAAGGTGGATGATTTTTACACATTCCACTATATTGCTGAGCATTGTATTGAGGAGGCTAAAAAGAAGAAAATGGATCAGTTGGCATACCTGATTGTCGTGGCTGCCATTGTCGGCGCTGATTAAGCAGACATACCACTTCTGATTCTTCCTCTGCCTCCTTATAAACTACTTTTAATCCAGGAAGCGAGGGACATCCTTCTATAGGGTGATCTTTCATGCAAATGGCACAGACTTTAATTACATCCAACGGAGATTGTTTTTGGCTGTGTTTCTTCCTGCATCTAGGATAGAATACTGCCAAATTTTGCTCTGCTTCTACTTGCTTTTGTTTGGCTTGCATAATTTCAAAATTCTTTTTTAGATTCCCAAGCATATCTGTCTTAAAATCTTCCAGCAGGTTTCCAATCTCTGCACGAGTCACACCTTCATTAGAGGTCTTGTTGTCTCTTGTAATCATATCACGTTCTACTGATTTTAACCTTGTGTTGCCCCTTGAACTCCCGATACACAAATCAATGATGTCAACATAAATTTCCTGATATATATCAAATTTTCCCATAATATTCAATGTTTCATCCCATTGATCTTTCATTCCCCTAACTAATGTAGTTTTTAACAAATTATCAGGTAAGGGTAAGGATGCATAGGGAGATCTCTGAAGATTTTATTGAAACCGTTCCACATATTCTTCTAAGGTTTCATTTGGTTTTGTTGTCATTTGGAATATTTCATCTTTTATTTCCCGAGACCTGCAATAATCTTGATACTTCTTTAAAAACGCAGCCTTCATCTGATCCCAATCAGTTATGATACCCCTACCTAATCCCATAAACCATCGTAAGGCTACCCCTTTTAATGTAGAAGGGAATAGTTTTAGTTTTTGGGGATCAATGGTATAATAATATCCCTTGCACAACACAGCAAATTCAAAGAAAAACGCATCTGGATCTTCTGATGTTAAGCCATGAAATGTGGGAATATTTTGAAGGGTAATGGTCTTCATAGGTGCATTGACTATAGTATCTACTATAGGATATTGCAGCGTAGAGGTTTGCTGGGGTGTCTGCTAATTTTGATTTTAGTTCTGGTCCATTTGGTCAAAAATGTGCCAATATCCTTCTGGGATCTCAAGGGAATTCCTAGGGTGACTAGGAGGAGCGAGAATGGCTTTGGCAACACTTCCCTAGTCTAGAATAATAAGTATTCCTTGAGGTGTTTTAGGACCTTGATTTTGACTAAGTTTAACAACACTTCCTTTATCTGGACTACTTACTGTTTGGACTATTTCGATAGGAGATTTTGGTTCTCCTATTTCTCCTATTTCCCCTTCTCCTTCACAGAGATTACTAGAGTTCCCTTCTTGAGGGGAAATTATGCAAGGATTTTAAATTTCTTGGGAATCTTGCTCAATTCCCTCTGTTTGACTCTGTATCTCAGCAAAGGCTTCAGATGGTGATTCTGTAGCCTGAAGGGAACTAGTAAGCTGTCTATAAATAACTTTTGTAAATCCTACTGATGTCTGAGATTCAGTTCTTTTAAGGATTTTGTGAATAAAATTTGTCCGCCCAAGGGTCACCAATCCCTTAGGTTTTTCAATTTTAGGAGGAATTTTGTTTTTCTTAGTTGGTCTATTCATTCAAGAAAACAAACCTTCATTCCTACCCAAAGAAAGAATCTTACCTAATTCTGCTATGAAGCAGGCTGTGAGAAAGTGTGTTTCTTGCCCAGTGCGTAGGTTCTTACCTTCCTTATTTAATACCCAATTCTTCGCAAGCAGAAAAAAATCAGCTGTGCCTCACTCCTTTAAAATGTTATACACTCTCCCTGGCAACGACACCAAAATGTTGAGTCATAAAAAGGTATCTTTTGAACACCTAATTAGCTTACATTAATCATCAATCCGGGAACGAATTTTTATTTCAAGAGTGTACTCTGTCTGAGGTTGCAATTAACTAATAGTAATGTTGTGAAGATGTAGTACATAATTATGAATACAAGAATAAACAGATGCTTGTAAAGAAATCTAATTACAGTAACATAAATGGAAATGCTCTGGAACCTTAATTAAATCAATATACAAAACATCGATCAGGGATACAGTAGCAGTAACTCCTTCCCTTAGCAATCGATGCAAGATAACCAATCTGGAACTTGGAAGCAATAACCAGTGTCCTCTACAGTTGGTGATCTTAAAACAATCGAAATGAAATCAAGCTCGAACTATTTGCTGATAAAGGTAATTGAAAGGAACTGAAAAGGCTAGAAAGGAACAACAAATTATAACCCCTATGCATACACAGCAACCGCAACCAATCTATCTGCTAGTCTAAAGCTATGAATTAGAAATGAGCAATAAATAGAAATGGAACAACAATATAAATTGAACAGCAATTACATACTTAACTAATATTAATACTTCAATCTTGTCGACAACCAATAATACAGATCAATCAATCAGAAAGAATCGTAAACTAATAGAACAACAACTAGAATCAAATACAGAACAACAAAGCTTTCACAACGATAACAAGATAAATGAAAGACAAATGTACTTCTTGCAAAGAATAAAATAGCAATGCAATTCGTTAATGAATATTTATTCAATCTAATAGCAGTCAATCAACTCTGTAATCGAAATAAACAATAAAAAAAACTTCACGCAACAGTAAGCAAAGATTAAGAATACAAACATCAAGTTAATTCCACTAGAGCCAGGCCCTTAGCTCCAGTGGAATACTGCTAGGCTACTTCAGAACTTAAGAGATGAAATGAAACACGTGTTTGATATTAATCGAACATAAAGTATTACAGAGGCTATTCTCTCAAAGCCGAGAGTCAATAAACATAATATTACTGAGGAAATGTCTGAATATAAGAAATTTTTCGACCCCTTCATCACTAAAGGACATTGCTTTATATATTAGACCCTAACGGACAAGAGAAGAAATAAGATGAGTTTGAACAGCGATCCCTCAGGATCGAAGGATCCTAAGGGATTCTCTCCTCTTCATTTTGTTATCATCTTGTTTACTTTGACCGAGGCTGAGCTATCCCCTGCCTCTTTATAGCAATTCATTCAGATCTCCTTGTCCTTGGCTGGATGTGGTTCAAGCATTTACATTGATCTCTGCCTCACCTTCGGTATAGCTGTTCACTTCGTTTAATTCCTATTCTATAAAAAAAAAGCAACCTTTAGTCATATTTTTTACAATGAACATAAATCTTTCCAATTCCATCATAATTCTTATAATAAATTACCTTCCCAAGGTAAAAAGGAGTATGTATATAGTAAAAGAATGAGAAAATACACAGTAATTTCATACCTTTTTCACTGCCCAATAGTAGACACTGTAATATCTGACTTAATCCGCACAAATTTGTCTTCTGCATTGAATCCAGAAGAGTCCTAGGGATTTTTGTCTCAAGGAAGGCATCCATCTTGATACTCTGAAATTCAAGGCTATTTTCAACTTACCCCCTCCATCATGTTTACTTCAACGACAGAGATTACGAGAAAAAGACAATTTCCTTCATCCTTTTGTACCTAACTACGCTGATCTAGCTAAATGTTTTACATGTTTGCTTAAGAAAGGGATCCAATTTCTAGGGGATGATAATGCTCAAAATTCCTTTGATGCATTAAAAACTATTATTGTCAATGCTCCTTTACTGCATCCCCCTAATTATCATCGTGATTATTTCCTCTATTTAGCCATTGCTACCAACACTATTGGTATGGTGCTTTTCCAAGATGATGATGATGGCACTGAACATGTTGTTTACTACCTCATCTGGAATCTCATAGATAGTGAGACTCGATATGACCATGTTGACAAATTATATTTAGCTATGGTTCATGTTTTTAAAAAATTTCAACATTATATTTTACTTCACACGACTACTGTGATCTCTGATTGCAACCCCATGAACTACATTTTGACTCATCATTTACTGGGGCAGAAATATTCTAAATGGATTGTCATCCTACAAATATTTGATTTGGAATTTACTGCTTCCAAATCTAAAAAGTCACTAGTATTTGCTGAGCTAATATTCTCCCTTCTATCTGCATATATCTCTTCTGATTTTGATGAGCAGATTCCGTAAGATACTCTCTTCCTTATCAACAGTCTCGACCCTTGGCATGGTGATATCATCATGTATCTCCAAACTCAAAACTTTTGACCTGAGTTTACCAATGTTGATCATCAATGCATTCGACATCACTCTCAACATTATCGCATCGTAGGAGATACTTTGTACCATGTCGGTGTCAACTCAATTCTTTATCGATGCTTTAATCTCGAAGAGGCCGAGAGAGTTCTTAATGACTTCCATTCTAGGTCATGTGGCAGCCATATGTTTGGATACACTACTGCTTGAAACTCCCTTCACTCAAGTTAGTTTTCAAATTACTCCCAAATACTTCACCTGAAGAGGATCTTCTTCTATATTTGGAAAGGCTTGAGGAAACTCGTCGCTTCGCCGCTTTAGTCATTCAAGCTTAGAAGAAATGGGTCAAAGCCTATTTTGATCAGATAGTTTCCCCATGTGCCTTCTCTGAAGGAAAATTGGTTCTCTTATACGACCAATATCATGATAAACTCGGAGCAGGGAAATTCGAACCTATGTGGCATGGGTCATACATTGTTAAACATGTTTTGCGAAAAGGGGTCTATGATTTCATTGAATATGAAGAAAACCCTTTGGATAAGCCCAAAAATGGGCTTTAACTCAAAAGGTATTATGCATAATATCTCTCGTATAATTACCTTTTTACGATAGTGTGTTTTCATTTTTTTACAGTTTGTTTTGGTGTTCTTTTGCGAGAAGTTTTCTAGCTTATCTTCTTTTTACTTCATTGAATATGTCTTTAACTTGTCATGTCGTTTTTTTTTTATGGTGCTTGTCATAGCACTTGGAACCTATCCTCCACAGCATGGGAAATCTATGACCCTAATGGTAAGTTAGTGGATCTACAAGGTATCTTTTTAGGTCATACGACTAACAATATTGCTGAGTATAGTGTAGTATTTGAACTTATGTTAGGAGCTATTACTTTTTGCATTAGGGAATTGGTTGTAAACCTTGATTCACAGCTTGTCATGCTTCAACTCAATGGGAAATATTCTGTCATAAATCCTCAAATTTTTAGAATGTATCTCCATGTTCGTCTCTTAGAAATAAATTCTGATTACATTACATATCGACGTATTCCAAGGGACATGAATACATTAACAAATGCATTTGCTAATTAAAAATTGAAAATTAATTAATAATACCAATTTTTACATCCATCATCCCAAAAAGTCACCTTCTAGAAGAGGAAGATTTGGGTAGCCTCTGAAATTTGTCCCAAGATATGGCCAGTCCTCCACCATAATGAGTTGACGCCTCAACCATACAAAAAAGGTTGGTTTCTATGACACATGAAGACCACCTCTTGCGCGAGGCATCAACTCACTCCATCGAAACATTCGAGGATCCTGTGGTGCTAGTACGACCACTTCTTCCCATTGAAATTTAAACAATGGTGCTCATTTTAAGAAGAATTATACCACAATCGAACTGTATCCAAACTATTTAAGATGGTTATTTTTGCACTTAGTGAGTTGTGTCTTCATGTTGGCCAATACCTCTTCCAACCAGTTGAAAATATTAGGTTACATATAGTCTATGACATGCTGAAATTGAGACATAGTAACCTCATCCAAATCTTGTGCTTGAATAGCATGTGTAATAGTATGCAAAATTATCTTCTAAGGAAATTAATTTACTGTCCTAATATCAATTTTACCACTTGTTGACTTACGTGATTTTGGGCAACGTTTGGATATTAACATGTCCATACTTTATCCCATGACTCGGGTACCTGCTAACTAGATTTGCTCCCCTATCCGCGATAATCCAGTGATGAAATAAATGTTAGAGATATCAATCTCCAACTCTTGGTCGGCGATAATAAACCTTTCATGACTAGTATCCATTATAATTATCACATACTGTAGCAATTCTGGCTGTCATCTCAAACTTGGTGCCTAGAAAAACTTCAGGAGCCCATGTTTCCTTAAGGCATCTAGGCAGGTAGGGCCTTGCATGGCCTCCTGGTCTTTTGACTCATGCTCCCTTTCCTTCCACTCAATAACCATTTTTTTGGTTGATTTTTGTGTGCCAATGACAATCATTTAACCCATTTCAAATACTTGAGCATAAAAACTCATTTTCAATGGTGATTTTGGGAGAATGTTTTCGTTTTTCTTATTCTCTGTGCTCAGTGGGCCTATTTTTAAAATAGGTGCACCGATCAGCATTGCACCTTTGCAAAAATGATGGGATCAACATGATGGAGGCTATTTCCCGTTTTGACCTTCGACAAAAGTAACCAAAAAAAATACCCCCCATAAAACCTAATATTATCTTTAAAATTGCTAAAAGAAGGCATTAAATTAGAGAGAACATGTGTGTCTCTTACCTAGTGGAAATGGTTCGGAAAATGACTTCCTGGATCTGTCGCAGCCAACTCTTGAATATCAAGATTAAGCAAGGTAAAAATGCTCCTCTAATGACTTGTAAAATTAAATGGTAAAAATGTTTTTACTTATTATTTTTATAACTTTTTAAAGTCATGGTTAGGGTTTTTTATCAATAATTTAATCATTTTTTCCTTGAAAATAGATAATGTGTTTAATTTTGTGCACCGACAGGGTAAAATATTGACAGATGATGCCAAAACAAGTTTTATTTTATTAATTTTTTGGACTGGGTAAAAGTAAATGAGAAAGACACCTTTTTGGAGTCACCTTTAACCTCTTTTCAGAATCTTGAAACATGAAAATACTGCCTAGTACCTGTCATTTTGAACTCGTTAAAGGAAAAAAAATGTCATTCACCCAGTATACATTTGCCCCTTTTTCAGGATGGGGTAAACTATTTATGAATAAGGAATACCTTAGTTAATCATGAATAAGAGGTTCTATCAAACATTGTTTTCTACCTTTTCAGATTTGAGAGACTATCTATGAAAAGGGACCTTTGGAGTTTTGTTTTCTTCTTCTTTTTCAAACTCCCTAAACATGAAAAACATTTCAATTTTTACTTTTTTGGGGCTGTTAAAACTAAATGACACTGGACTTTTCACCATGGCAAGATCGAGTTTCTCCTTCCCAAGGCTCGTAAAATTTACTAGGATGGATTCATTTGAAGGATGAACTTATATCACAAACATATGTTGTCCCCTTCAATATTGCATTCAAAAATAATTGGGGTACTCACTAGAAATGTTGGCATAAAAATTAAAGTATTTATCAGTTGTGTCGGAAGTATGTCGCTCTTGAACATGACACATTCTCAATTTCGTGTTGGTTTTGGGTCATCCTCACTTCGTCACTTACTTTCCTGGGTTTGTGTTATCCATTTTTCCTCTCATATGAGCTCTGCCATGTCACCATGACCTTTGATCTTTTGTCTTGTAAAAATATTACCAAACTCCAGAGTCGTGTCGTTGATATGTTTAAGAGAAGTCCCTTCTATAGCTTATTCATTACCTAATTATTTTTTCGAGTATTCATTCACAACCATCTTGTTTCCTTTGTCTCATGTCAATGATGTGTGATACATCATGGCCCACCTTCGAAAGTTAACTTCCTGTCGACTTCAACTCATTAACCGAGACGTTGATCTAGAGACTCCCTTTCGGTACCTTGGAGCTTGCATGCCCTAATGGCAAGTTATTCACATTCAATGACAAGTTTGCATCATTGGCCTTCGATGAAATGATTTCATGAATGTTCAAATTCAGTTCCTTATTCAAATCTCATGGTTTTTATTGCTGGTACCTTGAGCACCATTGTCATTATTGGTGGTTTCTCTCGTGCCTGTTAACAATTTACATCATTGGCTAGTAATTAAGAGATTTTCTTTCATGTTCGACTTCAACTCATTTATTTCGATGCTCGAATCTATACTTTTTTGGGTCGTGATGGAGCACAAAACCATGGGTTTTGTTTTATAAATTCCAGGCTGTGAGGCGATATGAGTTATTCATGATTATATACATGACTCTTTTAGATGGATGGTTGTGACCATACCGTCAGTCCACATTTCAGATCATTCTTATTTTGGATGGATGTGCCCATACCATGGATCCATTTATATGATATTTTTATGAATGGTTGTGTCCATGGCTTGTGTTCATGTATTTTTATCAGATATTTTAGCTATGTATGTATATATATGCTTGTTTTTTAGGTTTTTCGATGATGGTGTCTTGGTCCTTTTACATACTCGTAAATCATTTTAACCCCCACTCTCATTCTACCTCCATGCTTTAGGGAGCATCTATTACACAATATTTTGTCATTTTCCTTTGAATCCATGTTCCTTGATCTTGGATAACTCGTATAATGGTCCCTTTGTACTTTTCCCACCATGGAGAACATGCCCTTGGATCCTACAAAGTCTAAAGATAAATCTCCCTTTGACTCATTTCCGGAGGATCTCCCTAAAAACCTAATTTTTTGGAGCGGCGCGACTGCCCAGTGTATCAACGACACTTATGGGAAATCCTTAACATATGCCCTACGTTGATCAGCGCTGGTATGGACCACATACTCGTACTGGTCTACTTCTAGAAGTGTTCCGGAAAAGGAAATGAAACTTCATGGCATAGAAGCTTCGAGAGCGAAGAGGTGGATGTTTGTTGATCATGATATATTCCAGCTATCTCCTTTGGGTTTCTTGTTCCTACAAAAGAGGAACCACCCAAGGAGATAAGGCCTACGTCTATCTTATGAGGATCCATGTCCCCTCCTTCCATGGATATAAAACAATCCCTTTCCATATGCCTATGCTAGAATAGAAGAGGAAATAATAGAATAAGAAACTGAAGACTGCTTCAGTTATAGAAGGAGAGAGTTGAGATCCTTTGCCTCCTTGTGTTAAGCTTCGAAAAGAGTGTTTTGGAGATGTGCTTGGATTCAGACCTGTCAAAGGAGAGCTCCAACATCAAGAAGAATGTTGTAACTCTCCTTTATTAGTATTAATAGAATATAACTAGTTTTTACTTTCCATTTTCATTTGTTATTATGATGAAAAGTCTAATACTCCTTGATTTGTTAGATATATTTCCTTCAATATAAGTATTATTTGTTCTACATTGTTCTGTATTGTCTTATCTCTCTTGCCACATGTCTTAATCATAAATAGGAGCAAGGAATGTGATCTGGAGTGAAAATATAAGTGGATGAACTCCAAGGGAACAAGTAATCGAAACAAGTTTAATGTAGGTACTCCTATCGTTCGTTTCCACTTGAATGTAATCTAGGAAAGTGGACACTTGTTTGTTGCTAGACCCACTCTAGGGCTAGAGGGATTGTCTTTTTCCGCAGAGAGGATTTACCTTGACAACACCACTAAACTACCCTTGTTCAATGTAAGCATTCAAGTCTTTAGATTCTTTGTAGTAATTTACTGGTACCGAGAAGTAGATGGTTTGGGTAGTCCCAAATATTACCACACGCAATGGAACTAAGCCAAACCCCTTCTAGATCAAGTCACTGTAATTCTCAGGAAATCTTCTCCATGGGATGATTGAAGGATTTGAAGCTCCCTAAATAGTCAACTTCCATGTTTGAAAATGTAGCATGACCATGGCGTCCTATTGGATGCCTACCACCAATTTTCTTAATCTGAACTATAATTTCTTTTGTGGCCCCTATTGGGAGAATTTAATAGGTTCAATTTATGATTTTTTTTAGGAGTCGTACTTTTCTTAAGGGTTTGAAATTTTAAGGAAACGTAATCTAATAATAAAAGCCCGAAGAATTGGATGCCTTTTATTTCAAATCCTACCGATGCTTATTGTGTGGTTTATGTGAACACACAAAAGTGTGATAAGATGCATATATGTGATTTTCCTTTACTATATACCCTCTAATTACATTATGTGTTTTGATTGTTCCTTGAAAAAATTGAAATGATTTGTGGATAGTGGGCCACTTACAATTCTCTTATTTAGACTATGTGGAACTAAAGGGAGATGGAAGTTCAAATTTATTTGAGAAAGAATTCATATGCAAGCCCAGGTTCTCCAAGAAGTGCAAAGGAACCAAATATTACTTTCTTTCTTTACTAACATTTGACCCTAGTCCAAAGCATAAAAAATGTAAAAATAGCTTATTTATTAATACAATTTGTGGATGATGGGCCACCAACTCCTTCACTAATTAAAATATGTGTTTTACATAAAATTCAACAAAAATAGTTTGAAAAATATGTGCGGAATTTGGCCACTTAATATTCCCCTTATTTAAGCTATGTGTGTCTTTACAAATTTAAAAAACCAATAAAAACACTAATTTCTCTACTACTTATGGTTAATACAACAACTAGTAAACCTAAAAAATAGAATAATACAGTGCAGTGGTGAAGGAAATTCATTAACGATTTCCAATCACCTAAATTTTTTGAAAAATAGAAGCCCTTTTTCTCTTATGGAATACTGCGCAGATTTTTTCAACACAGGCGCAAAGCTGCGTCAGTCAAAGGAAATAACGTGCGGTCAAGAAACATTTTTTTTTTTTTTTACTTTTTGAAGCTCAAAACAGGTCCAAGAGGTCCTAAAAAATTTCACAAATAGGTATTTTGTGCCTTGTATGTAGTTATGGAGAGAGGAGGTTTTGCAAAACAACTTTTAAACGAAGAAAAGGAAACTAGTGGAGTCACAAGTTCTGTGGTAGTGTCTTTGTCACACTAGTGTACAATATAAAACATATTTCGCAGTAGGTTGTTTCCTGAAAATTTCACATAGAATATTATCATGGTTTTGATGGATATACTGAAAAAAAAGTAAAAAAAAACTCGTAGTGGAAATAATACCTGTAACAACATAATATAAAAAAGAGACAAACAAGAAAATAATATCAAATGGAGCAAAAAAACCAATACAATAATGGAGAAACTCCCTTTATTGGTTGCTAGTAGTAGAATAATACAATGCTAAAATCCTTGCAGTGATTCCTTTTAGGCATGGAGCTCAAATAATCTCAGCAAGGGGTCCCTTTCCTTAGTTTACTTCACAGCTTCTCCTCCCTCTCTCAAAGCGAATGTGAATACTCTCCAATCATGGCTGTTACATGTTATAATGTCACCATGACATTTGAATATCTATATACGTCCATCACTACCTATATATTGCTCCCTTAGAGGTAAAAAACCCCAAAGTTCCTAAACCAAGTCATGAAATTGAAGAAAAGCTCATAAAAACACTAAAAAGCCCAACTCTGCACTTTTCCTAGCTCTTACCTGCAGATACACAGATATTTGTTCTATAACCTGTGGCACATCATGCATGTTCTGCTTATGAAACCTGCGGACCCCCGTAAAAGGTAAAATAAAATAAAAGATAACTTCTAGAAGCCCAGCTGGTCGAATATTCTCCCAACTGAAAGCTTCTAAAAGCGCGATCAGGTTGAGCTTCATTCATTTACTCATGGAACTCTATCCCTTCATTAATGGAGTTTATCGCTTTGTATTCGGAGCTCAAATCCCTTCATGAGAGGAATTATCCCCTTCTTTATGGAATTGAAACCACCTCCTTTGTCCTATAAATTGAGCATATGTTTTAGTCTCAAGGGTACTTAGAACTTAGTAATTTTTAGGAGAATTGTTGAAGAAATCATACTCTCTATACCTGGCATTATTGGTATGAAAAGGATTACACACTCATATCCATGACTTCATGCTAGTTCAGAGAGGAGAAGGCTTGTCAAATCGAGAGGAATGGTTGTTCAGGACCCCGGAAGAACCTGTATAACATCAAGGCGACAGGTTGTAAGGTTACTTTTTATTATGCAAGTTAATACAAATGGATTCTATTCTCTCATTGAATTGTTTGTGTATCTATTTGAGAAATTTATTTCTCATATTCCTTGATCACTGAGATAGATTCGTGTTTTATCAGTTATTATATCTTGCACATGCTTTTAATCCTTTTTCTGTCTTTTATTGCAGACTCTTTATATCGAAGAAGATTCTTTGGAATGATTGACTGGATTGAAGATTATAGCAAGCATTGGACTTCAGGTAGGGGCATGTCCTCATACTTTTTTATTAATAATTTTTGAATAACAAATGATTTAAATAAAATGGTTTTCATTTGGTTCTTTATTTCTAGATATCCTTAGGATACTAGGGAGATTGTTCTTGTCCGCAAGAAGGATTTATCAGTGTAACAAAATGGCGACTCCACTAGGGGGCTAAATTTATTTTTCCTTTCTATTTTGAGTTTGATTTTTAAAAGTGTTTTCTGATTTTTATTAGGCTACACTGGGTCAAGTAAATAATTATCCCTAAAAAGAAAATTTGAATTTTTATTTTTTCTTTATGTTTTCTCGTCTCCGAAGTTTTGATTTAAAAACAGTGTGGTAGCCTCTGTATTTTTTAGTTTAGAATAGTGTGGGACCGTACCTTTCTCTATTAAAACATGTGGACTTGTGAAAAACTTTTGAAAAACTAAGAATTCTCTTTTTTGGAGCCAGATTACCAGATTCTCTGTATTTGCCCCAAATTTTCCTGATTGTCAAAGTCTTATATGTAAATTTATTTCAGTGATTTTTGTGTTTGAGTGATATTTTCATCTAATTTGCATTTTTATGAGAGATTTTTTGCACTAATTTCTTACTGCTCCATATCAGAAACTTTCACATACCTTAGCTAACTGGTGTGTTGAATTTTTCTTGTCTAAGCTACTGAACATTGTTACAAACTTTGCTTTTATGAATTTGATCTTCATTTTCATTTGTAAAATTAGAAAATCCTTTAGCTTAATAAGGCCTGAATTTCACAATTAAACCATCACTAGATGTTTTTATTTTTATTGGGACAAGCATAAATTCTTCTTGGTTCGATTATAAACTAAGAAAAACATCTTCAAAACTTTCTAGATAGAGTTCGACATTAGATTTTCCTTTTGGTTTTGAATTTTATGTTTTTATTAGTTTGAGATATGGCACTCTTTTTGGAAATGGCTTGTTCAAAGACTTGTAGCTTCTAATCTAATTGATAAATAATTTCATTTTGAATGAGTAACTGATCATTTTTCTTGAAATTGAGCTCTCAAGAAATTGTCTTCTTTTCAAAGAATTTTATTTATGAAAGAAAGAACTGATATTTTGAAAGATTTTGAAATCTCTCCCATATTTCCCTTAGGTAAGTTTCATTGAAGGAAAAAGAGTTTCATTTTACATTTAGATGCATATTAGTGTATTTTGAGTCTGTTCATTAAACATCATTGACGTTTCACTTCTATACCTTATGTCTTAAGAAACAACCAAACTAAAATCAATGCTTAATTAAAATCAATCTAGATATTTTACATTTTCTAGGGCTCTTTTCCACCAACATAGCTTAGGCTAGTGTCTTGGAACAGGTTGTAGTTAACATTCCAAAGAAAGTTCAAACAAAAAAGTAGCAATCTTGCGGTAGGAAAAATCCAATTGTAGCATCTATGCTCTTGGAAGATCTTTTTAAAAGAGTTAAGCACGAGGTCATATCTGAAAAAGTGAGGTAATCGTACCTATCTCATTGTGAAATATAGAAGATGTGCATGTATTAAAAAAGGTAAACCTCGGATAGACCATTGTCAAGGACCTTGGGGTCACTTGTCGGTAAACCTTGGATTATGTCTAGGAGCCTTCAAGTGGATTGACCTAGTTACTTTGCCCTTGCGTGTATGTCGGATCGTAGACTATTCCCTCAGGTATATTTCTTCCCCTTGGTGACCTTAGTGGCTATAAAATTTAGGATTTTTCCTAAGGTGACAGTGGAGGGAAGGTCCCACTATACCTGGAGCAGACGTTGGCTAGACTCACTTGGACTCTCCGGAGGGTTCTCTTCACTCGAGATGGTTTAACTGGAGAAATTTGCACCAGTCTGTTTCATTAAGTAGGTTGTCAGTGTCACTGTTCCAACCACCATTTCTGCATTAAGATTCTACGATGTTGGATTTCATCACCAACTAGTGTTTTTAGTCTAGGAATTTAATGTTTGTGTGTGGATTTGTCTCCTATATTTTGCAGGCATTTGATCAATTTGATTGTTTGCTTAGAGACTTTAGGAATTTTTATTTAAATTTTCTTTGATTTCATGTGTTAATATTTTTAATTGTGGCTGAATTACCTAGACAATCACATAGAATGAAGGGGAAATCCCTTAAGTACACACCATGCCAGTTAGAAAAAGTTAAATCTGAGAAAGGAAAAATATCAGGGACTGGATCAACTGAACATGGAGAATCATCAATAATTATTCATCATGATTACGAAGTAGATCAACCTCAAATAGCAGAGAGTACTCCACAGAAAATTTCAATTTTTGAACTAGCTGAAGTTGCTTCTACAACAAGTGAATTATTAGATACTGAAGCAGAAACTGAACCTGATACGTCTGAGCCTACTTTAGAGTTTGTTACTCCAACCCCTGGTCATCCTGATTCAACCAGAGCGAAGTATCGCATCATCAAAAATATTCCTCCCAATCTCATTAGTATTGAAGAAGTTACTGAAACAGAAGAAGAACTTGTTCTTCCTTCAACTTAGGAACCTTTATATCTTAGATCACGTGAATTAATTTTTTATAGTCCTTTTAGACAAGATCCTTGGTATTCTTCATTAACAAACTTTCTACACAACGCTAGTCTGAACTATTTGCCACCCCGAATTCCTTTTTACACTATATCAAGAGGTTACAGACCTCCATTAAACATGTCTGGTGAGTCATCCATGTTTTCTTCATCTCTAGAAACATATTTCTATGGCGGTCCATCTGTTCCTGCTGGGTATCAGTCCCTTTTTGGTATGTTTTTAGGATCAACTCCTTCTCTCGACGAACTTGTATCATCACTTGGTCAAAATGAATCATATACCGAAAATTTTAATGAAGAACAAGTTTACATGATGTTTGGGAACATCCCTAATCTTAGACCTCAAAGTAGTAATTTACCGCCTGGGTGGCAACCTCAAAGTAGTAATTTAACGCCTGGGGGGCAACCTCAATGACAGTACATCCCTCAGGGATAGTACATACCTCAAGGTTAGTATATGCCTCCAGGACAATATCAGCCTCAAGGGCAGTACTCAGCTCAAGGTTTGCAACCTCTTCAAAGAAAACACCCTATGTCAGGGAAATTGTCTTTTTCAGGTCAACAACCTCCTTTAGGGCCACAATTTTACCCAGAACAACCATTGTTTCAATGAGGTGGGAATTATCGAGTCAACTATCAAATGTATGTTCCCAATTATCAACTTGGTTATGGTCCATATTATGTAACACAACCTTGAATGGGACCTCCATATCCTGGAGTAAACATGGTGTGGGATCCATCACAAGTTCAAAAAAATTTGCAACCTAACATGCAAGTACCCTATAATCCATTTGGTCAGCCAATTGGTTAAGGTCCAATCCAACAACCTATTCAACCACAAGTATCTGCACTCGGTTCTGTTCAGCAGCTTGGTCCGAGTACACCTAGGACTCCAACCTAGACTGTTGCACCAAGTTCTGTTCAAGCTACCACATCTATTCCTAGAGTTTTTGCAGCTCCTATTTCTACCGCCCCTCAAGTATCACAACAAATTCCTATAGTCACTGCACAAAAACCTGGACCCACAGTTCGGACTACTATTCAAATTCTTGTAGGACAACCTGGTACCAATACAATTATAACAAGCCAGCCTTAGTTTTTTTATCAACTGTATCATGGGTAGTATCAATATGGACCCGTAGCACAAAATTCAGTATAGCAGCATCAGTCGTATCCTGGGTACACATATCAAATACCACAACAACCCCATTATGGTCTGGTCAATCCTGGTTATCCGGGAGGCATTCCAATCCCAAATGCATAGCCTATTCCAGGATATCCAGGATATCCTCATCCTAGTACTGGCATAATTCCAAAAGGTTATTAATTTAATCAGCAACACCCTAATCGTCGGTTGCCATTCATAGAAACTTTGGATTTACCTGATTTTCCGTGCCTAACGAATGATCCCATTTACTATCTTCTGTACTAGACACTAATTCCAAACAAGTTGCCCAGTGATATCCTTAAGTTTGAAGGTAAATCAGGGGAGGACCCTTCAAACCATGTCATGACTTACCACCTCTAGTGTGCATCCAACTCTTTGATTGATGATTCTATTCCATTACGAATTTTTTAGAGAACTTTGATAGGTTTAGATGCTAAATGGTATATTGAACTACCACGTGACTCATTCAACAATTTCAATGCTCTAGCAACAGCTTTCTTAACCCATTTTCATTTTCCAGTCAGATATGAAAATGACACATAATTATTGACTTAATTAAAACAATCTACATCTACCTACATATCTGATCACATACATGAATGAAGACATAGGAGACGTTTAGTGAAGGTCTTTATTTTGGATCATATTTTGGCAGAATTGTTCATTAAATCATTATTGGCAAAAATCACTGAAGATGTGGCTAAGGGAAGCGTTGTTACTGATGAATAGGTCATTGCTCAAGCTCAGTAATTAGACTTGGTTTACACACAGTCAGGTACGTTGTATGAAACAATTCTTGATTTACCACGTCTTGGTCAAATAACTACCACTGCTTTAGGGTCCCATGCTGCTGATGGTGTAATTGGTTTATTTAGCACAAACAAAAGTAAGAAGAAGTCTTCAAAAACAACTTCTCCTATTATAAATTTACTTGATTCACCAAAAGAAGATTCTTTACTTGAAACTTCTACCGACATTCACATTGTAGATTCGTCTACAACTAAATAAAAAACTAGTAATAAGAAGAAAGGGAAGAATAAAAGTAAACAAACTTACTCTCCCAAAGAGAATATTGAAAATAATGAACCATCTGATGATAAAAGAAAACCTCGTTATCCCTGTCTTATCTGTGATGAGGATCACTTTACAAAAGAATGCCCGCATAGGTCAGAGGCCTCTAAATTCACCAAAGGTTCACCCACACCTATTGTCATGAAGGATCCTTTTCCTACTAAAGATATCAAAATGATCGGATCTTCTTCGAATTCATCAGCGGATATTTTGAAGATGTCTCAGGTAATGGTTGTGACGCGATCGCAAGAATACGAAAATAAAAATCCTGTCACTGGTAAAGAAGTAGAAAATTCTAATTCCACACCAGCTAAATCTCCTTCGGTTTCTGATCCTCTTCATATTGAGAAACCTAATCCTGATTTAGTAATTAAACCGCCTGCTAAAGGTGTACTTAGGTAATCATCTTTCAATCCACATGCGAGAGCTGCTTAGAACTACAACATTGTTGAAGACTTGGCAATTTTGCCTTCAACAATGTCGGCCTTAGAAGTGCTACAGTCATGTCTAGCACAAAGGAAGTTACTTTTATCAGCTCTTGGAGCTATATATCCTCATGATTCTAACCTCATGGTCTTTTATTTATAAAATTTTACACCAACGCTCCCTCATCATATGACTTTTCAGATTCCAGTCATATTGAAAAACATACATTGCTTTCAAACTATAATTGATGAGGGGGCATCCACGTGCATAATTTAATAAAATTGTTGGAAATCACTTGGTTCTCCAACACTCAACTAATCTCTGACAATCCTCAAAGCTTTTGATGGAAGAGGGTTCCACCCCTACGGAATTTTACAGGATCTACCTATAGAGGTTGAAGGTAAAATTGTTAATCTAGATGTGGAAGTAGTTGATGCCCCTTTCAATTACAATCTCCTTGTAGGTCGAAGTTGGTCTTATGCCATGACTGTGATCTTGTCCTCTTTCTTACAGTTAATCACGTTTCCTCATAAAGGGAAGATAGTAAAAATAGATCAACTATCATATTATTCATTTGACCCAACTTCTACAGATAGTATCCAACATGTTGGAAAATAGACTATTCCTTATGATGATATTAGGGTAGGTTTACTGAAAGACTCTTCTTTAATGGGAAATTTTTCTATGCCTCCACCTAACGTATTGTGTACTATTGCTAACATCAATATGATTACATCAATCTTTATACCATTCGATGATCCTTGGATAGTGCCTTAAGAGTCAGAAATGGATTTTTTCAACGACGAGATGCCTTTTAGTCCTTTTGAGATAGCATATCAAACAGTACAGTCATTTTCTAATACAATTTCAACTTATTCCGATCCAATGAATGTGATCGCTGAAGAATCTTCTTCACTATCAAGCTCATCCTTGACATCAATTTCCATTTCTTTTCAACAAGTGTTTTATACTGATGAAAGTATTCGTGAAATTCTGTCTACAGATGAATTACCATGGGAAGATCTACATCATAGATATTCGTTTTTACTTGGCCTTGATAGATTTGAAAATGATTTTTTGTCCATTTTTACAATTGATTATGTCAAGGAACCACAAAATCCTATAACTATTTCAAATTAAGATTCTGAGATGAATTTGGAAAACATTTCTATGACTGTTCCTATTGACATATCAGTTAAAACAGGAATTGTTGAAAACATTCATATAGGCACTTGGTGTACAGTGGATGAGATTAATACATATAAAGCCCTATTTCAAGAGTTTTGTGACATATTTTCCTGGTCTTATGAGGAAATTCCAGGAATTGATTTAAAGATCTTCGTTCATGAAATAAAAACATACATGGATGCCAAACCTATCAGATAAAGATTACGTCTGATGCATCCATGAAAATTTGTTGCTATTAAAGCTGAAGCTGAGAAATTACTATGAGAAGGATTTATTTATCCTATCCATTTAATGGATTCGGTGTCTAATATAGTTCCTATTACCAAAAAACAAGGAACTATACAAGTATGTGTCAATTATAGCGATATTAACATAGCTTTTCTGAAGGACAATTATCTGACCCCCTATATCGACCAAATCTTTGATGATTGTGTCGGAAATGAAATATTTTCATTGATGGATGGATTCTCCAGATATAATGAAATAAACATACTCCCTACTAATCAACCCAAAACAACTTTTATATGTCCTTGGGGAACATTTTCTTATTGCAAATTACCTTTTGTATTAAAAAATGTCGGGGGCAACTTTTCAAAGGGAAATGTCTTATGCTTTTCATGACATCAAACACATTGTGCAACCTTATCTCGATGATTTCCTTCTCACTCATTACACAGGGATGATCATCCTACTCATTTACAAGAAATTTTTATGAGATGTAGGCATTATAAGATTCGTTTGAATCCACACAAATGTGTTTTTTGTGTACAATCTAGACGGTTACTGGGATTTGTTATTTCAAAGGTTGGAATTCGTGTCGACCCCTTGAAGGTTGAGGAAATCATACATTTACCTCCTCCTCCTACACTTTTCCAACTCCAAAGTTTGCAAGGGAAAGAAAACTTTCTACGTAGATTTATCTCGAACTATGCTGAGTTGATGAAAGGTTTTACCCAGTTGTTGAAATAGATTGTTCCTTTTATTTGGGATGATATTTTTGATCAATACTTTGATGCTCTAAAACACACGTTAACCCATGCATCATTATTGCATCCATCCAATTACAACCAGGATTATTTTTTGTATCTCGCAGCCTCAAATTCCACCATTGGAATGGTTCTAGTTCAAGAGGACGAATTTCACACAAAACATGTGGTTTACTATTTAAGTTGAAATCTGAACCCGACTGAAAACAAGTATTCACATGTGGATAAATTGGCCTTGGCAGCTATTCAAGCTATCCAAATATTTCGTCAATACATATTATTACGAAAAACAACTATGATATCTAATTGTAACCCGATGATGTACATTTTGACTCAACAATTACTGGCAGGAAAATACTCTAAATGGATTTTTATCCTATAAGAGTTTGATTTAGAATTCGAAAAATCTAAATCAAAGAAATCATTGGTGTTCACAGAACTTATGTGTGAATTTCCCAATACTGAGACAAAAATCGTGGTAGAGAATCCAATTGTAGATGAATCTCTATTTCTTATCAGTACGTTAGATCCATGGTATGGATATATCATCAGTTATATTCAAAACCAAACCTTTCCACCTAAAATTTCACATTCAAATTGACACAAAATTCGTTATCAATCTCGGCAATATAACATTGTTGGAGGCACACTTTACTTCTGTGGCATGTTATTTCCCAAATCCACCCTTGTGCCGAATTTGAATTAGAACCAGTGGTAACACCAAACCATACTAGTCTGGTAGCTAGCCCTACCAGAACAGGAGAGGGCTCTCTCTGGGTCAATATCAAGAAAAATGTATCAATAGGCCTTGAGATGACTGAAATGAGTGCTAATTTTAGGCTAGGAATATTAATCAAGGAGTTTGGAATGATTTTTAGGGGTTTTTGTTGGAAAAAAGGAAAAGGCAGTTTTGGGCTTGGGGATGAGGCCAAATTCTTGCAGAGTTCAAGTTGGGGCAGGGAAGGCAATGGATTTGATGTCTTAGATTCAATGAATGGATAGAAAATACTGCTGAGGAGCTGAAGAGGGCAGGAAGGTGCAAGGATCCTCTTCAAACGGAGGAAAACATATAAAACTAAACAAAATTTTAAGGCAGAGCACTAGCAAACTAATGAATTCTACCTTAGTTACTCATTTGTTTAATTCAAAAGCAAAGAGAAGGGAAATGGAATACATATAACATTAATGAAACTTACAGATACATGGAGAAAAACATCATCAAAACTCAGAGCCACAAGGATCCCAACAAGTGCTGCAAAACCCTGGTCTTTCCTTTGCCAAAAATGCAGAAGTGTATGTACAATGAAGTGCCAAACTATTCCCAAGTATCCAACCCTGAAAATGTCTCAGAAAATAAAATATATAGACCATCCTAACCCCTTCCCATGCCTCTAGGGGTCGAGCTCATCCTTCTAGGAGCTGTTTCAACCAATTCTAAACATGGAACTGAAATCTAGGCAGCCAAACAGCTTGCCTCTATATGCTAGGAAACTGATCCATTCACTTACTTTTCACTTTTTAGTGAATGAATCCTCTAGAACAAGTAAATATGAGCCAAAATTACATCATAATCATCAAATTACATCAAGATAGATCAATAATTACATCAAGAAGTGAAACTAGTCAAACTGGCCGAATTTCTGAGCTGAAAAGTAAAAATGGGACCAAAATCCTCTATGCGCCGCGCCAGAAAACTCAATGCATCACGCCACTTTGAGCCTATTTTTGGGGAACTTTATGAAGTAAAAATTGAGCTCATGATAGCTCGTTGGAAAGCCCTATCTGTCTGCTATCCAACCCAAGTGGAATTTTTCAATTTGGAGTTCATTTTCCCCTCCAAAACTGCAATCTCCCAAGACTCTTTCCTGCTGGTGCAAAAGCTGGTAGAAAGGTCATTTTTGCAGTGTTTTTGACCCTTAAGACCATCCAGAACTTGATGAAATCTCTCAGCCATTTTTGAAAATGCATAATTTATCATAAAAACCCCAAAAATATCAATTTTTCCTCCAGAAGATCTCTCAAACGTAAGCGCGCGTCGAGTGGCGCGACGCGTCGGGCAGAAAAACCTGTTTTGCAACCAAAATTTCAAAAATGACAAAATTTTCTCCAAATTTGCTAAAACTTGGAGTGAAGGTCCCCCATCATGTGCCATGCTCAGCCAAAGAAGCTTCGGCCAAGATTTGGAGTGGATCAGGCCTTTTTCACCGTTTCAGTGTCCTCCTGGTGCATGCAGTTCAGTGGCAGAATCACTGTCTTGTTCATAGGATGTGTCGGTGTCCGTCATGGTGTTGCAATGTGTATGAAAAGTGTATGTTTGATTTGTTGAAAATGAGAAATTAGGACTCGGTGTCTTCGTCTCCAAGTGTCAAATGTGCCAAAGGGAAATGAGGGACTGTGAGGAATATGGAACAGTGGGGAAAAGTGGAGTTTCTGTCAAGTGGATTTAAAATATGGGACAATCACTTGACATGTTTGGGATATGGGATTTGGAGATTTTTTGTAAATTATAGGGAAAGGGATAAGAAAAGAGAGTGAAAGGATTTAGGGATAGGAGTAATGGGAATTTTCTACAAATGATATGGGAGAGGGAAAATGGTAGGAAATAATAGGGTTTAGGGATAGGGAAAATGGGAACAAGGGATATAGATGGTTTAGGATGTAAGGGAATAGGGAAATAAAATGTGGTAATGATAAAATGAGTAGTGGTAATAGATGGGGTAAGTAGAAGTGATTGACACCAAACCAAATTTAAAACCCTAGGAGCATTCTTAAAACATGAGAGTAGGATTTTGAGTTTTTCGCATTTAAAATTTCATACCAACACCAAAAACTTGTTAAGAGCAATGAGGAAGTGTCTTTTACTCACTTGAACAAGGAGATATGTGTGAAAGAAATGGCAAAAATCTTGTGTTCTGGCCCAATGCGCCGCGCACCAACCCAATGCGCCGCGCCATTTTGTAGGAGGATTTTGGAGGCCTTCCCGATGTCCAAATTGTGTGTGTGATAGCTCGTTGGAAAGATATTTGAGTATAATTTCCAACCCAAGTGTAATTTTCCAATTTGGAGTTCATGTACCCTATAAAAAATCAAATCTCCCAAGACTGGTCAAAATGAGCAGAATGAGGCTGCTTCAAGGCAAAGTGTTGTTGCAGTCAACTTTTGAAGGTCTTCCTCAAACTCCATATTGAAATAATGATAGCTCATTGGAAATATATTTGTGTATAGTTATCATTTGACTCATCAAGCAAGTCATTTGACCAACCAAGCTAGGAGAAATCGTGATTTTCCCAAGGTCACTTCAGAGGTGCATTCAATTCTCCTGAGGCAACGGTATGTTTGAAATTTATTTAAAACCATGATACCTGTGTAAAAAGTGAAGGAGGTTTTTCTTATTTGGCATGGTTTGGATAAAAACCTCTCTCAGTTTTCCAAAATTCATCTTTTATTGCTTTGAAACATCATTTGAGTGAAACCTATCCCGATGTGTGAAACAAGGGATTTGTCGAAATGAAGCGAAATGAAGGGGATAAGGGGCTTCTAAATTCTTGAGAAAATTTTGGGAAGTAGGGAGGGATGTTAGGAAGTAGGGGAAAGTAGAATTTCAGAGATTGAGTGAGGGGAAGGGGTCCAAAAGGGCAAAACACAGGCCTAGCCTAGAAAATTGCCAAGTTGTAGCAAGAAACTAGGGTTTGTGCAAAAATGAGGAATTTGGGGGATCTTAGTGATGGGAAGTGTTTAATAAGGTACATTAAGGATAAGGGAAGGTGTATGAACATCAGGATACAAGTTTTGCTGATGATTTGACCATCCAAGAGAAATTACCTCCAAAACCCTAGGAGAGGGAAATGAACCTTACCTAGGCACAACTGAAGCATGAACAAGGTGTAAAATGACTCTTTGGAACCTGACATGATGATGAAAACCCTCTGAATGATGGTACACTCAGCTGAATGGTGACATGGACCGACATTTGGACAACTTTGACAGGAGTAAAAGCAAACCCTAGACCTAATGCCTAGTGACCAAATTTTTCTTGAAGACTCATTGAAATGACAAAATTTGACCTTGACACCTTAAAATAACTTTGTAAGAGCATGTTTGACCACTGAAGGAAGGCTGCAAAGTCTGACACTAACATTGGCTCCAATGGGGATGGTATCTCCTTGGAGGTGCCAAGAACTACAGATGTTTGGAAAGTAGACAGTGCCTTCATCCATTGGGCAATGGCATCAAAACTCAAGATGAAATGCATGACTAAAAAATGATGACTTGATGACACAAACTAACTTAATAACAAGACTGAAAACTGACTCGATACTTAAACACAACTGAAAAACTGGAAAAGATGCTCAAAGTAGAGCTTATTCAATACAACCTACTCTAATTGTTCCATTCATCACCTGATCAAGTGAAATGAAACAACCAATGCAACCAAGTAAGTATTGCTGCTGCTGTTTGGATTCTCCGCAAGTGATCACTTATGAACAACAAGATAGAACTACTGAAAGGAAACTCCCATGAAAACTTGTGAACAGATCCGTTGAATACTATGGATTCTCTATCCGCCTCCAAAAACACTGCATAAGGATCTTGAAATTCATGCTGCATAAGGATCTCAAAATGCACACTAGGACTTAGCTCATCCAATGGATTAATTCTCTTCTCCTCATACCATGAATGCAAACTTTGATCTGAGCTTTGTGATGAGACTCCTGCTAAAAATGACAAAGAGACTGGCTGCCAGATCAAGTCTATATCAACACACGTTTCAACCTTACATAAAGTCAATGGAGAAAGACTTTGACTGCAAACATCATCCAACACATCAGCAATAGGATCATCAAAAACTTGAGAAGACTGCTGTGATGTATCCATTGAAACTGTCTGACATCCTACTGGTTGTTCATCTTTTTCTTGAGAGATATTACGAAGATTCTGCCTTATAAACTGAAATGCTTCGAAACAAAAGGGTACAGAATCCTCTTGCATCATTAAATCATGTATTTCAGCTTCCATGACTTCATCTGTAATCTGACCTTCAATTTCATTTGGTGGCTGCAAATCTGATGCTACAGGCTGCTCAAGAATTTCGTTATCTGTCTCATCCTCAACATTAACACTGAGAGATTGTTGATTTCTTACAGGCTGCTCATTTGAAGATTTACTATGCAATTTACCCTTCAAAAACTAGAATGATTCAAAACAAAATGGTACGGAGTCACCTTGTATCATTTGATCATATGTACCAGCTTCCATGTCCTCATCTGCAACTTGACAATCAATGGCTTTCGAGGGCTGAAAATCTGAATATGAGAAGTCTTGAACAAGGTTTTCATTGCGCTCAAGATGGTCCAGATCAAGACTTGTTGACATTTGATTTTTGATTGCATGGTAGTTGTCTCTGATGAACTGAAATGAATCAAAACAAAAAGGCAAAGATCCTTCACTTACTTCAAAATTTGCTGCACTTTCCTCATCATTGTCATAGCTGATATGCATCAGTTGATCACTGTACTCAAGCTGCTGAAAGTGAACTTCCTCCTCGCACAAACTAGCTGCTGATTCGTCTGCAAGATTAGCTTCTGTTTGGAGAACATAATCATCATCATACTGATCAAACTGAGGCAAATCATCAATATACAACACATCATCAAGCATACATGTCATATCAACAAATCTCTCTTCTTCAAGATGATCTATAAAGCAATCACTATGACAACTGGGATAAGAAACAAAATGTTTTGGGTCAGCCACTTGTTCTAGAGGATTCCATTCACTAAAAAGTGAAAATTAAATGAATGAATCGCTTCTTCCATATAGAGGCAAGGTGTTGTTTGATTGCCTAGATTTTGAGCCCCTTGTTTAGAATTGGTTGAAACTACTCCTAGAAGGATGAGTTCGACCTCTATAGGCATGTATGCAATAGTATGGTCTATATTGTGTATTTTCCCGAGAAATTTTCAGTGGTTGGACTCTTGGGAATAGTTTGGCACTCCATTGTACATCACTTCTGCATTTTTGGCAAAGGAAAGACCAGGGTTTTGCAGCACTTGTTGGGATCCTTGTGGCTCTGAGTTTTGATGATGTTTTTCTCCATGTATCTGTAAGTTTCATTAATGTTATATGTATTCCATTTCCCTTCTCTTTGCTTCTGAATTAAACAAATGAGTAACTAAGGTAGAATTCATTAGTTTGCCGGTGCTCTGCCTTAAACTTTTGTTTAGTTTTATATGTCTTCCTCTGTTTGAAGAGGATCCTTGCACCTTCTTGCCCTCTTCAGCTCCTTAGCATTCTTTTCTATCCATTCATTGAATCTAAGACATCAAAGCCATTTCCTTCCCTGCCCCAACTCAAACTCTGCAAGAAATTGGCCTCATCCCCAAGCCCAAAACTGCCTTTCCCTTTTTCCAACAAAAACCCCTAAAAATCATTCCAAACTCCTTGATTAATATACCTAGCCTAAAATTAGCACTCATTTTAGTCATCTCAAGCCATATTGATACATTTTTCCTGATATTTACCCGGAGAGAGCCCTCTCCTGTTCTGGTACGGCTAGCTACCAGACTGAGCATGGTTTGGTGTTACCCTGAATCCCGCCTTCTTTTAGCCTGAGGTGGATTTGGGCAACAATAAAGGTACATTCTATTTTTTGACATTGTATAACTCATGAAGAGGCTGGAAGGGTTTTAAATGAATGTCACTCTGGAGCATGTGGTGGTCACATGTATGGGTATGCCACAACCCAGAAGATATTGTGCACTGGCTATTTTTGGCTGTCATTATTCAAACATTGTATCCTCACATTCCAGAAATGTCACAATCGTCAAATTTTTGATCAAAAGATGCGTGAACCTCCAACTCCTCTTCACCCCATCATTGTTGTCGGTCATTTTGCGAAATGGGGCATTTCTTTCATTACATGTAACCCTCACTCAGCTGGGGGAAATGGGTATATTATTCTCACTATAATTACTTTACCAAGTGGGCTGAGGCGATGCCTACATTCATGGCAGATGGAAAAAATGAAGCTACATTCGTATTCAATCACATGATTTCTCATTTTGGTGTACCCCAAGCCATTATCACTGACCATGGGAGTCATTTTTGAAACATAATGATGACCGTAATTTCTGATCAACTTGGCCTGCACCATGATAACTCTACTCCATATTACCCATAGGATAATGTTTAGGTTGAATTTCTTAATAAATTTTTAACCACCATGATTAAACGAATTATCGACACCCACAAATTGAATTGGCATACCATGCTTTTTTTAGCACTTTGGGCATACTGAACCTCAGAAAAAACTACTACAGGGTTCACTCCTTTTCAATTGGTTTATGGTTTAGAAGCTGTGTTACCTATTGAATGCAAAATATCGTCACTCCAATTAGCCATAGAGTTACTACCAAGTACTTCTAAAGAGGAAAAATGCTTTTTTTACTTAGCACAATTATATGAGCCTCGGCGCACCGCTGCATTAGCTACCGAAGCTCATAAGAAAAGTGTGAAACCTTATTATTATCGTAGTGTTACTCCCCATGTTTTCTCAGAAGTTGACCTAGTCTTGGTATATGATCAAGCTAACGATAAGTTAGGAGCTGGAACATTTGAACCAATGTGACATGGTCCTTACATTGTCAAGTGGGTGCCTGCAAAAGGGGCCTATGAATTGACTGATTATGACGGGGTCTCTTTATATAAACCCAAAAATGGCCTTTATCTGAAGAGATATTATGCTTGACTCTTGTGTGAATATATCACTTGTATATTATTTATTTTAGTATACCTTAGATTAGATGAGTGTGCATAGTTTGAGTGTGCTTTTACTACTATCACTGCTTATCTTGATTACTCTTGATATTGCAGATGTCGACATCCCTTCAAACATACATTGGTTTTGTTGATGGTGCCTATCGTAGTACTCGAAATATTTCTTCCGCAGCTTGGGTCACATATTCTCCCACTGATGACTTAGTTTCTATGCATGCGGTAAGCCTTGGTCAAAGGACTAATAATGTTGCAGAATATAGCTTAATTATTGAGTTATTATCTGATGCCATTTCATTTTGTATTGGACGTTTGATCATTAGGTTAGATTTAAAACTCATTGTATTACATTTAAATAGGGTATATGCAATTAAAAATCCAGTGTTATTGAGATTATTTTTGAAGGTTCATCTGTTGGAAAGACAATTTGATTATATTGAATATCAACACATTTCAAAAAATTTAATCACATTGGCTGATAAGCTAATTGTGTTCTAAATAGACATTTGCAATGTTAAAATAGTAAACCAAAACAACATTTGATACTTGTTGAACAAGATAGTATGAAAAAGTAGTAATATCATAGATAGTTTTTGTTTTTGAAAAATATTACATCGTCCACGATCATAGGTTTAAACACCTTATGATATAAAAATATAGTGATACAAAAAAAAAAATACGACATTCCACGATGATCATCCACTATCTGTGGTGATGATCGTGGTAGTAAACTATCACCTGTACCACCTTGTGTAGAAATCTCCTAAACTGACCCGGAACACCAGTAACGTGTCTCTAGAGACGAAGAGGAATGCCATCTATCGACGTCTCTGGGATATCTATAGTCAACCTTTCTAGGTTGTGCTCTATGTCAGTAAGGATTTCTACCGCCTGATTTTGTGGCTGTGCAACAAGCTCTGTTGGCCTCATTTCAAAGGGCGGAGAGTAGCTGGCCTTTGTGGACCAACATCTGCATTTAAAATTTTGTTATTATTATTGGACGATTAAAAAAAAAAAAATTAGAGTTAAAACACATCAAAAATAATCCGCTTACCTGACTCATCCCATTGTGCCTTTGGAGGTAAGGAAATATTGGGATCGCCTCTGAAATAAATACTGGCATATGGAAATTCTTCAATTGTGAAGATTTGGTTCTATAGCCACATGAAATACGCAGGAGTAAACCAAACCACCATACTTCCATCACCACCATGGTGGGCCATCAATGCAACCCATCGTACCATACGAGGTTTTCTAAGTTCACCACGATCGACAGGGATAAGATGAGGGGTGAGGAATGGAATCCTCTCCAAAGAAGAAGAAACAAGGATGGTGCCATATCCAAAGTTTTTCAACTTTTCATTTTTTGCTCTGGTAATTTGGTCCTTCATGTTGACCAACAACCCTTTTACACTAGTTGAAAATGGTGCCTCTGAAATATTCAACCACAGTTTTCATTTGTGACTTGGTGGCCACATGTAGAGCCGCATTACCGCATAGCCTGGTTACAGTGAATACAATTATTTTAAGATCAAGGTGAATGATAGTATTTATATAAATACAGTTATCTTTTGGGTCTACTTCTTCATTGCACAACTCTTGTTTATAGCTAGTAATGGGTAGGCTACCCTGCGTAGCTCTAAATAAAGAGATAGGTTCTCCTCTCTTGGATAATGCAGTGATAAAGTAGATATCTTCGAGCTCAAGCTCAAGACGATGATCACCAATGATGAAAACTTGATCTTGAACATCCCATTTGTTCACCAACCATGTCATTAGTTCTACCTGTGTCCTCATGCCCTGAATTTCCTAGAACTTGTACAAACCACAATTTTTGAACACATGCATTATGGCTGGATCGGCCATAGCTACATTTTATATCTCTTCCTGTTCACATTCTCTCCATTCAATCATTGTGGAATACTCTGCAAATGGATGCATTTAAAGATTAGAAGCAATAAAAATGGAAATTTTTGGCTATTTTTGAGAGAATTTATCATTTTTTTTTGTTCACGGTGCCCCCGCATTTTTTGTGCTGAGATAGTGTGGATGTCCGCACGCGCTCTACATAAAAATTGTGGTGGGTCCGTAGGCAACACATGCATAACCTGCGGACCCCCAAGGGAGGAATTTTAAAATTATTTTCTCTTCAAAAAATGATTTTAAAGCCTAAAAAGGGAATTTGATTGGATAGAAATGAAGAGGAGAGTATTTTGGATTACCTGGTTCTGACGGATTTCGATTTGAGCGGTTGGTTCTCCCGTTATCAACTCCAGATCTTTTTTCTGCCAAAAGCTCTCAATTTTCAACTCTTAAGACAAAAGGTGAAAATGACTTTGTTAAAATACTTTTTATAGTCTTTTGAATTAATAAAATATTATATTTGATTTATTTTCCACTTTAAAAATATATTTTTTGACATTTTTACTTCTTGGAAATGGGTATGTTTAATCTTTCAAATTTTTGTGCAGAATACAGGTATTTTTTGGTGAAAATAATTATTTTGATGATGAGTACACTTTTATCACTTTTTTGGGCTCTTGAAAATTATGAAAAAATGAAACCCTAGAGTTCTCTTTTAATCCCTTTTCAGACTCTCTAAATATGAAAATATCACCAAGTACTTAACTATTTGAACTCATTAAAGTAAATGAACAGTCGTCCCTTCAGTATAAATTTACCCCTTTTCCAGACTGAAATGGACTATTTACGAAAAAATGCATATGTTGACTAATCATGGTCAATAGAGTTCTCTCCTATATTATTTTATCCTTTTCGAGCTCGAGAGACTAAATTTACGAAAAATTACACCCACAGAGTTTTCTTATTTTTTTCTTCTGACTCCCTAAAACTGAAAAACACCAAGTTTCACCTATACTAGACTCGTTAAAATTTAACAGTAAAGGACCTGTCGATTACAATCAGGAATGAACTAATCCTTCTTAGGGTTCGATTTTAATACTAATATGGACTCATCGGAAGGATGACCTTACACAACAAGCAAATGTTATCGTCCTCAAGCTTGTCAAAAATAAAGAGGTACTTGCCAGTAATGGTGGGGGAAAAGGAGAGAAAATGAATTTAGTTGTCACCCTTGCTTCAAAAGCAGTATACCAGTCTTGAACACGACACTTTTTTCACACTTGTATCTAGGTTGGGAAAATCCTTTGTCTAACATTTAATCAAACCACATTGAAAGTCTTCAGCCAGTTTCTGGGTATTAGCTTTAGGTCATTTGTCACCAAACCATCTTCAGTGTCGTTATGTGTTCAAGGGATAGTACAAATAAACCATTCATTGCCAACATTTGTCTCCATTCACGTTGACCATCCCTAATTCAGTCCTTGCAAAGAATTTCTTCAAAACTCGATCTAATGGTTTCATGTCGTAGGCTTTCCTATGACGGATCATCTTCTATCGATGACAACTCATCATATAGGAAGTTGATCTAGAATCCTATCAGTACCTTGGGATATGCATGCCTTAATGGCAGGTTTCTTGCCTTTGATGATAGTTTGCATCATTGACCTTCGATGGAATGATTCGATGAAGTGTTCGACTGCAAATCATTCATTCACACTTTGTTGATTATACTGAGTACTTTGAGAGCCATTGTCATTATTGGTGGTTTCTCTCACACTTGTTAATAGTTTACATTATTGACTGGTAATCAAGTGGTTTATACCATGTTTGAGTTCGACACATCAATCACATGGATAGAATCGTACTAGTTTTGGAAGCAGAAATCAAGACGCTGGATCTAGTTTCCACCATCTAGGCTGTGAGGAGTTTTGATATTCATGATACAATAGACATCTTATAACATATGGATGCGACCATGCTGTGTCTAATATTGATGTAATTTTAAAATCATTTTCATTTCAGAACATTTAGTTATTTTTTAGGTAAGTATGGGAATTCCTACCTCAGCGATGATGTACATATATATGTTTTCATTGAATGTTTTTATAGGGTTTTTGATTGGAATGTCTGCAATCCAATCCTCATAATGATAAAGCGCTTAACTATTCATAACTACTTCAGACTTCGCACTTTTGGGGGCAATCTGTTACACGTTATTTTGTCACCATGAAATTTTAATCTCTATAAGTCCATCACTACCTATATATTGCTCCCTTAGAGGTCAAAAACCCAAAAGTTCCTAAACCAAGTCATGAAATTGAAGAAAAGCTCATGAAAACCCTAAAAATCCTAACTCCGCACTTTTTCTAGCTCTTACCTGTGGATCCACATATATTTGTTCTATAACCTGTGGCACATCCCTCACGTTCTTCTTATAAAACCTGCAAACCACCGTAAAAGGTAAAATAAAAGAAAAATTAACTTCTAGAAGCCTATCTGGTCAAATATTCTCCCAACTAGAAGCTTCTAAAAGCGCGATCAGGTTGAGCTTCATTCCTTTACTCATGGAACTCTATCCCTTCATTAATGGAGTTTATCCCTTGGTATTTGGAGCTCAAATCCATTCATGAGAGGAATTATTCCCTTCTTTATGGAACTGAAACCACCTCCTTTTTCCTATAAATTGAGCATATGTTTTAGCCTCAAGGGTACTTAGAAATTAGTATTTTTTAGGAGAATTTCTAAAGAAATTATAATCTCTATACTTGGCATTACTGGTATGAGAAGGATTACACACTCATATCCATGACTTCATGCTAGCTCAGAGAGGAGAAGGCTTGTCAAACAGAGAGGAACGGTTGTTTAGGACCCCGGAAGAACTTGTATAACATCAAGGAGATGGGTTGTAAGGTTACTTCTTATTATGCAAGTTAATAAAAATGGATTCTATTTTCTCATTGAATTGTTCATGTATCTATTTGAGTAATTTAATTCTCAGTTTCCTTGATCAATGAGATAGATTAGTGTTTTATCAATTATTTTATCTTGCAGGTGCTTTTAATCCCTTTTTTGTTTTTGATTGCAGGCTCTTTATATCAAATAAGCTTCTTTAGAATGGTCAAATAGATTGAAGATTACAGAAAGCATTGGACTTCAGGTAGGAACATGTCCTCATACTTTGTTATTAATAATTGTTGAATCATAAATGATTTAGAGAAAATGGTTTGCATTTGGTTGTTTGTTTCTAGATATCCTTAGGATACTAGGGAGATCGTTCTTGTCTGCAAGAAGGATTTATCCATGTAACAGTGGTGTCTGCTTCCTAATTAGGATGTTGGATTTCTTAGAAGCAATATGTAAAAGATGCTAGTTCCTTCACTCCTCTTGCTTCAATAATTAAAATATGGTGTTTCTATATTAGCAATTTGGACAGCATAACAATGTCTCATGCATTTATCTTTCCATGGCATATTTATATATAAATTGTTTGAACTCCTCTTCCCTCTCTTGTCCCAAGAGTGATAGTAACCCAAGAGTAGGACAAGAGATTCATTTGAGGGCTGATATCTTTAGGGATACCTTAAGTCTATTGTCCTTTACTGTCAATGACAGAGAGTCAACTCTCCAAGTGTGGTTAGTGTTCTCATATAGTGACCTTTCTCCATCATCAAGACCTCACCGCTATCGAATAAAATAAACATAGCAAGGAAGGAATTAATTACCTGTTCAAACACCAAGGGGGTTCACTGCAATATTATTCCTTTTTAAGGAAATAATCCTATTAGAAAGGACTTCAAGCTGAAAAAAAATTCGAAAGCCAAAAAGAAATCAACAAAATGCAGAAGAATTTTTCGAACAAAAAAATCGTAGCAATCAAACTTGATGTTTAACTTAATGACATAATAATTTTCGTCGAATAGATTAAAGAGTAACTGAATTCATGGAAACCTTATCGGAGTCTAGTACTATAGAAATCAACCCATGTGAAGCCGCTGAAATATTTGATTGCGAAGGTCGGCCCAAGCGAAGTGAGGCAGCAAATGTTGAACAAAATGGAGGGGGTAGGGTTTTCGTTACCCTAACCTCCTACCCTAACCCCAAAACCATTTGATCGATTGCAAGAGGATCAACATAGAGAAGATTTCCACATGAAAAACCTAATTACCACAAAGTATTGATGCTCAATATCGAGAAAATTCTTTAAAGACAAAAAATATGACCGACACCATAAGTACGAGAAATAGAGATTGGTGGAGTCTGTTAAGGAGGAAATCACGATGTCGATGATCCGATAATAAATTTAATGCAACAAATATTAACTCTAAATTTTAATTCGCAAGTCGGATCGACATATATTGCATTGTCCTAATATTCATTGTGTTAACTAGCCATGATCATTTATTAATAGATATGCATGGTTCTAAGTATTTTTATGCACATTTGCATAATTAAAAAAATATATTCTTATGTTTTGTTATAGATTAAAAGGAGTTTCAATCTATAAAAAAAATTGGCATGCCGGTACTAATGATGAGTATGTTGAATTGTGCACAGTGAAAGAGTAACAGAGTCAAATAAAACTAGAAAGTGAGAAGGTTATAAACCAAGATGTGTAGAGGAGCTCAATGGAAAATTCCAACTACTAGTCCCAAACCCAATCCAGAAGAAAATCTAGAAATGTGGTTATAGCTAGCAATGGACTAGTAGTACCAAATAAATTGATTTCTCAGAGAATGACAAAAAAAATCCAGAAGACTACTAGAGAATGTACAACAACTGAAAACTAAAATGGTGCATATAAGAACCGATAATGAAATATTAATGCATGAAAAAATAAATAATTCTAAAAATTCTTTCTGACAAAGAAAATGATAGAACTTATCATCCAAGTCCTAAGAATGAAACCCACAATCAAAGGTAACAATAACAACGGACTGAAGATAACCCCAAATAAATTCATACACAATGAAGTGATAGAAATATAGATGATAATGTAAAGAAGTCTTGTAATGTATATGACCAAAGAAAAACAAAGAGAAAACATATGGAGCTACAAGGGGAATTCACATAAATTAAGCCTCCATTTTTTTATGGAGAAGCAGAGGAAGGAATAAAGGCCTAGGTCATCAATATGAATAAATAATTCCAAGTATACGAGTATAAAAGTAACCTCATGGCTAGATTATCCATCTATCAATTTCAAGGAAAAAACATCTTATGGTGGGAATAAGTCAAGGAAGTACAAGGGATAGAGGAACATAACACAACTTGTGATGAATTCAAAAAGAACTTTAAAAATAAGTACTTAACAGAACATTTTTATGATGAGAAGGCTTAAGAATTTAATGATTCGTGTCTGGGGTAGTTAACTATGGATGATATGTCACAAAATTTACATATTTATTGAGATATGTTCCTTGCCTTCATGAGGAGAAATCTAAAGTGCAATGTTTTCTCAGAAGTATTCCTACTTTCATGAAAGAGATAATAGAATTTGACAGTCTAGAAACCATGGATGAAGCATTTTTGAAAGCTTGAATTTTCTTCTAGTAGATGAAGCAGAAATGAGACATTAGTAAAATTTGGTCTCAGAAGAAAAGCCAAAGGAGTTTCCATAATTTCAGAGGCGCCAAATCTACCAATTTCAAGAACTCGCCGAGGAATATACGAAATAAACAATCAGGGAGAAATGAAAAAAAACCTAAGTGGAAGGGAGAAGTCAGGCGCACCAAATCATCCATCAGACCAGAATCCAGTAAAATGTAAAAAACTCCCTTCGAATGTTGGGGTTGTGGAGAACCCCACTATTACAAGAATTGTTCTCATTGTGCCAAAATAGAGCACAATGCTAATCTACAAGAAGCATCGATGGTCATGGAGGTAGCAAGGAGCATGCCTAGGATAAATGTGGCATTAGAAGATCGTCAAGAATATTATCAACCTACTACGATAGAGCTAGAAGGTAATTTATTTAAGCAATAATTATCCATTTTAGTAGATCCTGGTGCAAGATTAAGTTACATCAGTACCAAGATAGTTGAAAATTGTTTTTTCCAAAATAAAAAATTTAAATGCCCGTCTCTTGAGCACAACCAAACTTGGCCTCAATTTTAGGTAAGTCTTCGCATTTTGAGGAGTGGAGCACAAAGTATACCACACATCACAACATTTTGGAGATACCGCATGGTATCTTTGGGGCTTCAAGGTGGGTAGAATATCATCCTTTTGTAATGGGTTTGCGTTAGATTTTCTTATATTTTTCTTAGCCGATCGTATTTCGACCATGGTTTTGTAACGATGTAAAAAAATATAAAGTGATGCAATGTTATGTTATAAATCATAGGTGAATAATCATTGTAAGTTCTATGGTCACGATCTAGTTAGTATCTGTATTTTGTAGGTAAGGTAAGGCTCTGCAACTGAGTGCACATAGACCTTGGAAGAGTCTATAGCTATGTGCGTAGACCACTTGCAGTTGTGTGCACAGGTGAGAGAGCTAAATGTACTTAAAATATCCATCATAATATAAAAGAGGAATTTTTGAGAAAATATTTTGTGTTCTTATGTGTTCTTATGTGTTCTTATCTATTTTCTTAATGTCAGTTTTTGTAAAGTAATTGTTATAGTTTTTCATTATAATAGTGCAATTTATGGTATTGTTTATATGTTCTATTGAATGTGGTGAAGTAAGAGAATGATTTCATACAACGAAGTATGTTTATACATGTTAAAGAGAAATAGTAGCACAGTATATTAGGCACATCGCATTGTCCCTCAAGGCTGTAGAAACATGGTTCTGCAACCACTCATATTCACCTCAGGTGAGGCTATGATATGCTTGCAGGTCATGGCTAAAGGGTCGGTGATCAAGGTTTTTGTTGGTACAAAGCATAGATCGAATCTAGGTCAAGCCCAAATGAGCCAAAAAATGGTGATGTTGCTGGGACTAGAATCTATTTGAGGGATATGTAGATGTGGCACCCGTCGAAGAAGGAAATTCAAGATTAGATAGTCCACAAGGAGCAATAATTTGTAGATCAAGATAATAGAAATCCACACTTAATATCTGAATCTTTGTTGCAAAGATATATTTTTATAGAATAGTATGAAATTTTCTTCGAATCATTCCCTCATATATTGTATATGAGTGGGTGTCTAGGTTGACTAAAAGGAATTATTTATTTAAGAACAACGAACCTACAACGTGGACTCTTGAGATGATACATTGACTCAAGATTACTAAAAATAATATTTCAAGGGTTTTTGATTTATGGATTGATAGCATCTTGGGTTGATTAATTACTGATTTCGCTATAGACTTTAATGTGTCCTACAACAAGGTAGAGTGAATATTCTTCAAAGGATGGCGAGGTAGGTATTTGAATTATTTGAAACTTTGGAATAATATTCCTTTGTGGGAAAATGGTCTTTTTTGAATGAAATCAAACTGTTAATTTACTTATGTTTGGAGGAAGAAGTAAATATGAGATTGAAATTGGTACAAAATGAAGTGGAAAAATGTATAGAGTAGATACCAGAAATAATATCGTGAAAAAGGTCTAAATAAATTCAAATATATTTATTATGGCCCTCTGATAAGTGAATCTAAAGGTGAAAAAGAAGAAGAATACCTATAGAACTCCCAGGAAACTCCATAGTATACCCCCTACCAGCCTCAGAGCTCACCGAAGCCATAATCCAATGGTAGTCAGGGTGTTTGTGGTCTCCCTACTCCTCCTACCCCTCCTACCCCCCATCTTCGTCCCCCTCCCCCTTACACCCCAAAATTATGTATGGTTGATGACATTAAGCTGAAAAAAATTAGAGGAATTAGTTTAGAAGAGCCAAAGAATTTTTATTTTTAGCCGAAGATGTATGAACAACAAAGCAGATCACTGGCGAAGACATAAAGAAGAAGAAGTTGATTACGATGCTGTGAGATAGAGAACTAGCATGGTACATGAAGTATTCGACCACTCACAATGGTACAATTGAATATATTAAGCAAGTGATGATAGAAGAGCTCAAGTAGTGAAAGTCTCAATCACAGTGCATTAATTAGTTAAAGGATATCAAACAAAAAGTCAATGAGTATGTTTGGGAGCTTGATCAAAGTTTTAAGGTGTTATTGGATCAAGTTAGTTTCAACATACCCTGAGAGCTGCATAAGGATTGGTTTATAGGTGCGTTTCTACCACATATCAGGTTGGCATTAATACAATAGAAGATAGCAGCTCAAGAAAAAGCTTTGGAAATTTCCATGAAGTTGGAAGCTTCGCTGATAGGGTACACTAATGCAGGTATGCATCAAATTTAGAGTCAAATTGGAAACCTTAACCTTTTAATTGTAGGATATCAAGAAGGGAAAAGAAGTCAAAGAAGAAGTATGGTTTACAAAATGCAAATGAGAAGGCCATTCGAAGGAACAATGCCATGTTTTCAAAGATTACTTGGCTAGTGGAGAACCTAATCCCCTAAATACAAGATCCAATAAGTGTTGTGAGATATGTATAACTAAAGGCCAAAATCGCTCTGAATATTTTTATTTTTTGCAAAAATATGTGTAGACCCAAAGGAACCTATCTTGTGAATTTTGTAAGTCAGTGGGACATGATGAAAATAATTGTTGAAGTTATGATCTAATAATGGAGCATAATTCTCATGCTTACACAATGCAATGGGAGGAGCCCGAACATGAGTCCAGTGGATAACACGGTGGTCAAGGAGGTTATCAAGGAAGAGGTAGAGGTGGTGGATTTGGTCTAGGAAAAGGTGAGATCATTTGTTGTAAATGTGGCTAGGCAGGCCATTTTGCAAGAGATTTCCAGAACCCTACTACAACATGTAAGTATTGCAAATATTTCAATCCTATAATTGAAGAGTTCCCTATAATTATGGTAAAAATGGAACAAAAAATAAAACAGAAACCCACACAATACATCTAAATGATGAAGGCTGAAAGGAGGACCGATGAACACCGTGTTAACATTTTCACTAGAAGTGGAGCTGTGATTAGAAGTGATGAAGACAATGGAGAGAAGGAATTTGAAAATATAGGTGCATGTGTTAGGAAAAATATAGAAAAAGTTCATATTTTTTATATTCAGAGAGAAAATAAAGTGTTTATGGAGGTGAAGTGAAGTTTCATGGATGTAGGAGCTTCGACTTCTACTACACATCTAGGGCCTAGTAACCGTGACATGACAATAGTTCTAACACAGAACCAGGAAGGGATGCAAGATCAAGATTTGACATAGAGTTCAACAGATCAAGAAAATAATGTGAGATATTTTCTACAGACATGTATGAAATTGTTGACAGATCAAAAGGTTGTAGAAGGGATTCAATAATTGATAATTTCCTGTACATTGAAAGAATTGATAATTTCCTGTAATTTCTTGTAATAATGTACATCAAGATAAGAGAACTGGAAAAGATAAGAGACTTAGTGAAAAAATTGGAGAATATGAAACAGATCAGGTTATTGTGGATTTGGGCTCAGATGGTAATTTTTTAACAAATAAGACATGGAAAATAATGTGTAAGCCGAAGCTATAATGGTTAAATATTTATCTAAGACTCAAAAATCAACAAAATATCTTTCCTATGGGTAGAATATTAGGTGTCATGGTAGATATTGAAGGATTTTGCACCATTTTCCATTTTGAAGGGATATAAATTGTTGATTAAGTAATCCTTACACTAATTTGCCTAGAATTTATTAGGAAATGGATAATCTAGCCATCTTCAATCTAGAGAAGACACAAATGATATTTGAAGGAATAAATAAGAGAGTGATTGTTCCTTTAGATCCATCGAAAGGTGTAAGATATACAAAATCAATAAGAGAACAATACAATGTAGTGGATATTGATAACATCTATCAATTGACAACCAAGGAAGAAGAATATATTAACCCTAGTGCAGATGGAAAGTTGAGTTGGGATCATGATATTACATGCATATCAGATTGAGAAGAAGAACTAGAGAATCAGATGAATAGTTTACATGAAATATCGACAAAGAGTTATGCAAGAATAACAAAATTCATTCACTATATGACATATGAGGTATGTAATCTACCTTATTATGATGGCTTGGGTAATGTAGAAACTTTTTTTAATGATTATGAAGAAAGGGTACCAGAAGACCAGAGATTGTTAGCTTTGGATATAGCCCTAAGATCTACCCATGCTAGATGGCCGGGCACACACAAGAAGAATATAGGATATTGGAAGGTATGTCAAAGATTAATGTGGAAAAGGTTTGGACAGTGGAAATAGAAATAAAGAAGAAATATGACGGTGAAAGTGACCCTAGAGAGCATATCCAACAGTGCATTATAGAATGTAAGGAGATTCCACAATAGGAATTGGTGCATGGATTTATTAACACCTTGGAGATCATTCCTATAACTTGGTTCCTAAAAATAGAGTTGCGGCATAATACCATGAACTGGGTAGATTTGGTTGATGGCTTTATACGAACATTCAACTTAGAGGATGAATGTCTAGGCATAGATTCAGCCATGAAGATAGTAAAAGAGAAGATATTTGAAAGTGTAGCCACACTAACATGGAAGCAACCTAATTGGGCTGCTTAATTAGAGTATGGACTAGAATGCTATAGCATTACTACAGAAGAAGAAGAAGACCCCAGAAACATATACATAGTAGAATCAAAAGGTTACCATGAAGTACATGGACCAAATATAGAGATGCTAGATATTACAAATCCATTAAAGACCAGGAAGGCAAACATTGGATTAGAATAAGAGTCGAAGTTTGCAACAATAGGAGATTACTTGGATCAAGAGACAATCAACAAAGTCACAAAATTTCTACATGAATATCAAGGATTGTTTCCCACTAAATTTTCATATACGAAGGGAACATTAGGAGATTTGGGAGTCATGAATATTCCCCTGAAACTTGATGCGAAGCCACTCAAGCATAGACCTTATAGGTTGAACCAAAGTAAAAGGAGGAAGTGAATCTAGAATTGGATAAGATTATAACAACATGGATTATTGAGCCTGTTGAAGAGTTAGAATGGGTAAGTCCTATGGAGGTGCAAGAAAAGGAGAAAAAAGGAGAGATCAGGATATGTGTAGACCTGATGAAGTTAAATGATGCATGCTTACACGATTGTTTTCCAACCCCTTTTACAGTTGAAATATTGGATAATATAGGAGGTTAGGAAGCCTATTCATTTACATATGGATTTTTAGGATATCATATCAAAAGTGCACTTGAATATCAACACAAGACCATATTTTCTACATAATGGGGCTCATATCAGTATAAAATGATTCCTTTTGGGTTTAAAAATGCATCTAATATATTTTCCATAGTGGTCACATCTTTTAAGAAGTACATTCATAAATGTTTGGAAGTATACCTTGATGACTAAACAATATTCAAATTGTTGAACAAACATGTTTGGAGCTTAAAGTTTATGCCTGACACTTGTAGACAACAACAGATCTCTTTGAAACTAAAGAATTGCATATTTTGTGTGCCATTTGATATATTTTTTAGCCATGTTGTTTGCAAGCAAGGAATCATGGTGGACCCTCTGAAGATTGTTTTCATTGTAAATTCGAATCCACCTAAGACAGTAAGACAATTGTGCACTACATTGGGACACACATGATACTACAAATAATTAATTAAGGGGTATGTGAAGATGACTGCGCCATTGGAGAAATTTCTAAAGAAAGATGTAACTTTTCAGTGGGATGAAGAATGTAAGAAGAGCCTCAACATACTAAAAGAGAAGATGGTAATTGCACTGATTCTAGTATTCCCTAAATAGAACAAGGAATTTCAGGTCCATCTCAATGTTTCTTCCATAGATTTAGGAGTGGTATTAGCACAGCCTGGTGAAGGAGAAATTGACCATCCTATATCTTTTGCAAGTAGGAAGTTGTCTACAGTTGAGAATAATTACACTACCACATAAAGAGAAGGTGTAGCTATGGTGTATGTCATACAAAAATTCAGACATTATTTGTTGGGTTCATATTTTAAGATGTTTAAAGATCACTTTGCATTGAAGTACTTGGTCAATAAGCCTGTCCTAGGAGGGAATATTTGTATATAGTTATTATTATTTCAGGAATATGACTTTGAATGTGCTTTTAAAGCAGGAAGTCTAAATGCAGAACCTAACCATCTGTCAAGATTGTAAATAGAAAAATAACCAACAAGCATAGAAGATAATCTCCATGATGCACAATTCTTTAAAATTAGAATAACATATGACCACTTTGCAAACATTATTCACTTTTTATCCATAGGTATGGATCCTTTGGAATATACTACAGAGAAGAAGAAATAATTGGTCATTAAGGAAGATAATTTTTCATTGATAGAAGGACAATTATATAAGATGGAACTAAATGATACACTATGGAAATATGTACCTGAACATAGAAAGTCAATGATTCTAGAAGAAGCTCATGGAGGTGCAGCTTGTGTACATTATACAAGAACGTTTACTGTACAAAAGATCTAGAGAGCAGGATTTTGGTGGCCCAAACTACATAAGGATGCAAAGGAGTATTGTACAACATGTGATATATGTAAAATAACAAGGACTCCCTCTAGAAGAGATGACATGCCATTAGTTCCCCAAGTGACATTGCGAGATTTTGAAAAATGGGAGATTTATTTTTATGAGACCTATCAACCCACCTGGAAAGAACACTGATGTGAGGTATATTATAACTGTTATTGATTTTTAACAATATTGGGTGAAGCAAAACTAGTAAGGAACTGTAGCGCAAATATTGTAGCAAAGTTTATTTTTGAATATATATTGTCTAGATTTGGTTGTCTAAAGATATTGATGAGTGACCAAGACTCACATTTTCTGAATAAGACTATTTAAGCATTAACTTAGGAATTTCAAGTCTATCACTATAAGAGTACCCATTATCACCATCATACCAATGGGACAATGGAGGAATTTCATAATATTTTCGAGACTGCACTCAAAAAAGTATGCAATGTTATCAGAGATGAATCAAACCTCATAATTTAATATTTGTTATGGGCTTACATCACCACATGTAAGAAGATGAAAGTCAAGACACCCTTTAGGTCGGTATATGGACAAGATGCTATGATTCCCATAGATTATATTGTGCCTAGCTTGAGAATTGCAACCTTCATAGATATGGAAGACCCTGAAACAATGGAGGAAAGGATGTCACAATTGGTTTCTTTGGAATAAGACAAATTTGTAGTAGGATTTTATCAACAAGAGAAGAAATAAAGAGAGAAGGCTTGGCATGATAGACGCATCAAATAGAAGAAGTTCAAGGTAGGAGATCTTGTTCTCCACTATGACAGCAAGATTGTAAAATTTCCAGGAAAATTCCAAACGCATTGGCTAGACCCATACATTATAAAGAATATTACTAATGATGATGCAATTCAATTGGAGAATGTAAATGGAGAATTGATTCAAGCAGGGGTAAATGGTTGTAGGTTGAATTTTTATAGGGATGAACCTTCCCCTACAACTTCACATTGACAAAGGAGGAAATTCTTAGTGCCACCTACAGTTGAAAGTGGGTGGTGGAATATAAACTACTCTACAAAAAGAGAACTTTGACAAAAGGATTTGCTTCGATACAATCTGTCATATTTCACAGTTTTTATGATGTAAGAAGGGTTGTTCGCCACAATATAGGGTGCATCAGAGTGCACCAGAAAAATATGATTGTTCAAAGGGAAACTTATTGTTGGAGGAGTGGAAAATTACATTTATGTGGATAGGATGGCAATGATAGTGGAAGAGATATGTATTTAATGAAAAATATCCAAAAAATATCTAATATAATGATGGGGTTAGAATATTAGGAGCATTATAAAAAGCCACGTCCAGCCAAGATTTTTACACTGTGTTGTCTGAGAGCTCCGAAACCGCTCAATATTGATAAGTTGTAGAAGTTGTGCATGAGCACTGACAAAATCCTCCAAATTTTCAAAAATAAAGGTTTATCCAGAATCATGGACACCGCAACACCATCGACTGCACCCGAAGCATCACCATCAACCACAAGATCACCTTTCTCACACCGAACATCGCTAGGAAAGAAGCATACTAAGGAAGCAAGAAAAAAGAAGAAGCAAGATAAGAAGCTTGTCAAACCACAACCAGAAACCCAACCCATGGAAGATAGCAAAGAAGAGGAACAACATATGGTGACAGAGGGCGCAACAATTTTGTTTCCACTACCACCATACTCGCCACCTAGGAAACGACATGCTAAACTCATGAATTACTCCAAAGACATGAAATATGGAACCTTCAGACCATTCCTGTTAGAGAGAGTACCATTTGAGGGAGAGCTTCTTGGAAGAATTCCACAACTGAAGTTTTCAGATTCAGACTTCAATGACTAGACCAGGAATCCGCAGTTCACAGCAAGTAAATAACTAAAACCATTCCATTATCCAGAAATTGGAGTGAAAAAATTAGATCCACTCAAGTGGGAAAGAGGGTTGGAACGGTTCGACTACTGAACATGATGTATGTGTCACACTTCGGTAGGAGTACCATGAACACTACCTATGTGAGACAATTTATCATGTTGTTACATGATGGATACCTCTAGCTGGGAAAGAGGATTCTCATTGATGACTTGCTGATAGCAAGATTTATCTGATTCCGATACTAAGGAAGGGATCTTGTTGAAGAGTTTGTGGGTAAAGATTAAGACAAAGAAGTGGCATAGACCATGAAGGAGAAGTTTGAACTGGTCAAGGGAAAGGGAGGATATGACATAAATTCAATCAAGGACCGAGTATGCTTCATCAAGCATATCTTGGATGGAAATATTGTGTGGAAATGTTGAGCTAATGATGTCCCCACAACAGTTGTTTCACTAGTTTCGTAGTGCAACAACAGAGTCCACTATAACTGGATTGGGTATTTTTGCAGGGAATTTATGGAATATTGTCGTGAAGCACAAGAGAAGTGTTCAACTTGTCACCACGGCTTATTTTTATAATTGCACTGATGGCATGGAAAGAACTGGAAAAATAATAGTTTCCTGCAGTAGATGAAAATGTGTGCGAAGCAGCGTGGTATGCCTCATTTTGGCATACTACCGATCCATCAATGGTATAGGAAAATAAATTTTTGTATTTTATTGTACCACATCTATCTACATATGGTGGTGAGCCAATATCCGCGACTATACCAATAGTATAACACAATTGTGAATTTCAGGTTAGACCACCTTAGAATATATGTACAAGCCAGGAAGGATAGAATGAGGACATGACATCCTCTACCATACTTGGTCACCAAATATGATCTGGATCCATTGATAAAATAGTGTCCCACAAAATGGATGACTATAGGAGAGGAAGGAGTAGAGGATATACATACGGATGAAGAAACATCGAACCATAGATGCCCAAGCAAAAAGGACAAGGACAAAGAGGAGAAGGAAAAATATAAGAAGATGGAGCAAGAAGAGGGTCACACAGATCCTCTTGGAGATGAAGATTTGTTTGGAGGCAATGCACAGGATAAGGAAAAGACAAAGATAGATAAATAAAAAAGGAAGATGCACAACGAAGGCTCCCAAAGGAGTAAGAAGAAGAAGAAGGTTCATAAGTCGAAGGGCACAATGTCATTGGTCATTGCTGAAGGGGAAATCGATGAGATGGGGGAAAAATTTTAAGAAGTGGAGGAGGAATCAAAGGGAATAATCAAGGATCACTACGGCACACACATGATAGGATTTGAACAAAGTGTTGCAGAGCTAAATTTGTTAGCACAAACATCTAGAAAACTAGCACCGATGAGACAACCACCCCACCTAGAGAGATTGATAGAAACATCATTCAGGATGAGGCTCATGCAAATACCTACGAGAGATCTCTAGTTGGATGCAGCTGAAGCAAAGAAACAAGAGAAAAATTGGGAGAAGGTTGATATTAACCTTGCAACACTGCCCATTCTGATATTACATGAACTACATCAAGGTATTGTAAATGAGCTAAAGGAGCAGGAGCAACGCACAAAAAAATTGAATATTCACATAGAACAAGAGCGAGTTGCATTAAAGAAACAACCTGACCAATAAATATAGGAGAAGGACCAGACAGAACAACAACAACAAAGTTTGAAATAAGTGTTTGAAGCCACTTTCAGAGAAGTTTTAAATATAGATATCCATGAGGAGGATCCTATAGAAGAAAATGACGCGAAGCTTAGCCTTCCTATCAAAGAAACGAAGAAGAAGGTTATATAAGTGCAGTTTGAGTATGATCACAAGATCAATGAGCTAGAAATTTATCTATAGCTAGCCGTGGCACCAGAATTATGGGAGAAGAGGGATGTAGATGTAAAAAATGCAGTCGGAGGCATCTCTGGCACAATAGCAGATTATGGAAAACTACTCGAAGAAAACTTGCATATTTGGACATTGTTGCAGGAATATCCAAATGTACAGAAGAAAAAGGAGGATATCTAATAGAAGCAAAAGAAGTTGGAGTAAATCAATACAACCATGAATAATTTTCCATTTTCACAGAAGATTTGAAGGATTAGTGAAGGCAAGGATCTTGAGAAGTATATTGAAGAACTTAGGAAGAAAAATCAAATTTTGAGAGAGAGAACTCAACCATGGGGGGACGAGGCTTCGCAGATGTCACAATGGGTGGATGGGAAGCTCCCAGAACTTCGCTAATAGGAGGACGAATCACTAAAGAACACTGTAGCAGCAATCACAGAGGTCGTTTTGGAATAAGTTCATAATAAGCAAAAGCAGGTCACAGAGGCGTTGCAGAAGTTGAACACCTCCTACAATAGCATAGCAAAAAATATCAAAGGCAAAGCATCTGAATGACTCAGGAGGAGTGACATGTGAGTGTTGGGGGAATGTTGGGCACAATCCAACATGGCCTTGATTTTGGCTAAGTCTCCCCATTTTGTGGAGCGTAGTGCGAATTATACCACGAAACAAAAATTTTTGGAGAGATCACATGGTATCTTGGGGGCTTCGGGGTGGGTCAAAGCCCCTCCTTTTATAATGGGCTTGGGTTAGATTTGCTTATATTTTCTTATCCCATGTTATTTGGACCATGTTTTTGGAACGATGTAATACTATATAAAGATATGTAATGTTATGTTAAAAATCAGCGGTGAATAATCATTGTAAGTTCTATGGTCACAGGATTGTTTCTATCTGTATTTTGTATTAAAAATAAAGCTTTGCAACTAAGTGCGCTGAGACCTTGGAAGAGTCTATATCTTATTGTGTAGACCACCTGCAGCAATGTGCGCAGTTCGAAGAGATGAATGTACTTAAAATGTCCATCATAATAGAAAAGAAGAAACTTTTCGAAGATATTATGTGTTCTTATTTGTTCTTATATATGTGCTTAATATCAGTTGTTTCAAAGAAATTGTTATATTTGTTCATTATAACAATGTATTTTATGATATTTTTTATATTTTATGTTGAATGTGGCGATGTAAGTGAATGATTTGATACAATGTAGCAATTTTATGCATGTTAAATGGAAATAATAGCACAGTAGATTATCCACATCGCACAGTCCTTTAAGGCTGCAAAAACTTGGTTCTGACACCACCCATAGCCACCTCAGGTGAGACTGTGATTTTCTTGCACTTCATTTTTGAAAGGCTAATTGATCAAGGGTTGTTTTGGTGTGACGAATAGATCGAACCTGGGTCAAGCCCAAATGAGCCAACACAGTCAAGCAAGGTGGAATTCCTTCCCGAGTGAATTTGAATTTGAAATTAAACATTTAAAGGGAAATGAAAATCGTGTGTCACATTTATTAATAAGGATGATGCATTGCATATATGAAATTTATTATAACTACATAGAATTTAAATCTCAGGAAAAAATTAAAGAAGTTTCCGAAAAATATCATTAATACAAATTTTTATGGTAGCAAGCATGACAAGCTAGCATCCTAGAAAACAATCAGTTTTCAAAGTCAATAATGAAAAATTATTGACCTTTATGGGAATGGTGTACATTCCTATCCTGATTTCTATAAGGAAACTGATTTTAGATGAGTTTGATAGGAGCCCTTACGTTGCCCATCCCTATTATCAAAAAATGTTATCAACTATTAAAAAATATTATTTGTTGTTGGGGATGCGCAAGGATATTGCAGAATAGGTTACAAAGTGCATGGAATGTCAGCAAGTCAAAGTTGAACATGATCACCCTGCTTGTCTCTCGCAACCTATTCCCATACCAGAATGGAAGTGGGGTGTTATTAGAGTTTATTTTATCATTGGGTTTCCTAGATCTATGAAACACGATGATTCGATCATGGTAGTAGTAGATAAACATAGAAAAATAATGCATTTCATTCTGGTATAATCTACTTATAAGACAGTTCAGGTTGCTAATATTTTCATAAAGGAAATATTTTGACTACATGGTATTATTACAGTGGTTATCTTGGACAAATATTTAAAATTTACTTCCATGTTCTGGAAGTCTCTTTCTACCAGATTGGGAACTTAAATTCAGTTCAACACTGCATACGATATACAAACGAATGGGAAAAATGAACATGGGTATCAAGTACTAGAAGATATGTTACGAAACACCTCAATAAATGGGAGGAATACCTGCATTTTCTATATTTTTTATATAATAAAAAATATCGCGGATCATTAAAAATAATTCCCTTCAAATTTTTATATGGACGTAAACGCATAACACCTATAAATCAGAGTAGTCCTAAGAATATGTCAATGCTAGTACTAGAGATACTAGAAGAGATGGAACGCCAAGTGAATAAAATCATATAAAATTTAAAGGCTTCCCAAGATGGATAAAAATATTACGCTGACTCGGAAATAACCTATCGAGAATTTGATGTTCGAGATCATGTATATGTATGGATAAAGCCTAATAAAACCACCTTGAGATGGAAGGAATAGGACCAATGGCTTCTAGGTTGGCTTTACCTAGAAACATAATATTTCATAATGTATTTCATGTAATTTTATTAAAATGATATGTGCATGATCCTAGAAATGTGATTTACTGGAAGAATGTTTAGGTAATATGTTAATTATCTTCTTTGTTTGAATCTAAGGAATTACTCAAATTAATTTTCTTTTTTATGCTTATTGTAATAGGTCAAGCCAAATGGAGATTTCCTGGTAGAACATCAGCACATCCTCAAACATATAGGAATAACACTACAAAGGTGAGCCATCACCCAGGTTAAAGTGAAATGGAGGCACTTTAGCCTAGAAGAAGCTACATGGGAAGATGTGAAACTCATGCGAGAAACTTATCCTCAACTATTTCAGAGATCTATAAAAAACACTAAGGATGATGTTTTGCCTCATGGGGGGAATATGTAACACACCAAAATGAAATTAAGTTACAAATATTTATCTTATGTTACATTCAGTTAGTTATGATGAATACTGGTAAAATACGGTAAATATTTTTCACTGAATTTGTGTTTGATTTCTGAATAATAAATAAAGGAATTCAGAATTGGAAAAGACTAATTGAAAAACAAATTCCAAAACTCTAGAGAAGCTAGGATCAATTTGAAACAATTACCCTATCCTCTAGATACAAAAGGAAATATATGTGAAGAGAAGGTGTTTTGTTGTAAATAAAAAAAGAAAGAAAGTCTAAAAATAGTAGGATGTCGATAAAGAGATATCCAAGGCTAGACATGAGCCAGTGGAACTATGAAAAAACAAGAACTTCAGGTGGGACTGTGGGTCTTAATGCCTAGATTTTTTTATTAAAATATTTCTGCCCAAAGCTCTGGTTAGGAGCACGAGGGTAGAAGAGGATGCAATTTCCCTTCTCGAGGTTGGGTAGAAAAAATTATTCTTGACATATTCTGAGATAAGTAATTTCGATTTTTTGGAAGAAAAATAATTGTTATGCACTCTATGAATATGATTTTTTTTTTTAACAAAAAATATAACAATATTCTTATGATAACAATGAACTTATTCTGAATTATTGGTGTTAAAATGATTGATTTTAAACATTACTATCTTAACTAGGTTTTGTAAGTGAAATAGTGATTTGTTGAATCTCTGTAGGAGGAGAAAAAACATAACAATTGAGTGTTGTTAAATTATCATTGTACCATAGTAACATGAAAGAAAAATAAAAATAAAAACTAGATATCCCTAAAATAATGATCTTGGTACAATCGAGTTTTGTTTTGAGTTCTAAAAAAGATTCCTTTGTTATATAATTAACCATTAGGAGATGATTTAAACAAAACTACCAATAGAACCTCTGTAGAGACTAATATATATATATATTCTGGGTAAATTCTTGAATTCCTTGTTAAGTTAACTTAAATTACTGAATGGGATGGTCTAAGGGGGGTTACCAACAACAAAGGTTGAGACTGTGGTACCGGAAAGGAAAAAACTAGTTTTGGGGTCCATTTTCCTCTTGGTTAACCCTTATGGTAAAGATGTTAATTAATATGCACAAACGAGACTGTAATACAGGAGAAGATTAATTTTCTTAATTTAGATAATAGGGAAATAAATAAGTACGAAACTTATCTCTAATGCCAAATTCTAGAAATTATATTAACTATAAATGGTATAACACAACAAATTGAAGCTGCAACATATGAGCCAAGTTCAATATATGAATGTATGTACATATAAGTAAAAAAGGAAAAAAAAAAAGTAAGACATATCACAAAGTATAAAAAGGAATAATGTAGATACCAAAAAGATATATCATGAAGAATATCTAAATACCTTCAAATAGATTAATTATAGCCCTCTCATAAGTGAATCTAAAGGTGAAAAAGAATAAAACTACTTTGAGAACTCTAAGGAAACTCCATAGTATACCCCCTACGAGCCTAGGAGAATACCGAAGCCAAAATCCAGTAGTATTCAGGGTGTTGGTGGTCTCCCTACTCCCCCTACCCCTCCTAACCCCCATCCCCATTCCCCTCTCCCTTACACCCCAAAAAGAGGTACAATTGATCACATTAAACTACCTATTTTTAGAGGACTTGGTTTGGAAGTGTCAAAGAAGTTTTGATTTTTAGCTAGTGGAGCACCTAATCCCTTAAATACAACATCCAATCACATGATGAGTGTGCACATGAGATCAGTGGATAAAAAAAATGTTGAGGAGCTTATGAGGAAGGTTGAAAGAAGGACCGATGAAACCTTTTTTAACATTTTAAATAGAAGTGGAGCTGCGATTGGAATTGATAAACACAATGGAAGGAAGGAATTTGGAAATATAGGTGCATGGGTTAGAAAAAATATGGAAAAAGTTGATTTTTTTGATATTCAGAGAGAAAATAAAGTGTTTATGGAGGCAAAGTTAAGTTTCATGAATGCAAGAGCTTCGACTTCTACCACACAACCATGGCCTAGTAACTGAGACATGACAATAGTTTCCAAACAAAACCCAGCATGGATACAGGATCAATCTTTGACATGGAGTTCAACAGATCAAGGAAATAACATGAGATATTTTTTGTAGATGTGTATGAAGTTGTTCATAGATAAAAAGGTTGTATACGGGCTTCAAGAATTGATAAATTATTGTACATCAAAAGAAACACCACGAAGTGAGGTGCACATAGTTAATAATGTGCATCAACATAAGAGAACTAGAAAATAGATGAGACTTAGTGCATATATTGGAGAATATGAAATGGAAAAGGTTATGGTCAAATATTGAGCTAAGACTAGAAAATAAAAAAATGATCTTTCCTATAGGAAGACTAGCAGGTGTCATAGTAGATATTGAAGGAGTTCGCACCATTGTTGATTTTGAAGGGATAGAAATTGTTCATGATAGTAATCCTTACCCTACTTTTCTTGGAATTGATTGGGAAATGGATAATCTAGCCATTATAAATATAAAGAAGAGACAAATTATATTTTAAGGAAGCAATATGAGGGTGATTGTTCCTTTAGATCCATCGGAAGGTGTATGATATACAAAGCCAGTAAGAGAAGAATAAGGCGCAGAAGATATTGATAACATATATGAATTGATAGCCAAGGAAGACTAATATATTAACCCTACTGTAGATAGAAATTTGAGTTGGGATCGTGATAGTACCTGCACATCATATTCAGAAAAAGAACTAGAGAATCGACATAATAGATTGCATGAAATATCCACAAAGCGTTGTGCAAGAATAACAAAAGTAGTTCACTACATGAAATTTGAGGTATGTAATCGACCTTATTATGATGGTTTCGGTATTGTAGGAACTTTTATTAATGATTATTAAGGAAGGGTACCACAATACGATAGACTGTTAGCTTTGGATACAACCCTAATATCTACTCCTGCTAGATGGTGGGACACACACAAGAAGAATATAGGATATTGACAGGTATGTATAATATTAGTGTGGATAAGGTTTGGAAAAGAGAAAAAATAAATAAAGAATAAATATGATGGTGAAACTTACCCTAGAGAGCATATCTAGTTGTGCATTACATAATGGAAGGAGATTCCATAGCAAGAAAGGGTGCATGGATTTATGTAATATTCCCAAATGGGAAGCAGGAATATAGAGAAAAATGTTGGAATAGAAATTTTAAACATCTTAGAAAAGCATGAGAACAGTATGAAGACCTTCCATTCATCATAACAGAAGAAAATATGTATAAAATAATGGACCACAAAACATGTTACAAGATAGAACAAGCCTTCAATAGATAAAACCCTCAATAAGAGGTGTTGCTACTATATCAAAATGCTGGAGACACTGCTACAACACAATTTTAAATTCACTGCTATATAAAATGAGTACACAAAATATATGGGGCTGATATATGCCACAATAGATACAAAAATGAAGATCTAAGCTCCATACAACCTCCAGAAAAGAACCCAAAAGGGTCTCCTTGAAAAGCGCCCAATAATACAATATGAGTTGTAGCCATATGGCTGAAAGTATGCTGCAACAAGTGACTGAAGAGAAAATGGTTGAAGTTGATACAAGAATTAATTTGATTTCCTCTAATGGATCCTCCGAATGAAAGGTTGGCTCTTTCATTAAATAAATCACCTCCCAAATCACCTACTACAAACACCCCTGCAACTCCTCCCTAAAATAACATAGATATGGACCGATACTGTGTTGTAGGGGATAAAAAAACTACGACCTAATGCCAAATGTATCAATGGTGCTCTAGGGCCTTCTTTACTAGCCTCCCAAGAGAAAGGAATCTCCCTCCAATGAGATCTAGCTCAGAAATCTCCCAAATTAAACCTCCACAACTTCTGCCCTACAACACAACACAACCTCTCAAAAGAAACTGCGTTGTACATTAAGACTGAAGCCTTGGCCAAATTCCTGATAGTGGAATGTAGTGCAAGCTCTTCCTAGAGGCCTCTCAAATAAAGAGGTGGGATTCCCAATGAGGAACACCCTCTGATGAACAACATTGCAATCTTAGCTAAACAACTGAAAAAAGCTTATATGTCTAAACAAACCATATAATCAAATATCAAAACATATCAACATAGATAATATGGCTTCCATCCTCTTCCTTATATAGATATTAGCTGTCTAACCGTAATCCCCATTCATTTATGGAAATACTTCCATGCAAAGAGTCTCCATCTAAAACCATGTTGTCCCTCCATAAATGTCCACTCCTCCATCACAGCATTGTTCATTTGGTCAAAGTTGACCCAGTCTAGGTGTTCCAACCCCTTTTCACACACAAGGGTGCTCGATTAAGCTACCAAGATGTCCTCCTTTCAAATTGGAATTGGTTTTATTCTTATTTAAGGAGATTTATGGATCTCCATATCCTCGTATTCATCAAATAAGAAAGAAAAAACAAAATTTAATATTCTAACTAGCTCATGGCTAATTGGGAATATTATAGTCCTCCCCTCCAAAATGGTTCTTTTCCTCAAACAACTGACAAGGTGAGTGCTGCAAGTCTTCTCCTCTATCATTGGTGACACCTCCATGTGATAAGATTCCCTAATAAGCTAAGTGTCTCCCAATCCATCCCTCCATGACATGCTCCTCCCAAGTTCTCATGAGATGCAAATGGTTGATCCCACAAGGAAGAAATAGATCCAATGAAACAAGCATGGTTTTCCCAATGTCCTCCCTGGACCATGTAGAACAATGAACATGGAGAATCCCTCTCCCAAAGGGCACATCCAATACTTCCATCCTCCCTCCAAACATTCCCATAAAAAGAACAAGAAAATCATCAATGTATGGGATAAAAACCAAGTACATATAAACATAAATATGAAAAAATGGAGGTGGGTCATAGTCCCACATGTGGAACTAGCACAGTAAATCTCCTCACTGCATCAGATAGTGATATGGTAAGTGGTTTCCCCACCACATACTACCATAGTTTCCTCACATGTTTTAAAAATGTGAGAAATGTTTGGTGCCTTTGGAGTGCACCAAGAGTGATAAATCATCTCCTTTTATCTTTCCAAGGAGTGGCCATGTTTAGCAATGTTTATGGCCCAAATTTGGCCATGAATTTTGTAAGGAAGAATGCTCCTACTTGGAGAAATGGCCTACATATACATGGTAGAGGAGTGAAATAATCATGAAGTAAAACATCATGCACATAAACATGTTCCTTACCATAATTTTTGCTCATATAAATGGAGTGGTCCATAGATAGATCCCCTCTCATTCCAAAAGAGGAAAGAGGTGGTTGTGATAGCTCCTCCATATAGTTATTTATCTATCCCATATTCACATGGTCCGTGCATATTTTCAAATGCTGACATATCTCTTATTCAAACCCTTCCCAATCATAATCCTCCATGATGGTGTTCTAGGCTCTCATGGAATAAGTATGGCTGAAGAGAAAATATTCGTGAGCTCTTTGTAGTAACTTCTCCTTAAGCTTGGAAGCTCTATATAAGGAGATCCTACCATGATAATAGATGACCTCATCTTGGAGCGAATATCCCTCCTCTTTAAGTTGGTCATTAAGTATCATGCAAGTAAAAAGATCCTTGGAGTAATCCACCAACAGCTGTGATTTCCAATATGGATCTATCTTCCATAGCGACAGCACTGATGGTTTGTCATATAAAACATCTGTCATATGGTTGCCATCCTCTTTGATATCTCCCATGCAAAAGGTACATATTGGAAGGCTTCTATCCTTCCCTTGCTTCTCCTTTCTCAGCGCAAAATCTGAAATGAGAGTGGGTAATGATGATGTTGGGAGAATGTCTCCCTCCTCCTTGATTCTACCCAAGACTATCAGCGCTGCACAATGACCTCCCAATGCTCCCATTCCTCCTAGGTCTATGAATGGTGCATCATGATGTGAGACATGCCTCACCAAATCTAGATCAGGTGGCCTCTCAGGTGGTTTTCCACAAAACAATAATGTCCCATGGGCTAAAGTCATGTGCATAATAGATGGGACTATTTGGTCCTTGCTTCCACTACGCAAATCCATCTTTGTTTTCTGCGTGGAAGTGTTATCTGATGGATATGTGTGCATGCCCTTAATCATATGGTTTTTTCCACTCTTTCTATCTTCCCATTCCATTTGCAAAGTCTCCTAATCTGTGGCGACCTTCCCCAAGTAATAAATCACTACACACCCAATATCAAATTGGTGTCAGGTATGTCAACCACAAAGAAGTGACTAGTCAATGTATATGTCCCAACGGTGACAGATAAATATGGAACATAATGCATGCACTGCATATTTATAGCTCCTGGGACCAAAACAGAAAATCCCTCAAAATCATGAGTGGGTATTTCCCTCCTCTGCACTATTTGGACATCAATAAAATTGTGCGTACACCCACTATCAATCAAAATAGAAACCCTAATCTAAGATGTAACCTCGAAATCTCAAGGTCAAGTACCTGGGTACTCCTCTCAATGATGCAAGAGCGCCTACAATTGGAGCATATGCTCCATTCCCATCTCCTGATGGTGATGGATTTTCTCCTACTATTCCAGCGTTGTGACCTCTCTCTGGTTCTTCTTCTTCTTCCTCCTCGTCATCTGAGAAGACCTATATATAGTGTACCTTTCCTACTACACATCTATGTCCAGGTGCCCATGATTCTTGGCATGTGAAGAAAAGCTTCCTTCTCCTCAAATATCTTCAAACATCATCACTAAGAGGCACTTTATTTTGGCTCTCCTTTGAAACAGGAGCCTTCTCATCTTTTCCCTTTGATGGAAAAGAGGGCTTTTCCTGAAATGTTTCCTTTTATTTTGGGAAGGCATCTTGTAGATCTCTAGCCCTTTCAATGGAATCTTGAAGGGTAGTGGGCTTGGTAGACTTAACCAACCCATGATGTGGTTGTGATAACACATGAATGAACATATAGATCCTTCTTGATACAGATAAATCAGGAACCGTAATAGAAAGTTTAATAAATTTAGAAATATAAGTTTCTAGATCACTTGATTGTTTGAGCTTTGCTAGCCCCATGAATGGTGCCTCAGGATATCTTCGATCAAACCTCTCAACCAACCTCCTTGTGAACTCTGAATATGTAGTCACATTGGCATGACCAAATGTAGACAAGCCATGGAACCACAAATCATGTCCTTAACCCTCAAGGTGCAACACTGTTATCTTAATGGAATCCATCTGGTACTTTGTTCAGCTGGAATTAGATGTCAAGCTTCTATACCCATGATTTGGCAGTGCATTTTGATGACCCATGAAAGCTGGGTAAGAAAAATATGCCCAAAGTTCGGTGTAAATCATGATTCTGAATGAATCCTCCACCTCTATTGTGATGCTTGGGTATCCTATTGTCCTTGATATGACAAAATTCTTGAAAACTCAAGTGATCCTTGAATATCTAAGATTGAAACTCATACTCCATGAAATAGTCTTCAAGAGTTTCTTGTTCTTGAAAACCTTCATTTCCCACTGCTAATAATGTAGGCATTCTAGAGCATTAGAAAACTTGTTGTTGCTTCACTAGTTGATCACTCCAATGATGAGAAATGCCGGAGCCTTCACCTTGTAGAAATCCTTTATGGGATTCCTTGTATCTATCCATCCTCATCTCCTTTATTTCTCTATAAATGTCTTTCATAGTTCTAAGAACTAGCTTGGGGTACTCCTTCTCTTCATCTTCTCCTAATAAAGGGGTTTTACCCTTATCTTCTTTATCATTTGTATAATCAAACTTCCAATTTATTCTTTTGAGATGCCTCTTCTCTTTATCTGTGACAAGATCTCATTTTTCTGATGACATATTGGCTTTCAATATGCATAGGCTGAGCCAAGATTATGGTCTGATACCACTGTAATATTCCCAAATGGGAAAAGAAGGAATATAGTGCAAAATGTAGGAATAGAAGTGTCAAACATCATAGAAAAGCATGAGACCAATATGGAGACCATCCATTCATCATAACAACAACAAATATGTATAAAATAATGGGCCACAAAACATGTTACAAGATAGAAAAAGCCTTCAATAGATAAAACTCTCAATAAGAGGTGTTGCTACTATATCAAAATGTCAGAGATACTGCTACAACGCATTTTTAAAAGCAATGCTTCAGAAAATGAGTACACAAAAGATATGAGGCTGATATATGCCACAATAGATACAAAATTGAAGATCTAGTCTTAATACAACCTCCAGAAAAGAACCCAAAATGGTCTCCGGGAAAAACAACCACTAATACAATATGAGTTGCAGCCCTGTGGCTGAAAGTATGCTGCAACAAGTGATTGAAGAGAAAATGGGTGAAGATGATATAAGAATGAATGTGCTTTCCTCCAATGGATCCTCTGGATAAAAGGCTGGCCCTTTCACTCAAGAAATCACCTATTGCAAACACCCCTCCAGCTCCTCCCTACAATAACGCAGGTCCAAATTGATATTATGCTGTAGGGGATAAAAACACTATTGCCTGATGCCAAATGTATCAATGATTCTCTAGGGCCTTATTTGCTAGCCTCCCAAGAGAAATGAACCTCCCTCCAATGAGATCTAGCTTAGAAATCTTTCAAATCAAACCTCCACAACTTCTGCCCTGCAACACAACACAACCTCTCAACAAAAAATGTGCTATATATTAAGGCTGAAGCGTTGGCCAAATTCCTGATAGTGGAATGTAGTGAAAAATATTCCTAGAGGCCTCTCAGGGAAAGAGGTGGGATTGCCGATCAGGAACACCATGTGCTAAACAACACTACAATCTTAGCTAAACAGTTGAAGAAAGCTTATATGTCTAAACAGACCATATAAACAAAGATCAAAACATACATAATATGGCTTCCATCCTCTTCCTTATATAAGAGATGATATTTATAACCCTAAGCCCCATTCATTTATGACATTACTTCGATGCAAAGAGTATCCATATAAAACTATGTTGTCCCTCCATAAAAGTCCGCTCCTCCATGACAACATTGTTGATTTCGTCAAAGTTGACCGAGTCTAGGTATTTCAACCCCTTTTCACACATAAGGGTGCTCAATTAAGCTCCCAATATGTCGTCCTTTCACATTGGCATTGGTTTTATTATTATTTAAGGATATTTATGGATCTCCATATCCTCTTATTCATCAAACAAGAAAGCAAAAATGAAATTTAATATTCCAAATAGCTCATGGATAATTGGGAATATTACAATTTATTCACACCTTCAGGATAATTCCTATGAATTGGTACCTAGAAACATAGATACAACAGGATACCATGAAATCAGTAGAATTGGTTGATGGGTTTATAATAACATTCAACTTTCAGGATGAATGTCCAGGCATAGATTCAACAATGCAGATAGTAAAAGAGAAGACCTTTGAAGGTGTAGCCACACTGACATGGAAGCAACCGGATTGTGCCATGAAATTTTAGTATGTACTAGAATGCTATAACATTACTACAGAAGAAGAAGAAGACCCCATAAACATCTATATAGGAGAATCATAAGTGAACCATGAAGTACATGGACCAAATATAGAGATGAAAGATATTAGACAGCCACTAAAGACCAAGAAGGTTAACATTGGGTCAGAAGAAGAGTCGCAGTTTGCAATAGTAGGAGATTACTTGGATGAAGTGACAGTAAAAAAAATCACAGAATTACGGCATGAATATAAACAATTGTTTTCCACTAAATTTTCAGATATGAAGGGAATATTAGGATATTTCAGAGTCATGAAGATTCCCGTGAAACCTGATATGAAGCTAGTCAAGCAGAGACCTTATAGGTTGAACCCAAAGTACAAGGAGAAAGTGAAGCTAGAATTTAATAAGATGATAACAACAGGGATCAATGAATCCATTGAAGAGTTAGAATGTTTAATTTTGATGGCTGTGTAGGAAAAGATGACAAACAAAGAGATTAGGATATGTGTAGACCTAAGGATGTTGAATGATGCATACTTACATGATATTTTTCCAAGCCCTTTTACATATGAAGTATTAGATAATGTAGGAGGTTAGGAAGCCTATTCATTTAGAGATGGATTTTCAGGATATCAAATCAGAATGGCACCTGAATATCGACATAAGACCATATTTTCTACATAATGGGGCTCATATCAGTATATACAATGATTCCTTTTCAGTTGAAAAATGCCCTTGCTATATTTTCCATAGTGGTGGTCGTAGCTTTTAAGGAGTACATTCACACATTTTTGGAGGTATAATTGATGACTAGACAATATTAAGACTATTTAACAAACACGTTCAGATATTAAGGCTTATAATTGACACTTGTAGACAACATGAGATCTCTTTGAATATGAATAAGTGCATATTTTTTGTGCCATTTGGTATATTTTGGGGACATGTTGTTTGCAAGCAAGGACTCATGGTGGACCCTGCAAAGATTTTTGTCATTGTAAATTTGGATCCACCTAAGGTAGTAACATAGTTGTGCACTACATTGGGACACACATGATACCATAGAAAATTCATTGAGGGGTATGTGAAGATCATTGTGCCAATAGAGAAATTGTTTAAGAAAGATGTGACTTTTCAGTTGGGTGAAGAATTCCAGAAGAGCCTCGATATACAAAAAGAGAAGATGGTAACTACGCTGATTATTGTATTCCCTAACTGGAACAAGGAATTCCATGTCCATATCGATGCTTCTATCATAGCTTTAGGAGTGGTATTAGCACAACCTAGTGAAGGAGAAATTGAACATCCTATAGCTTTTCCAAGTAGAAAGTTGTCTATAGTTGAGAAGAATTACATTATCACAGAAAGAGAAGGTTTAGTTATGGTATATGACCTGCAGAAATTCATACATTATATGTTGGGTTCACATTTTAAGATGTTTACAGATCACTCTGCATTGAAGTACTTGGTCAATAAGCCAATCCTAAGAGGGAATATTTGTATATGGTTATTATCATTTTAGGAGTATGAATTTGAAGTTGTTGTTAAATGAGGAAGGTTGAATGCAGTACCTAACCATATGTCAAGATTGGAAACATGAGAAGAACGAACTAGCATAGAAGATAATCTCCCTGATGCACAGTTTTTTCCAATCAGAATAATATATAACCACTTTGCATACGTTATTCACTTTTTAACCATAGGGATGGCTCCTTTGGAATATACTATGTAGCAGAAGAAATAATTGGTGGTTAAGGAAACTGTATTTTCATTGATAGCAGGACAATTATATAAGATGGGACTAGATGAGATACTACACATAGATGTACCTGAACATGAAAATTCGATCATTATAGAATAAGCTCATGGAGGTGATGCTCATGGAAATTATGCAGGAAAGTCTATTGCACAGAAGATCTTGACAGCAGGATTATGGTGGCCCACAGTACATAATGATGCAAAGGAGTATTATAGAGCATGTGATATAGGTCAAAGGATAGGGAATCCCTTTAGAAGAGATGAGATGCCATTATTTACCCAAGTGACATTTCAGGCTTTCAAAAAATGGACTAATGGTTTTGTGGGACATATAAACCAACCTCGAAATAAGACTGGTGCGAGGTATATTATAACTGTGATTGATTATCTAACAATATGGGTTGAAGAAAAACCAGTAAGGAACTACAGCGGAGATACTGTAGCAAAGTTTTTTTTTGAATATATATTGTCTATATTTGTGTGTCCAAAGATATTGATGAGTGACCAAGGCTCACATTTTTTGAATAATACTATTGAAGCATTGACTTGTGAATTTCAAGTCTATCATTAAAAGAGTACCCCCTATTTCTCCTCTGTGACAGTAAGTTTGTAAAATTTCCAGCAAAATTCCAAAAACATCCATTATAAAGCATATTACTAATGATGACGCAGTTCATTTGGAAATTTTTAATGGAGAATTGATTCAGGGAAGGGTAAATGGTAGTAGGTTGAAGTTGTACAGTGATGACCCTACCCCTACATCTTCACACTCACAGAGGAGGAAAGACTTAGTGCCACCTGCAGTTGAAAGTGGATACTAGACTATAAAGTACTCCACAGAAAGAGAAATTCGATGAAGGGATTTTCTTGGATATAGTCTATATTATGCCATAGTTCAAAGGAGTCACGATGTACGAAGGGTTGTTTGCCACACTATAGGGTGCCTCAAAGTGCACTAGAAAAATATGATTATTGAAAGTGAAACTTGTCGTTGGGGGAGCGGAAAATTGTATTTATGGAGACAGGATGACAAGGATATGATAAGATATATGTGGTTAATGAACTATATATGAAAAATATCTGATCTAATGATGGGGTTAGAAGATGAGGAATGCTATAAAAATCCATGTCCCACCAAGATTTTGGCAATATACTGTCTGAGAGCTCCGAAATCGATGAGTATTTAGAAGTTGCGTGTAACATACCTCTTTTACACTAACAATTTTTTTTTTTTTAGTATTATCTCACTCTTTTATCTTCATTTTGGCAACTTCCAAGTTAATAATATTCTCTTCTGGCTATAGATTACTTTCAACAAGAGTTATACCTTACCCTCTATTCATATTTTATTTCACTAGTATCGCCATTACAACACTCAATTTATAACTATAGTGTAACTATTATTTTTCCTCTTAATAAATGTCATACATTTTTCATCTATCTCTTATACCAATAGTATAAGAAATACTACACAAATCCTATCCTTAATAATTTTAATACTCACTTGACCTAAATTAATTTTATATTGAACTTTCACTTTAATCCATTTACTGACCTCCCCCTTCATCATATTTTCAAATAGCTCTTACGCCCTTCGAATTTAATTGTCAAACGCTTTGTATTGTACATTCATTTTTTATTCTTATCGACCCACGATCCTAACCACAATAATTGGAGAAATACTAATGAAGAAATATGGGATTTTTAAGTCATCTACATTATGAGTTTCGATTTGATAGCTTCTTACCTTAACGTGATCCTCCATATTGATATTTCTTTTTGAATAGGGATATAATTATCATGCCTACTAAGATACGCTACTTCCTTATCATCGATTTGAGTTGTACGTCGGCATTTATTGCCAACTACTTCTAATTTCCTCAAGCCACAAAATAAATCTTTGTTTATCTGTTGAGACTATTTAATAGTGATTCGTTTTAATGGCTACAATTTTCCATGGTACATCAACGTTTAATGAAATTAGTTTTTGAATTTTCCTTTCGGCCAGTCTCAATCTACGAGACAGAAAGCCGATAGATCTTTGCCATGTGTAGTGTGGGATGGACTTACGGTTTTAAGTCGTCCTTCTCTATTAAACACAGCAGATTCATTATTTCAATCTTCTCCGAGGTTTTTCTACCAAGCGAAACCGTCTCTACTCTCACTAAGCTGAGACATTGTCAATTTCTCATTGCACATAGTGCTCTACTCCTCTAGTGCGAGGACCCCCGTTATGCTACAGTTAAGGCAATTCATTTCTTATCCCTTTTATTATCATTCCATTTGCAGTTTGAGGATACGATACTCGCTTAACATTTTAAATCGTTTTGTTTAGGGAATTGACAGAGAAGCTCTCCTTTCCATTTCGTTTTTCATTTGAAGTAATAGCCTTCCTTTTAATTCGGTTTAGCTCGTATGCGAGTGCAATCCCATGCTTTATGGTGATCTATCTCTTGTGAGGTTCGTTTAAATTTTTTTTTTTCTCAGACTTGTCTATGCGTCTTTTAATGGTTTCACTGTCAATAAATTTGTTTTCGTAATGCATAGTTGGGTATTAATTGTGGAAAAAAACCACTTGTGTTCAATTATTATATGCCTTGGTTTTATGCTCTTCAATCAGTTTCATTTTGGACCCTATGAATTTAACTTGGGATCTTTCCTCTTACTGTTAGTACGAGCACAATGTGGTTCCATCCATCTCTGTGAATCGGTTCAGGGATGAGGTTCTACCATGATTTTCCCATAGGTAACTCGTCGTGTTCTTTTTTCGTTTGTAACAAAATAATTCCCCAAAATTTTAACTTATTCTCTTCTCTGAAATTTAATTAGTTTCATATGTATTTGTGACTGCAGGTACTCTCTCTCTCTTTCCTCGACCTTACCTATAACGTCTAGCTCCATTCATTAACGTCTTTCAATTAAATGAATTTTTATTACTCCATCTATAGGTTGGTCATGCTACGCTTCCAATACTTGTCGACCTTGACGACCAAACTATATTTGATTTAGATTTGATTTTAGCATCAACTCTAGCATTCTCTGCTATTGCTCGTTCAGATGTATTTGGACTATAAAGATACTCTCAAAAATTTTCGAGAGTTTCTTTTCTTGTGTCCGGACTGTTAAATACATATAATTTTTTTCGAATCTTTTTGACTGAAATTTCTCAGTACTTTTCAGACAGTTCTGATATATATATATATATATATATATATAGATATATATATATATTTATTTATTTATTTATAGTAGCAGACTTGATTTGTTTGATATATATATATTTTAATTCAACCCTCTGTTCTGTCCATTATTTGTCGCAGTATTTTTAATTCTCTTCCTACTATAAATAGAGGAATATTGCTTCTATTTAATTTATGTTACTGTTATAAATGTTTATAAACAATTCGATTGAACCATACTTTTATGGTAGTAGGGTATATATATATATATATATACCAGTCTTTTTATCTTCTGCAATATTTATGGAAACTCTCTTACAGAGTTAATGTATGTAAATGCGTTTAAGATTTCTCCATGGTTTCAGACCATTATCTACTCAAAGAATTCTTCTCACTTTCCACATAATTGTTATCTTACTCAGAATTTACCTATTTCTCAATGTAATATGTTAAGAACTATCTCACCCATAATGAATGTAAAAATCAATATAGATGTTAACTTATCTGTAGAGTGTTTATGTTTAAACTCAGTAGTTTAATAATGACATATCAGATTTCTAAAACACCACTGTTCCAAGATATTTTTAACCTTTACAAGATTTTAGAATTTAGTATCAATTTAATGCTACAGTTTGGGCAATTTGCATGAAATAGTTTCTTCTTCATATTTCATATAGTATCTTTAAATTAACATTTTTATAACAGAGAATGGTTTAGTCAATTGAATATTACATACTCCATATAATGTCTTATTTTGCATGCCATCAATTCTATCCTCATAATTTCTGTATGCAGCACAATATATCTACAATTTATTAATTTCCAATTTATGATATTCTAGTTACTATAACCAGAAATCCAGTTTTTTGTTTACTTAAATATTAATCTTAAGTTAAGTAACCAGTTTCAGTTTATCTTTCTGAAAATTTACTATTTTCTTTCTTGAAGTATTTATGAAGAAGTTAACTTTTCCTACTTAATACTTTCAACTCATGTGTTTTCTAGTTTATCAGATCTATTTTTTTCTGTACAGTTTTATATTACAGAAGCAAATTAAAGTTATAAAATTTATTTGTCTAGGGAGTAAGAAATATCTCCAGATCTAGACCAATACCAGGTTTAGATATTCTGGTCGATATTCTCCCATTAGACTATCTTCCTACAACTATACAGATTTTAGAGAATTATTTATTATAACAAAATCTCTTAAATGTAAGGAAACTAAATTCTGTAGCATACCACTTTTCTATTTCTTTCAATCCACATAACTAGTCAAAATTTATAATATCCTTTAGATCAAAAATCTGAACTTAAGTGTGCATACCTCTGCTTCCTTTGACCAGTCCTCCCAACCATAGAATTCCTCTATCTCCATAATTAACCCCCGAGCTAAGATCTCCTCCCCCAGAGCAGACCAACCTCAATCTATTCTGAAGTATCTTACTTAAGCTATGCTTTCCCCAAAGCATGTTTCTAATTTTGCATCCAGAATTCAGGAAGCTTTTCTTCCTGTTTTCCTAGGCTTCCGTTAATGAGCGAATTTAAAGCTGCTTTCTGATTTTCCAGATTTTTACCTCTTCCCAACTACTTTCCTTATCATTGGGGAATTTAGATTTTTCTTCTCAAATCTAAATTAGAAATAATTCCTTTCAAGGCTTTTTGAAAGGTTTTGGGAAAGTCTTAGCCTTATCCATAACCTCATGGATCAAGTTGATGATCTCCAATCTCATATGGTCATAGTGCACACATAATATTCCATTTATTTTCATTAATAAATATTTAAATAGAAATCCACACAATAATTATCCATTGGGGTCCACTTCCCTTTGGATTTTTCTTCAAATGCCTAACTTAAAAAGCATAGAAACTAGGGGTGTTACACATTCCCCCTCTGAAAACAAACATAGTCCTCGGTGTTGCAGACTATCGACTATAGTTCATTTTGAAAACAAATATGGATATTTTTCCATCATCTCAGCCTCTCTTTCCCATGTAGCCTCTTCCGTAATAAAGTGTTTCCACTGCACCTTTACTCTGGCTACTTTTTGATTTCACAATTCAATTTCTTCCCGCTCCAATATTTGAAGTGGCCCTGGAAGGAACTCCCCTTCTGGTTCCACCTATATCACATTCCAATCAACAATATGAGAAGCATCATGTACATATCTTTTTAATAACCAAACATGAAACACATCATGAACTTTAACATGGGGAGGTAAGGCCAGTTTATAAACCACTGGTCCCACCCTTTCTAACACCTCAAAAGGCCCACACTATCTAGGAGCCAATTTTGCACAGCTTCAAGCATAAAGAGTGCTCTTTTTGGGTTTAATATGTAGATACACATGATCACCCACTTTTAACTCTCGATGTACTCTTTTCTTATCGACATAGATTTTCTGTCGATATTGGGCTATCTTGATGTTTCTCTATATTTTCTTGCCAATCCTTTCGATTTCTTGTAGAACATCTGGCCCAAGTATTAGGTTATCTTCAGGCTGGCTCCAACTTAAATGAGTACGACACTTTCTTCCATAGAGTGCTTCAAATGGACTCATTTTGATGGAGGATTGGTAGCTGTTATTATAAGCAAATTTGACTAAATGTAAGTAGTCTTCCCATTGAGTTGGCCTATTCATCACATACATTCTGAGCATGTCCTCCAGAAGTTGATTTTTTCTCTCTGTTTGACCATCCGTCTGAGGGTGATAAGAAGTGCTAAAATTCAATTTAGTGCACATGCCCCCAAATAGTCCTTTCTAGAAGGTGGCTATGAATTTAGCATCTCTATCTGAAATAATCATCTTTGGAACCCCGTGTAGCCTTACAATTTCCTTTAGGAACACATTTTCTAGTTGGGTTGTTCCAAAAGTAGATTTTATAGGTATGAAATGTGAAGTCTTTGTTAAGGTATCTACCACTACCATCATTGAGTCATGCTGGTACTTTTTTCTGAGTAACCCAGTTATAAAATATATAGAAACAATGTCCCCTTTCCATTCTGCAATTGGTAAGGGGTTTAGAAGTCCAGCTGGATGTTGATGTTCAACTTTGACCAACTGACATTCCATGCATCTGGCTAAGTAATTTACCACGTTATTTTTCTTTCCTAGCCAAAATAACTTCTTTTTCAAGGATGTAAGCATTTTCTTATATCCAGGATGTCCTGAATATGGTTGTTTATGACATTCATCTAGGATTTCTTTTTTTAAAGAATCCACATTGGGAATGTACAATCTATTTTTATAACAGATCAACCCTTCCTGGTTTTGGGCGTATTCAGCCATTTCCTTTTTCATCCTTTTCACTTGTATATTCTCATAGTTGGGATCTTGATCTGCTACCTTTTTCACTTATTCTTCCAAGTCACAACTGGTACTACTCGCAATGTTACTTATGTTTTGGTAGGAATTTATGCTTAGGGCATTAACAATTTGTTTTATTTCCCTTTGATATGTTTTATATTCATATCAAAATCACTTAGAAAAGACAGCCATCTGGCTTTTCGAGCATTCAAATCTGTTTGAGAAAAGAAATACTTGAGACTGATATGATCTGTCATCAATGTAAATTTTTTTCCAAGAAGATAGTGTCGCCACATCTTCAAGGCATGAATTACAACAACCAATTCCAGATCATATACACTGTAATTTTGTTCATGTTTCTTAAGTTTTCTAGATTCATATCCAATAACAGAGTTCTCTTGCAACAGAACTCCTCCCAATCCCTCTCTACATGCATCCGTACACACGAAAAAATCTTTGTCAGGATCTGCAATCTTCAGTATAGGTGCTATAGTAAGTTTTAATTTTAGTTGTTCAAAGCTATTTTGGGATTTTTCAGTCCACTCAAAGTTGGTGCCTTTTCTCTGTAGTGAAGTTATGGGATATTCTATTGCAGAAAATATTTCTACAAACCGTTGATAATATCCCGCAATCCCTATAAATGATCTCACTGCTGAAACATCAGTCGGCACCGGTCACTCTCTAATAGCCTTTATTTTCTCAGGGTCAACAGCCAATCCTTGTTCAGAAATGATATGGCCCAAATATTGAATTTTATCCTTATAAAATTCACATTTTCTAAACTTGGCATATAACTGATTCTCCTTAAGAGTTTGCAACACAATTCTAAGGTGTTCCTTATGTTCTACCTCACTTTTTGAAATGAATAAAATATCGTCTATAAACAATAGTATGAATTTGTCTAAGTATTTGTTTAGAACACTGTTCATTAAGCACACAAAAGTGACAGGGGAATTTGTCAAACCAAAAGGTAGGACTACAAATTCGTAGTGACCATACCTGGTTCGAAAAACTATTTTACTAATATCTTCCTCCTTAACTCTGAGTTGGTGATAACCAGTCCTCAAGTCAATCGTAGAGAATACTGAAGCTCCTATCACCTGATATAAAAGGTCATATATTGTAGGCAATGGATACCTATTTTTGATTGTCAACTTATTTAGTTGACGATAGTCAATGCACATCATGAAGGTTCCATCCTTCTTTTTCACAAACAGCACCAGTGCTCCCCAAGGAGATAAACTCGGTCTGATGTAACCTTTATCCAGTAATTCTTGTAATTGAATTTTTAACTCCATCAGTTTAGGGGGGCTCATCCGGTAAGGGGCTTTAGAAACTGGTGTTGCTCCTGGCACCAAGTCGATTGAAAAATTGATCTCTCTCTTGGAGGGAGGATGAGGAATCTCATCCGGAAAAACTTCCTTAAATTATCTTATCACCGGTAAGGTATCTAACAATTTTTCTTCGGGTTGCTGTCCTAAGTCTTCAACATGTACAACATATACATGATATCCCTTCCTAGCTGTTATTTTTAATTGAAGGGTTGAGATCTACCTTACAGTAATAGGTTTTGGTTTCCCTTTTAACATGAATGGTTTTCCTTCATCATCTATACAATGCAGAGTTTTTTTCCAACAATTCAGCATGGTATTATTCTTTTCTAACCAATCCATTCCTATCAATAAATCATAAGAACCTAATGGCAGAATGTTTAAATCTACCTCTATCTGATATTCATTCAAGTTAATAGGTATTTCAGGTAGCTTATGAGTTACTTTGCGTTTAGTTCCGGTAGCTAACTGTACCAACCAAGGTTGTTGGAATTTTTCTATTTTGAGTTTACATTTCTCTACAACTTGTGGACTAATATAACTCAAAGAAGCACCCGGATCGATTAAGATAGTAACATATTGATCAGAAATTTTACCTTCCATCTCGACCATAGTAGACTGATGTTTTGTTTGTTGGTTCTCCAAAGCTGCACTGATAGTGGGGATGTTCCTTGCTATGTCATTCACTGTGGTAGCTTCTCTATCTCTCAGAACCATCTGAATATTTTTTTGTGGACAATCCCTCAACAGATGAGGTTTTCCGCAACCCCAACATTTCAAAGGATCCCGCATTTTAATAGCCCCTTCTTTCTTATTTTCCCCATCTATTTGCTTTGACCCCAGTTGGGATTGAGCAGTTTGACTTTATTTAGGTTTGTTAAATTTCTTTCGCTGATGATCCCTACCAAAGTTCTTCAAATAAGTTGGTTTCTGTTTCTTTCCTTTGAATTCACCCTTGTTTTTCCAGCTTCTCCCTTGTTCACTCTTTCCTTTAAACTGCTGGTAGCATAATCTAGCTTTCCTCACCACTTTTTCCATGGTTTTTGGATTATCGAACTCTATTTTCTCCTTGTACACCACAACCAAGTAGTTCAAAAACCTTTGCACCTTTGCTTTCTCTTCACGAATATAAGGAACATATCTTAACAAATTTGTAAACTTGGTGACAAACTCATCTATGGTGAGTTGTCCCAATCTGAGTTTGTGAAACTCTTTTGCTTTATCATCATAATATCATTTGTTCAAATAACGGTTTTTAAACTTGACTTGGAAATCTTCCCAAGTCATTGTTTTTTCATCAATGGCATGAACCATTTTTGTCTCCTCCCACCACAAGGTAGCCTTACCTTGCAACTGGTAGATAGCTAATCTGGCCCTCAGATTGCTTTCATATTCGTAGACCTGAAAATACTTAATCATATTCAACAACCATGCCTCAGCATCTTCCTCCTTCTCTCCATCATAGGAGGGAGGTTTAATTTTTCGGAATTCACCCTGTAATTCCTTCTTATGTTTAGACTAATGTCTAGTAGTGCCATCTTCCTCAGAATCATCTGAGAACCTGCCTTTCCTCCTCCTTCTGAAACCTTCACCTTCTTGGCTGTTCCACGAAGTCAGTTCTCTTATTAGTTTTTCCTGCTACTCACTGGCTAAGGATAGCCTATCCTTCTGGCTTCGTAGCTCGGCCATATCCCGTTGCAACCTATGAAACATGGCCATTAAAGGAGCATTGGGATCTGTTGTATTATCCCTACCACCCAGATCAACATAGAGTTCATCTTCTTTAGCCATTGACTTTTCAGATTTAGTACCTTTTTACATTAAAACAAAATAACATTAGTAACATTGAAAAAACAATAATAATAATAAATTTTTTATAACAATGAGCACAGAAAAACAGCCCAGTTTTCCAACCTTGGGCTTTGATACCATTTGTAACATACCTCTTTTCCACTAACAATTTTTTTTTTTTTTTAGTATTATCTCACTCTTTTATCTTCATTTTGGTAACTTCCAAGTTAATAATATTCTCTTATGGCTATATATTACTTTCAACAAGAGTTATACCTTACCCTCTATTCATATTTCATTTCACTAGTATTTCCATTACAACGCTCAATTTATAACTATAGTGTAACTATTATTTTTCCTCTTAATAAATGTCATACATTTTTCATCTATCTCTTATACAAATAGTATAAAAAATACTACACAAATCCTATCCTTAATAATTTTAATACTCACTTGACCTAAATTAATTTTATATTGAACTTTCACTTTAATCCATTTACTGACCTCCCCCTTCATCATATATTCGAATAGCTCTTACGCCCTTTGAATTTAATTGTCAAACACTTTGTATTGTATGTTACTTTTTTATTCTTATGGACCCATGATCCTAACCACGATAATTGGAGAAAAACTAATGACGAAATATGGGATTTTTAAGTCATCTACATTATGAGTTTTGATTTGATATGCTTCTTACCTTAGTGTGATCCTCCGTATCGCTATTTTGTTTTGAATAGGGATATAATTATCATGCCTACTGACATATGCTACTTCCTTACCTCTCATTGATTTGAGTTGTACGTCGGCATTTATTACCAACTACTACTAATTTCCTCGAGCCACAAAATCAATCTTTGTTTATTTGTTGAGACTATTTAACAGTGATTTGTTTTAATGGCTACAATATGCCATGGTACATCAATGTTTACTAAAATTAGGTTTTGAATTTGCCTCTCGGCTACTCTCAATCTATGAGAGAGAAAATCGATAGATCTTTGCCATGTGTAGCGTGGGATGGACTTAGGGTTTTAAGCCGTCCTTCTCTATTAAACACAGCAGAGTCACTATTTCAATCTTCTTCGGTGTTTTTCCGCCAAGCGAAACCGTCTCTACTCTCACCAAGCTGAGACGTTGTCAATTTCTCATTGCGCACAGTGCTCTACTCCTCTGGTGCGAGGAACTCTGTTATGCTATAGGTAAGGCAATTCATTTCTTATCCCTTTTATTATCATTCCATTTGCAGTTTTATTATACGATACTCCCTTAACATTTTAAATCGTTTTGTTTAAGGAATTGACAGAGAAGCTCTCCTTTACATTTTGTTTTTTCATTTGAAGTAATAGCCTTCCTTCCTTTTAATGGTTTCACTGTCAATAAATTTGTTTCAGTAACACATAGTTGGGTATTGATTGTGGAAAAAAAACCACTTGTGTTCAATTATTATATGCCTTGGTTTTAGGCTCTTCAATCGGTTGCATTTTGGACCCTATGAATTTAACTTGGGATCTTTCCTCTTACCGTTAGTACGAGCACAACGTGGTTCCATCCATCTCTACAAATTGGTTCATGGATGAGGTTCTATGACAATTTTCCCATAGGTAACTCGTCGTGTTCTTTTTTCATTTGTAACAAAATAATTCCCCAAAATTTTAACTTATTCTCTTCTTTGAAATTTAATTAGTTTCATATGTATTTGTGACTGCAGGTACTCTCTCTCTTTCCTCGACCTTACCTATAACGTCTGGCTCCATTCATTAACGTATTTCAATAAAACGAATTTTAATTACTCCATCGACAGGTTGGTCATGCTACGCTTCCAATACTTGTCGACCTTGACGACCAAACTATATTTGATTTAGATTCGATTTTAGCATAAACTCTAGCATTCTCTGCTATTGCTCATTCAAATATATTTGGACTATAAAGATACTCTCAAAATTTTTCGAGAGCTTCTTTTCTTGTGTCTCGACTATTAAATACATATAATTTTTTTGAATCTTTTCGACTGAAATTTCTCAGTACTTTTTAGACGGTTCTGATATATATATATATAGTAGTAGACTTGATTTTGTTTGGTATATATCTATATATATTAATTCAACCCTCTCGTTTCCACCATTATTTGTTGCGCACCCCCCCCCCCCCCCCCCCCGAGCATTTATTTATTTAATTAATGTTACTATTAAAAACAAGCTTTCAAGCTTATAAAACAATTCAATTTAACCATACGTTTATGGTAGTTAGTTATGGTAGTAGGGTATATATATATATATATATATATATATATAGACACACTAGTCTTTGTATCTTCTGCAATATTTATGGAAACTCTCTTACAGAGTTAATGTATGTAAATGTGTTTAATATTTCTCCATGGTTTCAGACCATTATCTACTCAAATAATTCTTCTAACTTTCCACATAATTGTTATCTTAATCAGAATTTACCTATTTTTCAATGTAATATGTTAAGAACTATCTCACCCATAATGAATGTAAAAATCAAGATAGATGTTAACTTATCTGTAGAGTGTTTATGTTTAAACTCAGTAGTTTAATAATGGCATATCAGATTTCTAAAGCACCACTGTTCCAAAACATTTTTAACCTTTACAAGATTTTAGAATTTAGTATTAATTTAATGCTACACTTTGGGAAATTTGCATGAAATAGTTTCTTCTTCATATTTCATATAGTATCTTTAAATTAAAATTTTTATAACAGAGAATGGTTTAATCAATTGAATATTCCATACTCCATATAATGTCTTATTTTGCATGCCATCAATTCTATCCTCATAATTTCTGTATGCAACAAAATATATCTATAATTTATTAATTTATTTATGATATTCTAGTTACTATAACCAGAAATCCAGTTTTTTGTTTACTTAAATATTAATCTTAAGTTAAGTAACCAGTTTCAATTTATCATTCTAAAAATTTACTATTTTCTTTCTTGAAGTATTTATGCATAAGTTAACTTTTCCTATTTAATAATTTCAATTCATTTGTTTTCTGGTTTATCAGATCTATTTTTTTCTGTACAGTTTTATATTACAAAAGCAGATTAAAGTTATAAAATTTATTTGTCCAGGGAGTAAGAAATATCTCCAGATATAGACCAATACGAGGTTTAGAGATTCTGGTTGATATTCTCCCATTAGACTATCTTCCTACAACTATACATATTTTAGAGAATTATTTATTCTAACAAAATCTGTTAAATGTAAGGAAACTAAATTCTGTAGCATACCATTTTTCTATTTCTTTCAATCCACATAACTAGTAAAACTTTGTAATATCCTTTAGATCAAAAATCTGAACTTAAGTGTGCATAACTCTGCTTCCTATGACCAGTCCTCCCAACCATAGAATTCCTCTATCTCCAGAATTCACCCCCGAGCTGAGATCTCCTCCCCTTGAACAGACCAACCTCAATCTATTCTGAAGTAGCTTAGTTAAGCTATGCTTTCCCCAAAGTCTGTTTCTAATTCTGCATCTAGAATTTAGGATGCTTTTCTTCCTGTTTGCCTAGGCTTCACTTAATGAGGGACTTTAAAGCTGCTTTCTGCTTTTCCAGCTTTTTACCTCTTCCCAACTACTTTATTCATCATTGGGGAATTTAGATTTTTCTTCTCAATTCTAAATTAGAAATAATTCCTTTCAACACTTTTTGAAAGGTTTTGGGAAAGTCTTAGCCTTATCCATAACCTCATGGATCAGGCTGATGATCTCCAATCTCATCTGGTCATAGTGCACACATAATATTCCATTTATTTCATTAATAAATATTTAGATAAAAATACACACAATAGTTATCCATTGGGGTCCACTTCCCTTTCGATTTTTTGTTCAAATGTCTAACTTAAAAATCATAGAAACTAGGGGTGTTACATTGCGGAAGTTGTGCATGAACAAATATGACCTCCTCCACATTTTCAAAAACAAAGGTTTAGTCAGACTCATGGAAATTGTAGCACCATTTATTGCACCCACAACATTGTTGTCAACCATAACATCACCTTTCTCACACTGAATATTGCCAAGAAAAAATCGGACTAAGGAAGCAAGAAAAGGGAAGAAGAAGGATAAGAATCATGTCAAACCACAAGCAGAATCCAAACCTATTGAAGATAGCGAAGGGGAAGAAAAACATATGGAGACATAGAGCGCAACAATTTTGTTGCCACTACAACCATATTGTCCACTTAGGACAGCAAATGCTAAACCCGTGAAGGAAACCAAAGACACGAAGTATGAAAAATTCATGCTATTGCTGCCAGAGAAAGTACCATTTGAAAGAGAGTTGTTAGGCAGAATACCAGAAATACAGTTTTCAGATTTAGAATTCAATGATCAGACCAAGTATCCACACTTTTCACCAAGTAAATACCTAAAACCGATCCATTATCCAGAAAGCAGAGTGACACAATTAGAGCCACTAAAGTGGGCAAGAGGGTTGGAACAGTCTAGAATGTTGAACATGATGTATGTGTTGCACTTAAGTAGGAGTACCATCAACACTGCCTGTGTGAAACAATTTCTTGTTCTTATTCACAATAGATACCTCTAGTTGGGAAAGAGGATCCCCATTGATGACATGTTGATAGAAATAATTATCTGATTACCATACCAAGGAAGGGATCCCTCTGAAGGGTTTTTGGGTAAGGACCAAGAAAAATAAATAGCACGAGCCACGAAGGAGAAGTTTGAACTGGTCAAGGGAAAACAAGGATATGACATAAATTCAATCAAGGACCAAGTACACTTCTCTGCGCAACAATGGTTTTACTAGCTGCACAGTGCAACAACATAGTGCAATAAAACTTAGTTGGGTATTTGTGCAGGGAGTTTCTGGAAGCTTTTTGTGAAGCAGAAGGGAAAGGTTCAGCCTTTCACTATGCATGGATTATTTTTATCATCGTATTAATGGCATGGAAATAATCGAAGGAATCGCAATTTCATGCGGTAGACGCAGATGCGTGCGAAGTAGTGTGGCATGCCTCATTGTGGCATACTACCGAGCCATTAAGAGTACAAGAAAACCAATTTTTATTTTATTGTACCACATGTATCTACATATGGTGGTGAGCCAACATCCTCGGTTGTCATGAAGCCTATACTAGCAGTATAACACAGTTGTGAAGTTCATGTTAGAATTCCTTAAAATATATATATAGGGCAGAAAGGATACAATGAAGACATGACATCCTCTGCCATACTTGGTCACTGAAGATGATCTAACTACATTGATAGAGCAGTGGCCCACATAATGGATGATTTCAGTAGATGAAGTAGAAGAGGATAATCAGAAATATGAAGAAACATCGAAGCATAGAGGTCCGAGGAGAAAAGACAAGGACAAATACGAAAAAGAAAAAGGTAAGGAGTTGGAGCATGATGAGGGTCAGCCAAATCCTCTTGGAGGCAATGCACATGATAAGGAAAAGACAATGACAGATAAAGGGAAAATGAATGTGCACAACGAAGTCTCCCCATGGATTAAGAAGAAGACGAAGGCTGATAGGTCGAAGGGCATAATGCCCCTGGTCCTTGTTGAAGGGGAAATGGACGAGATCTAGCAAAAATTTTAAGAAGTGGTGGAGAAATCATGGGGAGGAATTGAGGATCACTATGACACACTCCTTATAGGAGTTGAGAAGAGTGTTCCAGAGCTAAATTTGTTAGAACATACAACTAGACAACCAACACGAATAAGAAAACCACTCCACCCTGAGATATTGATAGAAACAACATTCAAGATGAGGCTCATGCAGATACTTGCAAGAGCTCTGCAGTTCGATTTAACTAAAGCAAAGCAGCAAGTGAAAACTTTGGATAAGGTCGATATGAACCTTACATCCCTGCCCATTCTAATATTCCATAAACTACATCAAGGTATTGAAAATGAGCTAAAGGAGCGGGAGAAGCGCACAAAAAAATTAAATATTTACATAGAAAAAGAGCCAGTTGCATTGAAGAAACAACTCGAACAAAAAATCAAGGAGAAGGACCAGACAAAACAACAACATTAGGGGTTGAAAGAAGTGGTTGAACCCACTTGCAGATAATTTCTAGACATAGATGTCCACGAGGAGGAACCTGTTGAAGACAAGGACATGAAGCTTGGCCTTGATATCAAAGAAATGAAGAAGAAGTCTATAGAAGTGAAGTTTGAGTATGAGCTCAAGATCAGTGAGCTGCAAATGAAGCTACAGCCAGCCATGCCACCAGAAGTATGGGAATAGTGGGAGATCGAAATAAAAAATGCAGTGGGAGCGATGTTCGACATAGTAGCAGACTATGGACAACTACTAGAAGAAACCTTTCTGATTTGGACTTCACTGCAGGAATATGCAACTGTAAAGAAGATAGAGTAGGATATCTAATAGAAGAAGGAGTATTTGGAGGAAATCAAGACAGTGGCGAAGAAATTTTTAGTTTCGTAGAATCTTGCAAGGATTAGTGAAGGTAAAGATATTTAGAAGAAGATTGAAGAACTTAGGAAGGAAGAGAAAATTTTGACGGAGAGAACCCAAACATAGGGGTATGAGGCTCTCTAGCAGTCACAACAGGTCGATGGAAAGCTCCCAGAGCTTCGCCAATAGTAGGAAGCATCATTGAAGAAGACTGCAGGACCAATCACAGAGGTCATTGTGGAAGAAGTCCGTAGTAGGCAGAAGCAGGTCACACAGGTGCTTCAAAAGTTCAACACCTCCTACAATAGCATAACAACAAAGATCAAGGGCAAAGAATATGAATGACTCGGTACGAGTAAGATGTGAGCGTTGGGGGTCTGTTGGACGAAACCCAACTTGGCCTCGATTTTGGCTAAGTCTCCACATTTTGAGGAGCAGAGAGTGAATGATACCGCAAACGAAAAAATTGGGGGATATCACGTGGTATCTTGGGGGCTTCAGAGTGGGTCAAAGGGACTCCTTTTGTAATGGGCCTGAGTTATATTTTCTTATATTTTGCTTATCCCATGGTTTTGGAATGATGTAATACTATATAAAGCGATACAATGTTATGTTATAAATCAAAGGTGAATAATCATTTTAAGTTTTATGGTCACATGATTGATTGTATCTATCTTTTGTAGCAAAAAAAAAGCCTCTGCAGCTGAGTGCACAGATACCTTGGAACAGTCTATAGGTTAGTGCGCAGACCACCTGCAAGTGTGTGCGCGGGTCGAAGAGCTGAATGTGCTTGAAAGATCCATCATAATATAAAATAAGAACTTTTGTGAAGATATTCTGTGTTCTTATGTGTTCCTTTTTATCTGCTTAATATGAGTTGTTCTAGAGTAATTGTTATAGTTGTGCATTATAACAGTGTAGTTTATGATATTTTTTATATGTTATGTTGAATGGGACGAACTAAGTGAATTATTTGATACAATGCATTAATTTTATGCATGTTAAATGGAAATAATAGCACAGTGGATTATCCACATCACGGAGTCCCTAAAGGTCGCAAAAACTTGGTTCTGTAACCCCCCATAGCCACCTTAGGTGAGATTGTGATCTACCTGCTCGTCGTTTCTGAAAGGGTCATTGACCAAGGGTTTTTTGGGTGTGAAGCATAGATCAAACCTGGGTCAAGCCCAAACGAGCCAACACCGTCAAGCAAGGTGGAATGCCTTTCTGAGTGAATTTGAATTTGAAATTCAACATTTAAACGACAAGGAAAATTGTGTGGTGCATTCATTAAGAAGGATGATACATTGCATCTATGAACTTTATTATAACCAAATAGAATTTAAATTTCGGGAAAAAATTAAAGAAGTTTCCCAAAAAGATCATGAATACAATTTTTTATGGTAGCAAGCAGTACAAGCTAGAAGCCATGGAAAACAATCAGATTTGAAAGAAAAGAATGAGAATATATTGACCTTTAGGGGAAGATTGTAGATTCCTAACCTCATATCTATAAGGAAACTAATTTTAGATGAGTTCCATAGGAGTCCTTACGCTGCCCATCCAGGTTATCAGAAAATGTTATCAACTATTAAAAAATATTGTTTATGGCTCGGTATGTGTAAGGATATTGCAGAATACTTAACAAATATCATGGAATGTGAGCAAGTCAATGTTGAATATGAACACCCTGCTCATCTCTCGCAGCCTATTCCCATATTAGAATGGAAGTGGGAAGTTATTAGAGTTGATTTTATCAGTGGGTTTCCTAGATCCATGAACCAAAATGATTCAATAATGGTATTAGTAGATAAAAAAAGTAAAACAATGCATTCCATTATGGTGCAATCTACTTATAAGACTATTCAGGTTGCTCATATTTTCATGAAGAAAATATTCCGACTACATGGTATTCCTAAAGTGGTTATCTGAGACAGAGATGTAAAATTTAGTTTCACATTCTCGAAAGATCTTTATACCATATTGGGAACTCAAATTCAGTTCCACAGTACATACCATCCACAAACGGATGGGAAAATTGAATGTGTGAATCAAGTACTAGAATATATGTTACAGATGTATGTCATGAAACACCTCAATAAATGAGAGGAATATTTGAATTTGGTGGAGTTTTCATATACTAAGAGATTTCATGAATCATTAAAAATGAGTCCCTTGAAAGTGTTATATGGGCAGAAATGTAGAGAACCTGTTAATTTGAGTTGTCCTTAGAAAAAATTAATGCTAGGAGTAGAGATGCTAGAAGAGATGGAATGACAAGTGAAGAAAGTCCAACAAAATTTAAAGGCTTCCCAATATAGATAGAAAGCTTACACTCATTGAAAAATAACCTATTAGGAATTTGATATCCAGGATCATGTATATGTACGGATCAAGCCTAATAAATGCACATTGAATTGGATTAGATGGACCAATAGCCTATGACTTGGCTTTACCTAGTCACATAAGAGTTCACAATGTGTTTCACGTATCATTATTAAAATGATACATGTACGATTCTAGACATGCGATTTACTAGAAGAATGTTCAGTGTAATTATTTTCTTTATTTGAATCTAAGGAGTTACAAAAATTAATTTTCTTTTGTATGCTTACTTTAACACGTCGAGCCGGATGGAGAGTAACACTTCAGAATAGGATGGAGAGTAACACTTCAGAGGTGAGCCATCACCGAGGTTAAAGTGCAATGGAGGCACTTTATCCTAGAAGAAGATACACTGGAAAATGAAAAATTCATGTGGGAAACTTATTGTGAACCAATTCAAAGATCTGAAACAAACACAAAGGATCGTGTTTTGCCTCATGGGGGAAGATGTAAAACCCAAAATGCAATTAAGTTACAAATATTTATCTTATGTTACATCCAATTAGTTATGATGAATACAAGTAAAATGCTATAAATATTTTGCCTTAGATTTGTTTTTTCTTTATGAATAATAAATAAAGAAATTTAAAATTCAAAAAGATTGATTGAAAAACAAATTCCAAGACTAGAGATAAGATAGGATCAATTTGAAACAATTACCTTCTCCTCTAAATATAAAAGGAAATATCAATGAAGAGAGAGGTCGTGTTGTAAAGAAAAATGAAAGAAAATGTTAAAGTATTGAATATTGTTAAAAATAAAAATAATAGTAGTAAGACATATAGCATTGATTGTTCTATTAAACACAATTTTCCTTTTAATAGTAGAACACAACATTTAACAAAACCTTGGTAAATTTTTTTCGTAATTTCTTTTCATAAGCCACAATATTAAACACTAGAGCCTTATCCATCCAAGAGAATTCGGGATAGGTTGAAATGACATTACACTTATAATTTCATTCTTTCCACTAAATGCCTCAATACACTTCAACCGAGGGTATGGCCACCTTCCCTTCCCATAATCTAAACAAAGGACTGAATAGAACCCAGATGAATTTAGCGTAACTCTCGGACAACTTTGTGATAAAGAAACTTTGGAGGATATAGTTAAACCAGTAAGCTGCGGTAACTGAAGGAATATTTTTTGACACATGTAGAAAACGAGAGGGTTTTCCCTAAGAATGCAACCAAACGAAAGGATTAACCTGAGCATGCAAGTAAAAACGAAATCGGTTTGGGAGAAGAAATGTATCTGACCAGTACGGAGACAGCATCGGGGCTGGCGGCAACATGGTGAACCAAGAGTGATGTTGTCATTGCAAACCCAATGTAGGAGTAACCTTGTAAATGTGAAATTTGTTAACGAAAACAAACTTACGAAGGGAGGAATTAATTACCTGTTCAAACTCCAAGAGGGTTCACTGGAATCCTCTTCCCTCCCACTGAAATAATCCTATTGGAAAGGAATTAAAGCCGAAAAAAAATACGGAAGCCAACGAGCAATCAACAAAACAAAAAAGAAGTTTCCCAACAAAAAAAACATAGGAATCAAAAGCGAAGTTCAATGTAATGACATAGCATTGTTAGCTAAACTGAGTAAGATAATTCGCGGCTACCTTACCCATGAACCGTAGAAAGGGTGGATTGCGCAGGCCGGGTAGAGCAAAGCGGGGCAGCTAATGGTGAACAAATGGAGGAGAGGGTAGGGTTTATGTTACCCTAACCCCAAAACCATGTGATGCATTTCATGTTGGGGGTGGTGGCATTCTTCCTTTCACTACTTTCTTTCTTTCTTTTTTTTTGTGGGTGGAGAACACCCTCATCTAGAGAGTTTCAATGTTAACTTTAATTTTACATCTTATATATATACAATAATTTATAGTAAAAAAATATGTAATTTCTTCTATAATTGTCCTTTTTTTTAGTGTGAGTGTAATTCCTCCATAACTCAATATGAAGTTGTCATGTGTAATATTACACTTAGGAAAATTGTAATTCCATCTATGCTAAACATAAGGTTGACATGTAATATTAAAAAATAAATATTAATAACAATTAACTCTTAACCATAAATAAAATATTTCAATATTTACTTTAAATAAAATAATTTTATATCACTTATATATCTATAAAGATAACAAGATACTACTTTCTAATGCTTTATATGTTGTAAATGTACCATTTATTTATGTTTTAATATGAAATTCATATATCACATTAAAAAGAAATTGAGATTTTTAAAATTTAAAATTATATATTTTTTAATCTCACTTAACATTCTTCCCATTGTATCAATACTTTTAAATACAAACCCATAATGAAAATAAAATACTTGCTTCCCATTGCATCCCTAATTCTAAATACAAAACCATGAAGAGAATAAAATATTTGCTTCCCATTGCATCTCTAATTCTAAATACAAAACCATAACGAGAATAAAATATTTATAGTGATTGACAAATAAACCAAAAATAAAAATTCAAACAATTATTAAACATACAGTCATCGAAGTGACGAATGTGTATTAGGTCCAGATTGAGGACCACAGCACTCTCCGCAGCAGTTTTACTTTTTCTTTTTACTGGATTTTGTTTTCATATTTTTGAAGCAGAAATGAGGAACTCCACAAAGAACAAAATGAAGCATGAATGAGATGAGGGTGAAAGTATAAATAGAAATGAAGCACCAATGAGAAGAGGCCGTGGAGTTCCATAAATCATGAAAGACGGCCAATTTTTAAATCGTGGAGTTGCAGGAGTCCAATAAATCTTGAAAGACCACTTATTTTTAAATCTTGAATTATTGCAGGTGTCCAAATAATTTTTGAAAGACCACCAAAATTTTTTTTTGGTTGTTTTTAGGGGTGGTGTTTTACATGGTTTACTTAAAAATAGTTTACATGGTGTATTTAAAAATAATGGAATAATATTTACAATAACTAATATTTAAAAATAATAGTAATAAAACAATTAATATTGATCATTAAAAAATATTTTATTTTAAATTTATTTTTATTATTTAAAAATATTTTAATTTTAAATTTATTTGATATAGAAATAAAAATAAAGTAATTGAAATTAAAAAAGAAATAATATTTTTTCTAAAATATTAAAGAGATATGTAATATTTTTAGCATTTGATTAGGAACAAATGATGTGTGATTTTATGTTTAGTTGAGATATAATAATTAAAATTCAATGTCTATATTAACATAGTTTTATATCAAATTTATATAAAGAAAAGAGGGTGATTAGATGAAGAGTGATTTGGGTGAGTCATGTCTATGCTTGGCTCTTAAGTATGTTTAATAAAAACTAAGTTCTCTTGATTTTGTACTTGTTAATGTTTGGCTTTAATGACTATTATATCATTGTGAATTGCATGGTTTTGTGACGGGTTCATGTCACGATTATTCCATGTACTTACTTGTAATTGTAAATATAATGTACACAAGACCTAATGGATGTCATAACAGTTCAAGGGAGAGGGTATTGATCCTTGTTGTCACATCTCATAAGGGCTTTCAATCATTCATGCTCTATCTTGTATCCTATACCTATATATTACATTTATTCCAAGTGTTTGACAGAATGTCATTCCTGGTTGGGGATTGTCACGCCTCGTTGTGGAGTCAATTTTTGGTTCATTAGCCATGTCATGATTTGTTTGATGGATTCTGGAACCTAGGAGAAGTTCTCGGCAGTGGCCTGGATTCTAAGCTTAAAAAGTGGCACAAATCAAGGGGATGTAGGGACAAGTAAGAGGTAAAAACTCTTGAGACGCACCCATGCCCATGGTATGGGAGTGTCTAGGGCCTTTGAGATGCACCCTTATCCATATCAAGGGAGTGTCTCAGGGATTTCTTCACTAAAAACATAGTGGTACCCAGGGACTAGTCAAGTGGATAACTAGGATAGCTTCTAGGGGCATCATAGCGGGTACAAGAAGTCTGTGTTATGGGTTTCTATCAATTCAACTTCCTTAAAGTCACCAAGGAAGTTGACTCTTGTCATATTAGCCCATCATCTCATGTTTACCCGTGGTGAGCCAATGAAAGTGGGTATATATTAAGGGAAGTTTCGTTGTAGGGTGGTATGAGATCATGGTTGCGCTCTCTTTGGGTGATATTTGATACCATAAAGTGGTATTAGAGCATGGTTCACCCATTTGACTAGATGGGCGGGATGTGTTTGTTGTGCATACATTTCAGCTGCATATGTGTTTTATATGTTTATAGATTATGTCGTTGTTTTGTATGCATGGTGGTGGTCACTTTTGCAGTTGTGTCGCCATGTGGAAGTCGATTGTGTTGTTGTTGAATGTGATTGTCATGAGTACACGTCGGTTATGCATTTTTTATGCATGTGAGTGTCTATATGTTGTTATGCATGCATTTTCATTGTTATACTTGTTTCCCATGAGGTCATTGTAGGCATTTTCGGTCATCATTATTTTGTTGATATGTTATGATGTTGTTGGTTAAAATAGAGCAGGAGATGCAGATCATCAAAGTGAAGTCGCAGCACTAGACTTTGGGGTAAGAGCAGATCCTGATACAGATATTGTATGTTTTCGATGCAGTAATGTTAGTTAATGATTTTCATATGCATGTTTGTCATTTTATTGTTGTTTATGGTAGATGTTAGTGAATCAATGTGGTCATATGCACGTGTGTCGAATAGTCATGAATTATAGTATTCTATTGTTATAAGCATTCTTGTTGTTGTTTTAAGTTATTTAACTTGATGATTATGTTATATGTTGTTGACGAGTATGTTATATGTTAACTTGTTATTGTTATATGTTAGTTAGCTTGATGATTGTGGTTATTGATATCTCGATGTTATATGTATCGTGTTGATCTGGATTGGCCTATGCAGATGGTTAGAGTTACGATATTTAGGTATCAGTCAACCTATTGTGATATTATGTCATACAAATATAGAGTGATTGTGCATATGTGATTTTCATGAATGAATTCCAATTGTTTATGAACTTACAAGGTGAACATGTTATCTAGTTACTCTTATAGATATCATGACCTTGTGAATTTACATCATTCTAAACTAGGTTGATCATGCCGACAAGATAGCCTCCCTAAGATACATTAAGGTATGAGTTTTCTTATGTCATATACTTGGTGCTTGAATTCTTGATGATTTTTTTTATTTGGTGTTTGAGTGTTTGGTGTCTATTATGTCATCTACATGTTGTATGAATGTTTGATGACTTCCATGATATGAGTATGTGTTTGTAGGATAGTATGAAGGAATGATCTTGTTTTATGACGGTTGGAATAAGATGATATGTGTTGAGATAGCTGATATGTACTTGAGTGTAAGTAGGTGATAGTTGTAGGAGTATATATTACGACTAACTGCTATGAATTGATTTATTATATAACTAATAGTTGGGTGATGTGATAACACATAATAAAGACTCAATTGCAGCATGGTAAATCATAAAAGAAAAGAATTGGGTAATAATTCCTTTGGCTATGTTTGGAAACCCTAATTACAAGTGAATGACTTCTTTTCATATAGTAATTCTTCTTAAACCTAATTTTGTTTGATATTATGTGGATATGTGTTATATTCCTGAACATGTATTTAACACGTATAACAACTAGTTTCCAGTTTCGGCTGGATTCATCAAGTGAGTTGGAGTATGTTGAGACATGTCATGGATGTGTTCATTTACAAGGAAACGTGCTTGGCACAACAAGGTAAGATAACTCCTATATTATAATATTTTTTTATGTGTTGACATTCATGTGGTTATGGAAGTATTATGCAGGGGATTGCATGGCAAGATTCTGCCCTGAAATCTTCGAGAAGGACCAGGTTGTGTTTTCCTTTGGAACCATTAGGGGCCCATGGGGATTGAGTCATGGTGTTTTTTGCTAGTTTTATGCATGCGGTGTTTTTATTTTTTTGTGCTTGATTTCTGGTTTTATTTATGTTTGGTGCATAATCATGCCACTTTGTTACAGTTTCATATTGCTTTTGGTTTTTCATGGTTTTCTTCTTGCTTGTTTCTTGTTCTTTCATTTTATGTTTCGAGGGCCTTGGGAATTAGTTTGGAAGGAGGAAAGTTAATGGAACTTGGGGATATGTGAATGCAACTTAACATGTCATGCAAGACTCAGACAAAACTCGGTGGTTGAGTAAGGAGAAATGGAGGCAAGAGTATGATAGTGAATTAGATTGGTTGGGCCCATTGGCGCAAATGGTTGGTGGCATGAAAGTCATGATAAAGGTAATCAAGTAAGGTAAGGTGAATATACTTGCAGCGTCATAAGCCTTGGCTATGTTGGGAACTATTGTCCTCAATGTTGTGCATACTATGCAAGCATAAAGGAGTTATCTTAAGCTTAACCTTAGGATATATGATAATTATGTTTGGATCATGATTATGATAATGTCTATATATGTATATATGCATGTATGTTTTCCACTGTCTCACGAGATGATGATTTAGTTATGTTGATGTTTATATATGCATATATGTATGTATGTATGTATGGCATTGATTAACGGGTTCGTTAGGATTGTTTCGTGGTAGTATTCACATGTATATATGTATATATGTATTTCATTGTCTGACAGAGTCCTCAAGAATAATTCTTGTGGATAAATGATTGCTTATTCAGGTGAATGGCATGAAGAGGTTCTTGGCTTATGAGGAATCAAGTGGGAAGAATAACTATGACAGATCGACAATGTCAGTATCATGTGGGTATGATTTTATATTATGTGATTATAATATGTTTATGTTTATGCTATGGAAGGTAATGTTGAGGAGTACATCATCGGAATGAAATTAGTGTGATCTATGACATGCTAAAGCATGCACGCATAGTCGAGAGACACTAGGAGAAAGGCTGTATTGTGGGTCAATTTGTTGTCTATGGATGTGTATTAATACTACTGTATATATGTTGTACATGATGTTATGGGCATAGAATGTTGGGTATATATTTCATATGCAGTTCTAGGTATAGATTGTGCTATGTACATATTGGATATGTCGTGTTGTCTAGATATCGTATCATGCACATGTTGGATATTCGAGGCCATGTGCATGTGGTGTTGTGTGCATGTGGTGTTGTGTACATGTTGTACATATGGTTTTGTGTGTAGGTAGTGTCACGTACATGTCATGCATGTGATGTTGTGTACATGTGGTGTCACGTACATGCCATGCATGTGGTGTTGTGTACATTTTTTTTTCGTACACATTGTATAGTTGCTACAGTGTACATGTGGCATTGTGTACAAAATGTGTTGATTGTTTTGTGTACATATGGTATTGTGCACACGTTGTGCATGTGGTAGTATGTGTAGGTGGTATTGTGTACATGTTTTACATATGGTACTTGTGTAAATGTGGTATTATGTGCATATCATACATGTTGTGTTACAGCCATGCAGTACTGTGTATGTGAATTGTGTAGTCATGGCATCGTGGCATGTGTATTATGTTTTGTTGTACATTGGCTATGGGTGTATGTGGTGTTGTATATTGGATGTATGTGTATGTATTATGCTATGTTGTACACTGGGTGTAGGTATATATGTCATGATATATATACGGTGTAGGTGTATGTATTGTCTGGTGTTTACATCATGTGTGGGTGTATACATGTGATGTATATTGTGTGTATGTATACATGGTTGAAGAGGAGAAAAGGCACTAGGTGCTTTCTGGGTGTGGCAACCGATCCAGTGTGTGTACAAAAGAGCAAAGAAAGGAGTAAGTATTGATGAAGGATAAGTATAAATATTTTATTTCAGTCTTATTATGCATGTGATATGTGATTCTGACTTATTATGGTTATATGTGATTTATGATTATGTTTTACGATGATTTCATTTGATTCATGATTTTAAGTTATGATGGTTGCGTCTAATGGTAACGAGATGTGATATGTTTATAAATGATGATTTGATCAAACAACTAGCTTGACTTGTTGTAACATGAAGTGAACAAAATTTCAAGTGTAATTTATTGACGAGCTACGAATGAGGTATGATGTAAATTTATTTCAATTTATTTTGAATGTAACGAAATTTATGTGCTCGCTACAAGAATCGTGGAAATTCCTAGCTGGGTGGTTAAAACCAATTACAAGCATTAGAAACAAGAGAAAAAGGAATTGAAATAGGAAACAAAATATTTGTAAAGCACTTCAGGAGAAGTTCCAATCTAGGATGCTAACACCCAATAGTGTTCATTTATTTCCATGAGCATGCTATGATCGATATGATATTTTGGAGGCAGGTATATGCCTTGGTTGTTAGAAATAATGATGCGATAAAGCCTTTCCAAGGGATTGATCGCCTAGGATAGGGGATGCTAGGGAACATGGAAGGTGAATGAATGCACGATAGGGGATTATCAGATTACCAAGGAGACCGTGTATTAGAGAGGGGAAGTTTTGGGATGGATTCTTTTTAGTCATTAGCATTACCAGATGGAATCAAATGCATATTGGGAGTGTGACCTGGAACAATGAGCCGATAATTGTTCACTAACAGGATAAGTGGCACAAGATTGCAACATTGGACATTGAAGGTAGCTTTGAATTTTGTAGTGGATTCTAGACTTCCTTTAGAGGAGGTGAATCCTGGTATTACTTTGAGGGTGGAGGTGCGAGCCTCTATATTCCCTTGTTGTTGATATAAGAATCATATCATTTTGTTTGTTGGTTGAGAAAATGTGCATATGTGTATATTTTTGTAAATACTATATCGAGTTGGATTTATAAAGCTCCATAGACATTATGATTGTATATATGGATTTCATTGTAAATACTGCAATAAGGTGTGTAATAAATATACATAGGAAGTAGGTTTTATTTTCAGTAGTTCTTTGGTTTGTAGGTTCCATTGAAGACTGAGGATGGTGTTCCCCCAAGTGGGAGGGTTCTATAACAGCCTTGGTGAAAATTGCATGTAATAAAATTTAAAAAAGGAAAAATAATAACTACGGTTGATGGGACACTTTTTCCAAGTTGAATGGTAGGAAACAAATCCTAGTGGGTGTTCATTTCGCTTATTATGGCTAAAGGAATTTGGCAAAGGATTTGGGAAGGAAAAGAGGCATTATTGGAATTTTATTTATGAAAATAAAGGAAAATAGGAGAAAATAGAGATGAAAGGTCACAAGTTGAATGTGAGGAGGAAAATGGAGGAAAATAATTGAAAGTGGAGAAAATAGAGGCCTCATTACTAAAAAGGATTTGGAAGATCAGTTGGCAAGCTTTTGGCTTAAAGTTTTTGTCATGTGAGTTTTGGAGCTCTCTCTTTATTCTCTCTCTCTCTCTCACTCTTAGACACTTGGAGATTTCTTGTAGTATTTCAGAATTGGACCAAGAAAGGGGAAAACAAGCAAAGGAAGGGAAAGGAAAGGTAATGAAAGAAAATATCCAACAAGGAAGAACAGGATCAAGCAGCTTCAACGGGAATACTTGCAGGAAGCATATTACATGTGTGATTTCCTAGTTGGTTTTGACATGCATCGATTATGCATGTTGGTATTTGGTTCTCTTGTTATCAGTGGCATGGTTTTGATGGATTTTGATAGCGATTTTCATATTTTCTTTTCATTTTAGTGAATACCCATGGTGTGATGGGATTGATCTCAGTTTTGAGCTTTAGATTTGCTGGATAGTTTTTGGAATCCTGGGCAGAGGTGATCTGAGGAAATTCCTAAAGTCCTAAGAATCCCTTGACCAGTTTAGGGCCTAGTGATCTGGTGTCGATTGCAGTAAAGGCTAAGAGACAAGGTGATGGAAAATTCCTCAAGGATATCGATGGAGTCCTCAGGCATTGCAAGCTCAATTCTGTTTTCTGATCTCGACAATATTTTAGGTTTTATCATCATATGGTGAGGGTGGAGGTGTTTTAATGTATGGATTCACTTGGTTGTTTTTGGATTGGTTTATTCATGAGATCCCACATTCACGATTGGAATATGGCATGGGGGTGACTAGATCATGAGAGATTTGGCTCATCCATGTCTATGGTTAGGTGGTACATGGAAGTCACTAATCTAGTTGGCTCTTGCGTATGTTTAGTAAAAGATAAGGTATCTTTCACTTGTAATTTCTAATCTATGGCTTTAATGGTTTTTATATCATTGTTATTTACACGGTTTTATGGTGGTTACAAGCATGGTTTTGTCACTGACTCAAGTCATGATTGTTTGATGTTCTTACTTGTAATTGTTAAGATAATGGATAAAGACTTAATTGATGTCATAATAGTTCAAGGGAGAGGCTGGTGATCCTTATTTTCATGTCTCATAATATTTTTCAATCTTTCATTCTCTGTCTTGTATCATATACTTGTAGATTTCAATGATGCCAAGTGTTTGACAAAATTTTAGTCTTGGTTAGGGATGTTCACGCCTAGTGTTGGAGTCCATTTTTAAATATTTGGTATTTTAGTCATGTATTTGATGGATTTTGAAACCTACATGAAGTTCTAGGCAATGTCCTGGATTCCGAGCTTAAAAAGTTCCTTAAATCCCATAGACGTAGGCATAGATCTTAACAATTGAGTCCTTGTACGCACACATGCCCATGTTGTCGGAGCATCCAAAGCCTCCCCGACACACCCTTTACCATATCAAGGGAGCGTCTAGGGGTTTTCTTTAGCAAAACTCAGTGAGACCCAAGGACAAGTCAGCTTCATTGGTGGGGTAGCCTCTCGGGGTCCTGTAGCAGGTGTAGGGAGTCTTTGTTATGGTTTTCTGTGTCAGTTCCACTTCGTTAAATTGACAAAGGAGGTTGAGTCTACTCTTAAATTCCATGAGGTCATATTTACCATGATTGGCCAGTTACTTTGGTCAATGTGTGGGGAGGTGTATGTTACAAAGATCCTCCAGGAGGTGGTCTTATAATGCAGGAACTCCAGCTGATGTAAAGAAAATTATTTCATCCTGGGAGGAAGAGCTCAATTAACAAGAAGTAACATAAGTGCAGGTGGAAGATTGGCAGGGTCCTGTTCAATATCCGGGGCATACGTGTGGCCGCACCACCCAATATAAAAAATCATTTGACCTATATTGGATAATGTAAAGTTTGGTGGCCAAAGCTATTATGAACCCTAAGATTAATGTTGTTAAAACTGATCCAGTTTTCGAGGAAGTTAAGAAGGAATTTTAGCTTATTCATGTCCAAAACATACACCTTGGCTGCATTTATTATCACATTCTATGCCTTCTTTAGTTACAACTTCTAAGTTTCAATGCAAAGGAACCAACTCGTATGGAGTCCTCTGATGATTAGATGTTTTTTTTTTTCAGTATAGTTATTGTTTTCTTTTTGGTTTAATTTAATGTTGTATATGTCAGTTAGTACTAGATATTGTACCTATATACATATAAATTGGTGGAAATACATTCAGGACTATAAGACCTTGCTTCATAGACTTAAAATTTTCATATTTTTGATGGATTAAATTGTGTTTTGGTGGCCAAGAGACCCGGTTTTCCACCAGTCACGTTGATGCCACTAATCACCTGTTATGGATGTAACCTGCTTTTAAAATGAATTAAAGAATAAGAAAATACCAAGGTTACAAACAAAAAATAGTTTTGTCTACACGAAATAACATAGTTTTGTATCAAATTTAAAGAGAGAAAAGAAAACTAATTGAAATTATCTAAAGTTAAACTTAATATTATATGCATAGGTACTTGTGAAATATAATTTAAATTACAATATTATAATTTATTATAAAGTATATTATATAAATGGGAATGATATTGTATTTTTGAAAAATTAAATGAAAGCTATACTAGGAAAGAATACTAATATTAAAATATAGATATGTAAAATGTTATAACATTTAATTATATTTAGTAAGAAAAAATTCTAATTACATAAATAGGTGTTTATTTTGAAATATGTTTAAGTAAATTATAATATTAAAATAAATATTAAAAAATATTATAAGAATTAATTTTAGTTTAATTCTATTCAGATAGGTAGTATTTTTTATCATATAGATAGATGTTTATTTTGGAATATGATCTATAATAGAATTTTATAACACTATATTATAGTATAAATTAAGACTTATATTTTATATTTTTATTTAATCAAAATATAAATGATAGCTATAATAGAAGTATATATATATATATATATATATATATATATATATATATATATATATATATATATATATATATATATATATGAGATGGTGGTATACTAAATATTGGAGATTAAATATCAAACATAACCAAATTTTTAAATTTGATTTTTTGCTACTTCCAGAGGTAGTTTAAATAACTAAGTAATATTAAGATTGTGATGGACTAAATATTGGAGATTTTGTTGCTTCGAGAGGTGGTGCTTTTAAATATACTCTAATAATACTTATAATAGCAAATATCTAAAAATAATAAATAAAAAAATGAATCTTAGTAATTAACAAAATACTTTAATTTTCACCTTAACTTTATAATTACTTTATGTATAAATAAAAATAAAGTAATTTAAAGTAAGGGAAAAAATAATCTACTTTTTAATATTAAAGAGATATGTTATATTTTAGATACCTCTCATGGAAATGGTCATATATTAATGACTTACTTAACGCAGTTAAATCCAAAAAATGATATCTAATATAATGCACTGTGAAAACCGCTCAACACTTAAATACAAAGAGTGAATGGAGCTCTAATTGAATGGTTCATGAGGCACAATACTTACTAAGGTTTTACAAATGGGGTAGCATGGTAAGTGGGCTTGATTGTGTGTAATATTCCCATAGCTAAATGGAATATTAAAATTTTGTCTTTATCACCTATCAGCCAAATAAATGGGTAAGGAGGGCCATGCCTATTGAAAACCCGAATAAAATCCCTCACATGTGAAAAGGGATAGACATAAGAACTGGATTTCACACCCTTATGTGTGGAAAGGGACAATTTCATGAAGACAAGGCTAGGTTTGACCAAGTCAACAGCACTACCATAGGAGGAGTGGATCACTTTGGAAGACAACGTAGTGTGAATGAGGAAGAGGATATTTGGTGGAGGAAACCCTAATGAGTGGGACCCATGGGGAGAAAGATTTCAATTGTTTAAAAGGAGGGAAAGGTAGCCATTATTATTCATGAATTGGATTATTGATTTCATTGTCTATTCATACATTGTGCATTCTTTTGTTGTTTATAAAAGTTGCTGGGGAATTCCTGTTTAGGATTCATTTTCCTTCTTGAGAGGCCTCTTGAGGGATTGTTCTTCATTTTCCACATGTCTTGGCTCAAGGCCAAAGCTACTCCTTTCATTCACTGCGTTATTTCTGCTGAAGTATAACTTAGTGTTGCTAGGTGTTGCAGTCGAGGACTCCACAAACCATTTCCTTAGCTCATCCTTCAGAGGAGGGGGCTTCTATTCCTATGGGAGGTTAGTGAGGGAGTTTCGGGGGCTTATTTCAGATCATTTTCATTAGGCCAAGCACTTCCCTTCACTAAAAACACAGTCCCTTCTCTAGACTGCATTATTTCTGAGTGCAATTGCAGTGGGAACTTGCTCCACTATTTTGGAGGGTGATATCTTCGGGGATTGGATCAAAATTTTACCTAAGAGATACTTTGGATGAGATTCAACCATCATTTGCAGCATCATCTGCTATCTCCATCCATTTCTATTTTTTGAGTTACAGCTGCTGGCCAGCAACTCCGGTAGTTCTGTAGAATTACCATTTTGTGTATATTTTAGCCAATAATTTTAAGGATTGTGTATTGTAGTTTCCAAGGGTTGATATCTTTCTCCCCCTTATTTATTTGAGCTATACATTTTTTATCCATTTATTGACATTATTTTGCAGCAGTTCTCCTTCATAGACTGCGCAGTCATAGCTTGGCTTATCATATATAGCAGTGAATTTCATGATTATTGTACTTGTGTCTTCGATGATGGATTTTCCTAAGCTTGAGTGATCATTTCCTTGATATATTGTACACTTTCTGCTACCATATTATTAATAATATGGCTATGATATCTTATTTCATTTTCCAAAGTTGAAGTTATTCACTGCTATTTCTAGTCATGTTTATATAATGGTGGATCTCCACATTGGTAATATCTTGAGATATTCCCAATAGTGTAGTTGTTCCTAATTTGGAATATTACAGTGGTATTAAAGCATGATCTATGGCTCATCCTATGATTCTCAGCCAAAGAAGATCAAGTTGATGAAGAGGATGAGTTTAAACTCATCAATTTTCAAATCCAGAGGAGACCTCTCCAAGGAGGTCAAGAAGATTGAAGAAATGGAAGAGGAAGGACCATGCACTTCCTACTCTCACAAAAAATAAGAGAAGAAGCATGAAGAACACTTGGAATTTGAAATTCTAAGTGAGTATATTGCTTAATACTGAGCAAAACCTAGAGCCTTCCAAGAGACTCTAGCTTTACCACAATTTATTCAGCAAAAAGAAGAAAGAAGACCCCACAGTTTTGGGATGATGAGAGGCAAAAAATTTCTATTGTCCACATTTGATGGATCACTTACATGTGAAACACAGGTTTGGGTGAAGAATCTAGAGGCTTTCTTCCTGCTACATCTTGTAGTAGACAGAGAGGCTGTAGAAGTTGCAGCGCTGCACCTTCAAGGTGAAGCAAATATTTGGTGGATTAGCCATCTAAGCCATGCAAGGGTTTCAACTCTTGCTGAGTTTTCTCAAAGAATGATCAGAAGATTCGGCAAAGGGAGGGAGCAACCCTCACCACCAGTTGATGAGGCATGTACCAACGCTGTTGAAACCATGGAGGAGCAGCCTTCATGTTCAACAGTTTGGGAGGTCAATACTTATGAGGAGGAAACTCTTGCAGCCCTACAAGGAGCTTTCACATTTCACCAAGGTATGATTAAAAATCCATCTCTTTTCATTTCAGAAAACACTTTGGATGGGTCTACATCATTGCATGTACTTAACCTAGAGAAGCAAAATAGCACTGCGCTGCACAAGAGAAGTGATGGAGAAAAGAGGAGTCATTCCTCATGTGAGCACTCAAAGGAAAACTTCATTCAGGAAGCCATAAAGGAAGCAGTGAGAAGGTGTAGACATCTGGAGATAAGAAACTCTTTCTCCTCCCTAGATGACACTCTCTCAATGAGCATGCCACAGCTCAAAGGGAGAATTCTATGGGCAATAGATCCAAGGCCTCTTTGGTTTGTGAGGACCATGCATGAGGAGGAGACCTCAAGGAGAGATTTCAGTGGGGGTGCACTCCCACACATCAGGGGGTGTAAGATTCTTCAACAGTTTGAGGAAGTTCTTCCCTTCTCATGGGAACAGATAGAAGATGGAGGACATCTTTGGATGGATAACATATCTCATGACTATGTTGGACATTCCTTGAGCCATGCACATCATGATGGGAGGTTTTTTCCTACCACCTATTTGGGTCCTCATAGGGTCAAATTGATCCTTCTTAAGATTGGATTTCAAGATCTCATGAAATGCAGGAAGATGATTTGGGATGAGGGCAGCCCTCATGGGAGGAATACTAAGATGAAGGGTGGAAAGATACATTCACAACTGGTCGAGTAGATGTGGATGATGAGGAAGAAGTTAGTGAGCTACTTGTAAATATATGATACCGGGAAGCAGGAGGCTTGGCTGCGCTGGTTACTCTTGAATGAGTTTTGCCATCACTTGGGATACACTCTTTACAAGGGTATGAGGATGGACAAGATGTGGTAGGATTTTGGCATCATGGAGCATCAAAGAATATGGATGCATAGCGATGATGCAACATTCATATCATTCACTATGTCTTCATCACATATCTTGTATGATGAGAGCATGAAGAAGCAGCAAGAACTTTTGTTGCTTGGGTTATTCTTTGGAGAGAAAGGGCTGATTTTCTCTCATTCATTGTATGATGTTGCAGGAGTAGGAGATGGCACTATCATGGTGCAAAGGGGATACTCCTTGACCTTTTATGACCAGGAATTACTTCCACCTTGCGAGAGATTCCAGAGTTGCAACAACATTATTGGAGGGATGCCCATCTATGCGAAGGAAGCTAAGGGGAACAACATTGTGCCACCTAGAGTTTATCTAGTGCCTCATGCAGAGGAAGGAGGAGATCTTGCTCCAGGAAGAGGGATTCTTGCATCTTTTCAAGGAAGTCCCCAGGATCTCATGTATGGAGATCAAGGCACAATTCATGTGCCATTGTTGAGGAGGTGTGGAACCATGGAGACACAAGGAGAAGGTAGGGAGAAGACCCAGCATCATGAGATGATGAGTACACATCCCTATTCATTTTTTGAGGTTGATGAACCTAAGAAGGTGATTGGATTGCACAGTGGAAGCATGGACAAATTTTTTCATTCATATATGCAATCACCTCTTGATGATGATGTCACATTGCATGGAGACATTTTGCTGGGGAGACCACTAGACTAGTAGAGGAGCATGGATGCTTCACATGTTGGGGAACCACTCATTGATTTCAGGAGGGTGGAAACCTTGGGAGAGCTGGATACAATGCTGACAGTCTCGGGTAGACTCAGGGAGGAGAGAGGCATTCTCTCAACATCATTTTCACCCACTCTCATTTCACATTCTGTGTTGTGGTAGAAGCAACAGGGTAAGGATAGTAGCCTTCCAACTTGCATCTTTGGCATGGGAGATGTCAAATAAGAAGATAACCATGTGACAGATATCCTTCATGAGGAATCATCAGCAATGTCACTATGGAGGATAGATCCATGTTGGAGCTCCAGGTTGTTGGAGGAGTATTCCTAGGATCATCTTGCTTGCATGATATTTACATATCCGCATATGAGGAGATGCATGGATCATGTGCAGATGGAGGAGATACATAACTCTTTGGAGGAGTTAGCACAACCACCTCTTTTCTTTTTGAGGATGAGAGGAGACTCATTTTTGAGCCACTCCATTTGCATGAGCAAGACTTATGGTAAGGGTATTGTTTATTTTCATGTTGATTTGTATATCCATCCCTTAACCATATATGTACAAGATGTTGCTCCAAGGAGGAGCATTCTTTCCTCTAGACCCTATGGTATACTTGAGGCCATGAGCACCATTGGTGACCACTCCCTAGGAGGACATGGGGAGGAAATTTATTTTGGAGGACAAAGTCACCTTGCACCATACATCATTCACCTTCTCCATACATTTGAGGAGAGTAGGACAGCAAGCAAGTGGTTTAGAGGCCACACTTTTTTTCATACTTTTTTGCAGTTGAGGGTCAAACTGCATTGGTTACAATTGAGGGACCATTATCCTTCCCCCTTGCCACACATGAAAACAAGCATGGTTCTCATTATGGTCCATTATGTTTTTGTTGTTTTTATGTTTGTTGAGAGCATGATTGGGGGAATGACATATTGGTTGGATGTGTCCCTTGGGGGAGAGATCTACCACATTATTTGTATTGCATGTCCTACTGGGAGTATGAGAGCACATGTGGCCACTACAAAAAAACATTTGTTTCCATTTGAGGTGAGCCATATGATTGATTGGATACCATATGATGGTGACTTCCAACTCACCACTTATGAGATGATTTGGGATAGCATGTTTCATAACGTTGGAGAAGAGATCCTTGAAGGTCTAGTCTTCATTTGGCCACTAGAGGGAAACATTGTTGCAGCCCAAGATCAACATATACTCTTCACTTGTCCTAATTGGAGAGGACGATAGCGTGGGGTAGGCTCTTCTGTCTACCAAGATCATATTTCCAGCCCACCTATATTGCAGGAGCCAAATGTGAAAGACGATTTTCAGGAGTTGCCATGTTGGGAGGTAACTCATTTTGTATGGATGATTGCTTGGGGGATGGAGGATCCACATGGGGAAGATATTCCTCAACATATTCCAGACTCCATGCCTTGGGTGGAGATTTTTCAATTCTATCCTTGCAGTTTCTTGAGGAAAAGCAACATTTGGGAGGGGAGGACAGTAATATTCCCATAGCTAAATGGAATATTAAAATTTTTTCTTTATCACCTAGAAGCTAAATAAATGGGTAAGGAGGCCCATGCCTATTGAAAACCTGAATAAAATCCCTCACATGTTAATAGGGATAAACATAAGAATTGGATTTCACACCCTTGTGTGTGAAAAGGGATAATTGCATGAAGACAAGGTCAGGTTTGACCAAGTCAGCAGCACTGCCATAGGAGGAGTGGATCACTTTGGAAGATAGCACAGTGTGAATGAGGAAGAGGATATTTCGTGGAGGAAACCCTAATGAGTGGTGTTAGCTGCCCATAATTTGCTAGACTGATTGAGATAAAATTGGATAGGGTAACATCAAACCAAGCTTTGGAATCCAAGGACCTAGCCTTCTTGGATTCAGAGAGGGATCTCTCTAGTAGGTGCAAATATGTGAACTTGTTTGCTGATCAGGGTTGATTTTAGGCTAGATGTTAAGTGTAGGGTATTTTGATTGTTTTTGGTTGGGTATGATGCTCAGGTGGATTTAGATAGAAAACAAGGAATATTGTTAAGTCATTGGGCAATGGATTCAAACAAGGTCATGAATGAGTTCATAAATGGCGTCAAGAGCATCTGCAGGGAAATTTTAACTTGGTTGGTGGATCTTTAGGGTTTTCAAAGGATGATGAGATGGACATTAAACTTGAGAACAACAAGCTAATAAAGGGAAGAAAAAGAATCCTTTATATATGTGTAAACTGAGAGAGTTAGAAGATTTATAAGCATACCAAGAGATTCAAAGGGTTAAGCAACACCTAATCCATTTGATTTCAAACTGAAAGAAAATAATAAACCAAGACAACATTCAGATAAAACATAGAAAGGAAAAAACTTATTTAATATTTTATGAGTTTCATCATCAAGAGCAGGAAAAACATTTAAGTTGCACAAGTAACTATAACCATAGAAGAAGAGAGAAACCCTAGCATCCACAGTGACATCTATGAAAGTTCCTTGAGACAATTTTAGCTAAGTAAAGGCAAAGAGCATGGTTAAGACATACTTCTTTGATAAACTATAGGCAAAGCTACTTGAAAAGATGATTTCATGAATAGAGTATTTCAAACGTAACAATATGCAGGGCTAGCCATAAATCATAATTGATACTAACTGATCCAAATCATTCGAGGAAATAGACAAGACAAAAATTATTAGAGATCAAAATATGAATTCTCTAACATATCTTAAGTAGAAGAAAACATTTAGGCAGTGAAGGAAACAAACAGATCTAAGGTGCCATCAACAAGCATATCTTAGTCTAATTTTTTTTTCCTACTGCATCATAGATGGATGGAAAACATATGAGAAACTTAGAAAACATTAACAAGAGAAAAATTCACCATCAACCAAGCCTATGGATCCTACAAACAATGCTTCTCCATCAACAAGAAAATCAGATCATGCATAAGCTCCAAGACATCAATTTCACATCAAAGGCTTCAAGGGACTATGTATTAATTCAGCATAAGTCATAAACATCCAAAAAAATATACAAGAGCCTCATGCTATATTTATGGAGAAAATGAGGAGGTGGAAACCCTAAGAGGCTTCCAAAAACCCTAATTAAGCCATAAATGTCATAAATGTGCTTAATGACCATGCAAGGCCCAAGACACATAAGAGATAAGAAAATAAATGAAACACACCAAAACATAACTCCCTAATCAAATCATGAGTGTTTTATCCAAGAAAATATTAAAAACTAATTTTCCATTAATTAGTGTCTTTTGTTGACTTTTTTCAAAAAGTTGTCTCTGTGTGTAGCTTCATATCAGCAAAAATTGCGGTCTGTTGCAGCTGAGTTTTGGACCCCTTCCCGGCATCAGATTCGGGCCCATGATGGATCTTTGGAAAGCTTAGAAAGTCTATCTTCTATAAAAATTTTAGTTGTACTGAATGAATGCCATTTACCTGCTAAAAAATATAATCTCCCATGACTGCTCAATGCATAGCGCGAGGCCTGAAAAGGAGGCAGAAAGGTCATTTTTGAGGTGTTTTTTGACCTTTTGAGGGGGGGGGAAATGCTCCAAATGATCTGAAATTTTTTGGAGAGACTGATGGAGACACGAAAAAACAATAAATGTAAAATTTAGCAACTGAGGATGCCCCAAAAAAGAGCGTAGCGCCTAGGATGTTGCGCTCCTAGGGGCCAAAATTTGGAAAAAACAAAAAATGTCCGGATTTTCTTCAAAATCAGTGGGTAGACCCCTAAAGGAGTTTTAGAGACCTGCTAAGAAGCATCAACCAAGATCCCAAGGCTGTCATGAAATTTGGGCCTTTTTAGCTCTTCTAGCTCTAGGAGGGCTTGCCTCAATTTAGCATTGGCAATCATGCTCTTCCTTGCACAGTGTTTGACCATTTTCTTCTGCAAGGCAAGGCCCCTCTTCACCTATTTGAAATTATTGTGCTCCTATTTCTAATAGTAAATGACCCTTTGTGCCCTTTCAAAATCCTTTTCCAATTCTTGAAGCTCGGCATATTTTTCTAGGTGGAGCAATTTTGTGTTTATCCCTTGGTCCTCATTATCACTGTCTAGATCAACAAACAAAGGGCCTTGAGAAGCTTTTTTAATCATTTTTCTCCTCTTGATTCGTGCCTTTGGCTCAACACTCTTCATTTTTTCTTTTCCTTTGTCCGATGCTTTGTTATTTTGTGAGAAGGTGGCCCTTTGCCTTTTAGAGGTAGCAAACACACTACTTTTCCCTCTATGATAAGTGCATGAGAGAGGGGAAATCATGGGAGTCTAAAACGAAATGTTGACATTAATTTTTCCTTCACTATGCTCTTATTTTTCTATGTCTTCTATGGACTTATTTTTGTCAAGATAGTCATGACAACTATCATGACTATCACGACTCTTTCTTGGACTATCTTGGGCACTTATATAGTTGCCTTCCTCATCTGGTTGTTGTCCTTCTTCATTTTTTTGCTCTTCTTCCTCATTTTCATCTTCCTCTTCATCATTGTTTTCATATTCCTCTTCATCATCATGTTCACTGTTTTTATCTTTGGGACTACCATCACTAGTTTCATCTTTGTATTCTTCTTCATCATCTTGTTGCCCTTGGCCATTGCTTCTTTATTCTTGGCCACTTTCCTCTTCCTCATTTTCTTCTTCTTCTTCATCATCATTTTCACTGTTTTTATCTTTGGGACTGCCATCACTGGTTTCATCTTTGTTTTTTTCTTCATCATCTTGCTGCCCTTGGCCATTTCTGCTTTCTTCTTGGCCAATTTCCCCTTCCTCATTTTCTTCTTCCTCTTCATCATTTTGTCATCTTTATCTTCATCAACTTCTTCTTCACTGTCCTCTCCTTTTCATCATTATCTATCTCATCCTCTTCATCAACTTCTTCTTCACTGTCCTCTCCTTGTTCATCATTATCTGTCTCATCTTCTTCCTCACTGTTGCCTCCTATTTTCCCTTCACTAGGGCTACTGTCAGTCCCTTGACTTGGTAAATCAGGGGAGGAAGTAATAGGTGAAATTCTTTGTGGAGAAGGCACATGGGGAGATGATGGCTGTGTGGAGGTAGATGGTTGTGAAGTGGAAGGAAAGCTCTGTTGGATGAAGGCCCGGGGGTCTAAAAACACATCATGTGAGATGAAGGTCTCCCAAGATATACCTTGTTTCTATAGCTGTTATAGGACAATCATCTTGATGAGGGAGTGATGAAAGAGGCTAGGGATTTGGTGGTCATATCTTTTCCTCTTGACAGCAGAGGCTATTTTATCAATAGTCCAGAAAACTTAATAAGGTATGTTCATGATTTTGAATTTTGTAAAATGCACCAGCAATCTAATATGATATGAATAGAGCCGGGAGTACCTTCCCTCACATGTGAAAAAAGTGATAATCTACCTCATTAATGCTACATACCTCTCTAGCAAATAAGAAAAAGGAAAAATAGCCTTGCAGTTTTTCTAACAAGTGGGTTTCAAATAAGGCCCATAATAACCCAAATCCAATTTATTTTGTTTGAACTAAATCTCACCAACATCGGGTATACTGGTTTCCTTGGAAATGATTTAAGCTAAAAGCTTGAATTGGACCCCTGCTAGATTAACTTGGTGATTTTGTAGGCTACAAGAAAACAACCTGGTTAAGTCTGGATGGTATTCTACTTGCTTGACCTTCTCACAAAATTGGTAGCATCCTACATCCTGGAAGCATGAAGGGATCGTAGGAGAGCAAGTAATTGGAGTGGTGTCTAGGGGCTCAAACCTTATAGCATTTCCTCCATGATGTTTTGGCTTGGTGGGAGTATGACTCTCATCACCACTAGTGTGACTGTCTCTCTCTAACATGATGGCTAGTCCAAACAACAGAAGGAACCTTGAGTTTTATTTAGGGTATTTGGAGTAAAATAAGTGGCGTAGGTCAAAATTTTGCAAAGAGGGAAGGTAGGGTGAGGATAACTTTCAAAGCTTGGACTGGGTAGTAGAGGTCAGGTTTATAGTCACTTAGTCTTCTCTTTGTATAAGAACCAATCCTTCTTATAACCCTAGTTCAAAGACATGACAATTTTTTTTTGCATAGTATAAATGCCACTGTTAGTCAGTGGCAGTGAGGATCCACTTATGTTGGGCATATGAAGTAGGATGGATCTCTCCTATGATGTCCAAACCTCACTGCTGAAAAGGGGCTTCAACACTGATGGGGTGCAAGGGTAAAGATAGGAGCTTTCTTTTACCATCAAAGATTTGGCATTTATGGCAAGTTATGACTAGTTTGTGAGTATTGGAAAATAAGGTGAGCCAATAGTAGCCAGCTCTAAGGATCTTGTTGGTTGTGGTATTCCAATAGAGGTGACCCCCACACTCTCCTTCATGTAATTCATGCATGATTTTCTCTGCATCATCTTGAAGCAAAAATTTAAGCAGCAAACCAGGAAAATTCTTCCAGTATAATACTCCATCTAAAATGAAAAAATTTAATGTTTTCTGTTTTAAGAATCTTGCTTTAGTTTTTGACAAAGAAGGGAGATCATTGAGATAAAGGAGCACATAAATAATATCAGCATACCAAGGTGAATTTAGAAACATCTCTTCAATGTATGGTGTTGTATTTTCTTCAGTTTCTTCTAACATGCCAACCATATTCATGTCTAGAGCTTGGAAATTTGAGTCAGCCATAAGTTTTGCAAGTTCTTGTCCTTTAATCAATTTAGTGGGTCTGATTTCAAAATCATATTCTAAAATGGTAGCAATCCACTTGCCCCTTTTACCATCAAGGTCTTGATTAAGTATATCTTTGACAACCATGTTTGGGACAAAGGCTATGATATGTGAATGAAAAATATAAACTCTAAAATCCGTTAAAGCTTTGATTAAGGAAAAGGCTTGTTTCTCCATAATGTTATACTTCAAAGGAGCATCCCTTAAGGCTTTGCTGAATAAAGATATGGGCTGCTCTTGCCCATGATGTTCTTTTGCAACAACACTACTACCACAGTATGTTCAGAGGCAAAGGACAAAATGTAAAAGTCCTTGATGAATTCAGGGCTGATTAAGACTGGTGTTTGCATGAGTGATTGTTTTACCAGCTCAAAAGATTGTTTTGCCTCCATATTCCACTTCACTCCTACTTCCTTTTTCAACATATTTGTGATATTTCTTAGGAGCTCAGCAAGGTTAGGGATGAATCTTCTTAGGAATTTAATCTTTCCAATGAAATATTGCAGTTCTTTAATGTTTCTGGGATGACTGATTTGTAAGATGCCTTCTATTATTTTTGGATCTATCTTGATTCCCTCATTAGAGATGATGTCACCTAAGAGTTTTCCTTCCTGAAGGCCAAATAAATTTTTCTTAGGATTGAGGGATAGGCCGTACTTTCTACATTTTTTGAAGACTTTTCTCAAGTGGACTAAGTGCTCCTCATCAGTCTTAGAGTAGACAGTGATGTCATCAAGGTATATGACTATGAATCAACCTATGTCTTCTGAAAAAACTATGTCCATTTCTCTTTGGAAAGTATCCCCTGCATTCATTAAACCAAATGAAATTTAACATACATGAATGTACCCCAAGGTGTAGTGAAAGAAGTTTTAAGTTGGTCACCTGGAAAAACTAGAACTTGGCTATATCCTGAGAAGCCATCTAGTAATGAGATTCTTTGTGAGCCAACTACCTTTTGGAGTATGTGATCCATTTTAGGCAAGGGGTAATTGTCTTTCAAGGAGGCTTTGTTCAAATTTCTAAATTCAATACAAAGCCTAATTTCACCAGTCTTCTTCCTAACTGACACAAGGTTGGACACCCATTCCGAGTATCGGACCAAGACTATGATCCCGACATTATACATATTTTTTATTTCTTTCTCGACTAAGGGTAACAATCGGGGGTTTATTCTTCTCAACTTTTGTTTAAATGGTTTCTGATTTTCTTTGAGAGGAATTTTATGTTCAATGATTTTGGTGTCATAGGATTTCAAGTCTTCATACCCCCAAGCAAACACATCATTAAATTCTCTAAAAAGCTCAATGTATTTATGTTTTGTGTGAAATGGGAGAGTTTTGGACAGCTTGATCATTTTGGGCTCTTTCATCCCTCCAATGTTACACTCTTCTACATTTGTTTCAGTGGATTCCATCTTGGGTTTTCTTGCTACATCATTAAAATCAAACAACTCTTCTAGTGGTGTAAGGCCTCTTGGCAAGGTGTCATTTTTGTACTGCAAAATTTCAAATTCTCTTTGATCAAATTTATCAAAAAATTCTGCAATACAAGAGTTTTGAAGGTGGTTTATATCATCATCAAAGGGTAGCTCTGTTTTGGGAGTTTCTTTTTCAGCAGAAGTATTTCTTTCAAATCTCAAACTTTATTTTGTACTTGCAAACTCATTTTTGGATTGCAGAAAATCATCTATTTGTCATTGTCAAACACTTTACAATGGTTTAGGTTGTCCGGTTCAGTAGGCATATTCTTTATTTCTATGAGGCATTGATTCTCTTCATAAGGTAAAGAGAAATTGCTAGCAGCAAAGGCAAGCTCATTGGCAAGGCAGTTTTGGGTCCTAGGGATGAAAGTGAGGTCATATTTCTCAAAGGTTTTGAGAAGGTCTAGGGTAGCATTTCTATATTTCCTTAACCTAGGGTTCTTGGCCGAATATTCTCCCTTAATTTGATTTATGATTAGTTATGAATCTCCTTGAACCAATATTTTCTTAGCTTTGAGGTCTTTGAGTAGGTGTAAACCAATAAGGAGAGCCTCATATTCTGCAACGTTGTTGGTGCATTGGAAATATAGCCTATAGGAATGGCCTTTATTTTTGTTGTGGAACCAAACCCCTGCTCCTAAACCAACCTTACCAAAGGAGCCATTAAAGCTTATATGCCAAAGGGTGTCAATTTCAGTTTTGTCAATATTCTGCACCTTGGGGCTACTAAGATTTGTGGTGTCATTTTCTTGGTCAGAGGACGGGCTTGGTTGTTCTGAGGGGCTTAGTCCTTTCTCCTTGTCATATATTTTTTCATATATGTCATTTTCATGGTACAGGATGAAAGATTCAAGGTCTGAGTGAATGGAATAAACCAGTGTTTTATTTGGCCTATCTATGTTACTCACCATGTATTTCATGTGGGATTCCCGGTACAATCTCCTTGTTTGATTGAACACTGGGATGGTGGCATAAGTCATGTCCATTTGAAGGCTTCCCTCGAGTTTGGCCCCAATGATCTAGATAAAATAATGCCATATTTTTGGGGTGACGTCAGCCACAACTATATCCATGACTATACTTTTAGCATGGATTTGTTCCATATTGACACACAGATCTTTAATTAGGCCTAGACACTTTACCCTACTAGAATCAAAAGAGTATCAATCTTTGTAGGGTTTTGTGATCTCTAAGCCCAATCTCTCCATCACAACCTTTGGCATGAGGTTGTGTGAGGCACCGGAGTCTAACATAGCATTATGCAGAATTTTATCATGTATGTTCAAACTTACATAGAAAGGAGGGACAACTCCTTCTTGATACTTTCCCTCCACTTCAGGAGCAAACAACAATTCTGGTTTATCATTAGTTAATTTTAAAGTATCGGTATCACTCCCTATATTTAAAACTTTGAAAATCTGGGATTTATATACCTCTTGGGTTACCATCTCAGTGAGGGGTATGGTTATCTTGATCTTGGAAATCTCCCCCTCAAAATTGAAAGGTGTAGGTGTCTTTATTTCATTAACATTAGTTTTATCAGCCATGAAATTTTCTACATTTTAATTTGCTGATTCTGATTTAATGATTTGGAAAGCATGATTTTTTCAAGGCCACTAGTTGAGGTACTAGGGCAGCTTGAATCTTTGTTAGGTTGACTAGTCTTTCGTATGTTTAGTTTAGTTTTCTTAGCCACAGTATTTGTATTTTCTGCTATCTTTTTAGGGATAGGTTCAGAGGTTTTTCTAACAGCAGTGTTTGGCTGATTGGTTTTAGGAATATCTTGACTCTTTTTACTCCTAAGGTGGTACTACCTATGGAATTTCATTATGGCATTCTAAAATCCTAATCTATAGTATTTAGAATCTTCATATGATTTCTCATGTGGTTTTGAGGAAAACATCCTTTGTTCTTCTTTGGTAAGGAATGTGTTATCATCATCATCCGAACCTATGACATTTACATGGTCTTCTTCCAACTGCTCAGGCTCTCTTTCTTCTTCATATACATAGTTGTCTTGGAAAGGGGGTCTGATTTGTTGGTCACTCTCTCTTTGTCTTACTGGAGGAGGGTCTCTTCTAAAACTTAGATTTCTATTCTTGTTTTGAAGATTGGCTTGATTTTCCCTAGGAGGTGTTCTCTCATTCAAACTGAATTTTTCCACCATCCTCTCCATTGTCCTAACTATGGAGTCAAGTTTGGTGTCGGAAGAGGAGGGTTCAACTATTGTGTCATCTCTATAAGTCACCCTTTTTTCTAATATTACCCTAGCCCTCTTCTCAATCAAATTGGCCTCTACACTCACATCCCCCTTTTGCATGTCTTCTAGAGTTAGGTAATCTCTCTACCTTAGTTGATAGGCCATATCAGCATCAAAGCCTTCGGGATATTTCACTAAGGCCAAGCCTCATGGAGGTTTTATGTGAGGTGGGAGAGCATTGTAAATACTGATAAACCTAGTGGAGTAGTCATGAAAACTTTCTCTCAGATTTCTCTTAAGATTGTTATATTCAGACATAATTTGGAGGGGGTTTTTCCTGATTTCCTATTTGTTCACAAAAGTTTGGTATAGATTAGGGATATCATGAATGCTATTAGGAGGCAAGTATTTAAACCATTTCTTGGGTTCTTCCCCTAGGCTCTGAGAAAAAATCCTCATTTTTATGGTTTCTTCTTCTATCTCCATATAGTCAAAAGCATCATTAATTCTATCTACATGTTTTTTAGTAGTGATGGATTCAGTCCCTAAGAAGTGAAGGACTTTGGACTGATAGTCATTTGGTAGAGGTAATAGTGGTTGCTGTAGAGCCAGTGGAGCATACCAGGTTTCCATGATGGGAGGGAAAGGAAACAAGGGCTGATTTACAAGGGGAGAATTTGTGAGAGGTGGAGGAGGATGGAGTGAGTTGGTTTTCACACTGGTGGTATGGATGGGTGTAGCTGAGGTACTTGGACCAGAAGACTGGTTCTGAGTAGATTTGAGATGAAAAGGGCCGAGGTGATGGAGAAGCTGAAAATCATGTGGAGTGGAAGGAGAAGCTTCTCTGCTGGAGCTTTGCTGCAAATCTATGGGCTCAAAGTCAACTTGTTCAACCCTACTTTGTGATTTGGTCCTGAAAAGGTTCTTGGTATGGTGAAAATCAAAGTGAGGATCTTGTGAAATTGTAAGGTGTTCTGGTGTAGAACTTGCTCTATGGATAGTCCTAACAATGGGTGAGTTTCCAGCTTTAGGATTTTTCCACAAAATCTTTTCTGGGTTGTCAACTATGGTAGGAGGATTTGGGTCTAGGTGTGATCTAGTATAGATCCTTTGTGAAGCCAGATCTCTCTATTCACACAAGGTACAACTAGGCCTTAAAACTATTTTGGACTGATTTGACACAATCCTAGAACAACCTATGGGACTACTGGGATGAGGAAGGCCTACTGGAGGCTAGTGGAGTCACCAGGTGGATTTTTTTTTAAATTTTGAAGATATGTATACAATGGTCCACCACCAAATTCTTGATAAAAAAACAATCTAGGGATTACTTTTTGGGTTTTTCGTTTCTTTATGCAACCTTAATGTAAATGAGAATCTCCTAACTAAGTCATTATCTTGCTAGGATGGTGAAGTAATTAGTTTCTACTCTGGCTATGGGTTGGTTTTCAAGCCAAACTAGGGATGCATATGAGTCTATAAGAGCTTGTCAGGCTACTATGAAATCATTCCCACCGTGATCGCCATTATGTTGGTGTGAGCGGTGGGATAAATCCACAAGATAGTACTCTTAGGGGTTTTTTCAAAGTTTTAGGGAAGTCTAAGTTTGTTTATCACTTAGAGTCCCACCGTGATATCCATTATGTTATCTCCCCGTAATTTGCTAGATTGATTGAGATACAAATGGACAGGGTAACATCAAACCAAGCTTTGGAATCCAAGGACCTAGCCTTCCTGGATTCGGAGAGGGATCTCTCTAGTAGGTGCAAATATGTGAACTTGTTTTCTGATTAGGGTTGATTTTAGGATGGATGTTAAGTGCAGGGTATTTTGATTGTTTTTGGTTGGGTATGATGCTCATATGGATTTAGATAGAAAACAAGGAAGATTGTTAAGTCATTGGGCAACAGAGTCAAACAAGGTCATGAATGTGTTTATCAATTGTGTCAGGAGCATATGCAGGGAAATTTTAACTTGCTTGGTTGATCTTTAAGGTTGTGAAAGGATCATGAGATGGACATTAAAATTGAGAAGAACAAGATAATAAAGGGCAGAAACAGAATCCTTTATATACTTGTAAACTTAGAGAGTTAGAAGATTTATAAGCATAGAAAGAGAGTCAAAGGGTTAAGGAACACCTAATCCATTATATTTCAGACTGAAAGAAAATAATCAACCAAGAAAACATTCAGATAAAACATAGAAAAGAAAAAACGTATTTAATCTTTCATGGGTTTCATCATCAAGAGTAGGAAAAACATTTAAGTTGCACAAGTAACTATAACCATAGAAGAAGAGAGAAACCCTAGCATCCACAGTGACATCTATGAAAGTTCCTTGATACAATTTTCGCTAAGTAAAGGCAAAGAGCATGGTTAAGACAAACATCTTTGACAAACTATAGGAAAAGCTGCTTCAAAAGATGATTTCAAGAATAGAGTATTTCAGACGTACCAATATGCAGGGCTAGCCATAAATCATAATTGATACTAACTGATATAAATCATTCAAGAAAATAGACAAGCCAAAAACATATTACAAAGAAAAATATGAATTCTCTAACATATCTTAAGCAGAAAAAAACATTTATGCATTGAACAAAACAAATAGATCTAAGGTGTCATCAACAAGAATATCTTAGTCTAAATTTTTTGTCCTACTGCAGCATAGATGGATGGAAAAAATATGAGAAACTTAGAAAACATTAACAAGAGAAAAATTCACCATCAACCAAGCCTATGAATCCTACAAACAGTCATTCTCCATCAACAAGCAAATCAGATCATGCATAAGCTCCAAGACATCAATTTCTCATCAAACGCTTCAAGGGAATATGTATTACTTCAGAATAATCATAAACATCCAAAAAAATATACAAGATCCTCATGCTCTATTTATGGAGCAAATGAGGAGGTGGAAACCCTAAGAGGCTTTCAGAAACCCTAATTAAGCCATAAATGTCATAAATGTGCTTAATGAACATGCAAGTCCCAAGACACATAAGAGATAAGAAAATAAATGAAACACACCAAAACATAACTCCCCAATTAAATCAGGTGTTTTATCCAAGAAAATATTAAAAAACTAATTTTCCATTAATTAGTGTCTTTTGTTGACTTTTTGGCAAAAAGTTGTCTCTGTGCATAGCTCCATATTAACAAAAATTGGGGTTTGTTGCAGCTGAGTTTTGGACCCCTTCTCGACATCGGATTCAGGCCTGGGATGGCTCGTTGGAAAGCTTAGAGAGTATACCTTCCATAAATAATTTATTTTTTCTGCGTGGATTCCATTTACTGGCTCAAAAATCCAATCTCCCATGGCTTATCAGCGCGTAGCGCTAGGCCTGAAAAGGAGGCAGAAAGGTCATTTTTTAGGTGTTTTTTGACCTTTTGAGGGGGAAAAAAATGCTCCAAATGATATGAAATGTTTTGTAGAGACTACTTGAGACATGAAAAACCCATAAATATAAAATTTAGCAGCTAAGGATGCCCCAGAAAAGAGCATAGCTCCTAGGGTGTTGCGCTCCTAGGGGCCAAAATTTGGAAAAAACAAAAAATGTCTGGATTTTCTTCAAAATCAGTGGGTAGACCCCTCAAGGGGTTGTAGAAACCTGCTAAGAACCATCAGCCAAGATATTGAGGATTTCATGAAATTTGGGCCTTTTTATCTCTTCTAGCTCTAGGAGGGCTTGCCTCAATTTAGCATTGGCAATCATGCTCTTCCTTGCATAGTGTTTGACTATTTTCTTCTGCAAGGCAAGGTCCCTCTTCACCTATTTGAAATACGTTTTCTCCTATTTTTAATAGTAAATTACCCTTTTTTCCCTTTAAAAATCCTTTTCCCATTCTTGAAGCTAGGCATCTTTTTCTAGGAGGCAAAATTTTGTGTTTATCCCTTGGTCCTCATTATCACTGTTTAGATCAACAAAGAGAGGGCCTTGAGAAGATTTTTTAATCCTTTTTATCCTCCTTATTGGTGCCTTTGGCTCAATACTCTTCATTTTTTCTTTTCCTTTGTTTGATGGTTTGGTATTTTGTGAGGAGGTGGCCCTTTGCCTTTTAGAGGTAGCAAACACACTCCTTTTCCCTCTATGATAAGTGCATGACAGAGGGGAAACCATGGGAGTCTCAAAGGAAATGTTGACATTAATTTTTCCTTCACTATGCTTTGATTTTTCTATGTCTTCTATGGACTGATTTTTGTCAAGACAGTCATGACAGCTGTCATGACTGTCATGACTCTTTCTTGGACTATCTTGGGAACTTAGATAGTTGCCTTCCTCATCTGGCTATTCTCCTTCTTCACTATTTTCCTCTTCTTCCTCATTGTCATCTTCCTCTTCATCATCATTTTCATCTTCGTCTTCATCATGATTTTCACTATTTTTATCTTTGGGACTACCATCGCTGCTTTCATCTTTGTTTTCTTCTTCATCATCTTGCTGCCCTTCGCCATTGATTCTTTCTTCTTGGCCACTTTCCTCTTCCTTGTTTTATTCTTCCTCTTCATCATATTTTTCATCTTCCTCTTCATCATCATGTCCACTGGTCTTATATTTGGGATTGACATCACTGGTTTCATCTATGTTTTCTTCTTCATCATCTTCCTGCCCTTGGCCATTGCTCCTTTCTTCTTGGCCACTTTCCTCTTCCTCGTTTTCTTCTTCCTCTTCATCATCTTTGTCATCTTCCTCTTCATCAACTTCTTCTTCATTGTCCTCTCCTTTTTCATCATTATCTGTCTCATGTTCTTCATCAACTTTTTCTTCACTGTCCTCTCCTTGTTCATCATTATCTGTCTCATCTTCTTCCTCACTGTTTCCTACTATTTTCCCTTCACTAGGGCTACTGTCAGCCCCTTCAATTGCTAAATTAGGGGAGGAAGTAATAGGTAAAATTATTTGTGGAGAAGGCACATGGGGAGATGATGGCTGTGTGGAGGTAGATGGTTGTGAAGTGGAAGGCAAGCTCTGCTGGATGAAGGCCCGGGGGTCTGAAAACACATCATGTTAGATGAAGGTCTCCCAAGATATACCTTGTTTCTCTAGCTGGTATAGGACAATCATCTTGATCAGGGAGTGAAAAAGGCTAGGCATTTGGTGGTCATAGCTTTTCCTCTTGATAGCAGAGGCCATTTTATGAATACTCCGGAAAAGGTAATAAGGTAGGCTAATCATTTTGACTTTGGTAAAATGCATTAGAAATCTAATATGATATGAATAGAGCCGGGAGTACCTTCCCTCACATGTGAAAAAACTGATAATCTGCTTCATTAATGTTGCATACCTCTCTAATAAATAAGAAAAATGAAAAATAGCCTTGCATTTTTGTTGATAGGTGGGTTTCAAACAAGGCCCATAATAACCCAAATCCAATTTCTTTTGTTCCAACCAAAGCTCACCAACATCGAGTATACCGGTTGCCTTGGAAATGATTTCAGATGAAAGCTCAAATTGGACCCTTGCTAGATTAACTTGGTGATTTTGTAGGCTACAAGAAAACAACCTAGTTAAGTCTGGATGGTATTCAACTTGCTTGACCTTCTCACAAAAATGGTAGCATCCTACATCCTAGAAGCATGAAAGGATCATAGGAGAGCAAGTAATTGGAGTGGTGTCTAGGGGCTCAAACCTTTCAGCTTTTCCTCCATGATGTTTTGGCTTGGTGGGAGTATGACTCTCATCACCACTAGTGTGACTATCTCTCTCTGACATGATGGCTAGTCATAACATCAGAAGGAACCTTGAGTTTTCTTTAAGGTATTTGGAGCAAAATAAGTGGTGTAGGTCAAACTTTTGCAAAGAGGGAAGCTAGGGTGAGGAGAGCTTTCAAAGATTGGAATTGGTGGTAGAGGTCAGGTTTATAGTCACTCAGTCTTCTATTTGTATAAAAACCAATCCTTCTTATAACCCTAGTTCAAAGACATGACAATTTGTTTTTACATATTGTAGGGTTTTCGTTAATTTCTAATCATGGACGACCTCTCTGAGAAAAAATATTTGGGAGAAGGAAAAAAAAAAGGTTGACCACTCTTGTTTCAACTTGCAGAAGGTTTGTAGAGGCAAAAACCCGATTTTGAAATCCTTCGGCACAATTTTTTGAAGTGATGCCAGGGGTGCAGCGCCAGTGCGTAACGCCACGCCGGTCGGGCCGTCAGGGTGTAGCGTCGGGCTTAAAAATAGTCTCAGGTGGTCATTCTTATGCCTGTGTGTAGCACCAACCTATGAGTGTGTAGCACAGTGTAATATTACACTGCCTGCCTCAACTCTGTGCGTAGTGCTGGAGGCTAGGGGCGTAGCGCCGTGCTCAGTGCGTAGCGCGTGCCAAATTTTCTCAGTTTGCCCGAAAACCCAAAAAATTTCCTCTCAACGACTTCTTCTCCTCGGTAATGGGAAAATGATGCATGGGGAAGGTTCAACTTGGATTTTATACTATATTTGAAAAATAAATTTAAAAAGACCAAACCGACTTTTGTAAAGTTGCGGTCTCCTATCTTTCAATGTGCAATTTTGACCAATGTTTGTTGTGAACACCCTTTGAATATTTTTTGGAAAACATGTTTATTTCTGCCTTTGCCAATATTTTTGTGGAGCAATATTTTTGGCATGGAGGCCCTTTGTTGGGAGCCTATCGTTGAGATGTAGAAATCGAGGTCACATTTTGCCTTTTTAGGCATGTTTTGACAATAACTCATAACCCAACTTTTTACTTTAAAAAACTCTATTTTTTCTACCCTTTGGAAAAACATTCTTCTTTAACCTGATACCCTTTGTCTTTCCTCTCTTAGTGCAGTTGAATCAGTGTTATTTTGGCAAGGAAACTTAAGGAGGAGGCTTCTATCCTTGAAATCTATCAGATGGTTCTTTGCTTATCATCAATGTTTTGTCAATCCACAAAAATAAACCCTGATACTCTTTCACCTATAGGCCTATTTTTTTTGTCTTGTTTTGGTCTGCCTATTGGTGATAATTATACCCTATTACCTTGCCTCCTCTTGTTGCTGGTGGTCATATCGGCTACTCTTTAAAAAATGTGAACAAGGGTAGTTTTCCCTTGCAATGTTTGTACTCTGAGCCAAGGAGGCCCCCTTTGAGTGCAATCCTCTTTATGTAGGAAGGCATAACTTGCTGGGCACAAAATCCATCCTATGACTCAGTGAAACCTTTGGTGACTTAATGGGGACCTTTGGATTTGGATTTTGGATAGGGATTTATACTTAGGGATTAGCAAGTATAAGATAGGACATGTGATAAGCTTAGTGTGTTTTGAAGACCTAGGATATAGCATTATAATTATCTAGAGGGTCTGTAGAGACAATCACTCTCTGAGAATATTATGGAAGAGTCATAAAGATTATTGGATTAGTAGGTTTGAACAGTAGTAGGGAATCTTGTAGATAAGAAAAACAGAGGATTTGGGCGAAAAGGCAAGACATGGTGAAAAATGAGTCATAGTTGGGGTAAAATAAATGGCTTGAACCCAGGATGGGTCTTCCAGGAGTGGTGGGTTAGCAATGACTAGATAGGAAGATGGAAAAAATAGGAAAAAATTATCCTAAGGGTAATGAAGGCCATGATATTTCTATAACTCACAATTCTCATGAAATTTGTTTCTAGAAATATAGAAACAATGCTTAGTCATATTTAGGTATGAAAATTAGGGATGACTAACAAGTGGGACCCATGGGGAGAAATATTTCACATGTTTAAAAGGAGGGCAAGGAAGCCATTGTTATTCATGAATTGGATTATTGATTTCATTGTCTATCTAGACATTGTGCATTCTTTTGTTGTTTAGCAAAGTTGCTTGGGAATTCCTATTTAGGATTACTTCTCCTTCTTGAGAGGCCTCTTGAGGGATTTTTCTTCATTCTCCACATGTATTGGATCAAGGTAAAAGCTACTCCTTTTAGTCACTGCGTTATTTTTACTGAAGTATAACATAATGTCACCAGGTGTTGCAGTGGAGGACTCCACAAGACCATTTCCTTGGCTCATCTTTCAGAGGAGGGGGCTTCTATTCCTATGGGAGGTTAGTGAGGGAGTTTTTGAAGCTCATTTCTGATCATTGGCATCAGGTCAAGCACTTCCCTTCACCAACATCGCAGTCCCTTCTCTAGCCTGCATTATTTTTTAGTGCAATTGCAGTGGGGACTTGCTCCACTATTTGGAGGCTGATATCTTCAGGGATTGGATTAGCCTTTCACCTAATAGATCTTTTGGATGAGATTCAGCCATCAGTTGCAACATCATTAGCTATCTCCATACATTTCTATTTTCTGAGTTGCAGTTGCTGCCCAACAACTCTGGCATTTCTGCAAAATTGCCATTTTGTGTATATTTTAGACAATCCTTTTAAGGATTGTGTATTGTAGTTTCCAGGGGTTGAAATATATCTCCCCCTTATTTATTTGAGCTATAAATTTTTGTATCCATGTATTGACATTATTTTGCAGCAGTTCTCCTTCATAGACTGCGCAGTCATAACTTGGATTATCGTATATAGCAGTGCATTTCATGATTATTGTATTTGTGTCTTTGATGGTGGATTTGCTTAAGCTTGAGTGATCATTTCCTCGAGATACTGTACACTTTCTGCTACCATATTATTAATAATATGGCTATGAGATCTTATTGCATTTTCCAAAGTTGAATTTATTCACTGCTATTTCCAGTCATGTTTATGTATTGTTGGATCTCCACATTGGTAATATCTTGAGATATTCCAAATAGTGTAGTTGTTCCTAATTTGGAATATTAAATTGTGTGGAAAACTCCATAATTAAGCACACTCGAGCTAAAGGTGATCTGAGATGGGTGACCACCTTGGAAGTCCTGGTTATTGGGTGCAAGTCGCGGAACTGATGATTGACGCTATTTAATTCATTTCACTAGTTTCAATCCCACTTCTTCACCCCTGTGAGCATCACCAAATGTAATGAGTGCTAAGTGGACTATTCATAAATCATGAGAAATTTTTCATTTACGACTACCTCTCATGGAAATGGTCATAGATGAATGACTCACTTAACCTAGTTGAATCCCAAAAATGATATCTAATATAATGCACTGTGAAAACCTCTCAACACTTAATTACAAAGAGTGAAGGGAGCTCTAATTGAATGGTTCAGGAGGAAAAATACTTACTAATGTTTTATAAATGGGGTAGCAAGCTATGTAGGCTTGATTTTGGGGAAAACTACACAATTAAGCAAGCTTGAGCCAGAGGTGATATGGGATGGGTGAACACCCCGGAATTCCTGGTTACCGGGTGCAAGCCCCGAAAGTGATGATTGACACTACGCGATTCATTTCACTAGTTTCAATCCAACTTCTCGACGATTTTGAGTTCTCGGATGGATTTTTTTTTGTCATTAGCATTTCTAGATGGAATCATATGCACATTGGGAGTGTGACCTGAAATAATGAGCCAATAATTTCTGACTAAGAGGATAAGTTGTGCTAGATTGCAGCGCTAGACATTGGAGGTAGCTTTGAATTGGGCAGTGGATTCTATACTTCCTCTGGAGGAGGTGAATCCTGGTATTACTTTGAGGGTGGAGATGTGAGCCTCTATATTCCCTTGTTTTTGATATAAAAATCATATCATTTTATTTTTTGGTTGATAAAATGTGCCTATGTGTATATTTTTGTAAATACTATATCGACTTGGAATTATAAAGCTCCATAGACAATATTGTTGTATATATGGATGTCATTGTAAATACTGCAATGAGATATGTAATAAATATCCATAGGAAGTAGGTTTTATTTTCAGCAGTTTGCTGGTGTATAGGTTCCATTGAACTCTGAGGATGATGTTCCCCCAAGGGGGAGGGTTTTGTAACAGCCCTGATGAAAATTTCATGTAATATAAGTTAATAAAGGGAAATAATAACCACAGTTGATGGGACACTTATTCGAAGCTGAATGGTGGGAAAAAAATACTAGTGGGTGTGCATTTCACTTATTATGGCTAAAGGAAATTGGCAAAGGATTTGGGAAGGCAAAGAGGCATTATTGGCATTTTGTTTATGAAAATAAAGGAAAATAGAAAAAAATAGAGATGAAAGGTCACAAGTTGCATGTGAAGAGGAAAATGAAGGAAAATAATGGAAAGTGGGGAAAATAGAGGCCTCATTAATAAAAAGGCTTTCGAGGATCAGTTGTGAAGCTTTTGAATTAAAGCTTTTTGTGAGGTACGTTTTGGAGCTCTCTCTTTATTCTCTCTCTCTCTCACACATTTTTAGACACTTATATATTTCTTGTAGCATTTCAGAATTGGTCCAAGAAAGGGGAAAGCAAGCAAACGAAGGGCAAGGAAAGGGAATGAAAGATAATATCCAGCAAGGAAGAGTGAGATCAAGTAGCTTCAGTAGGAATACTTGCAGGACACATATTACATGTATGATTTCCTAGCTAGTTTGGACATGCATGGCTTATGGATGTTGGTATTTGGTTCTCTTGTTGTTAGTGGCATGGTTTTGATGGATTTTGACAATGGTTTTCATCTTTTCCTTTCATTTAAATGAATAGTCATCGTGTGATGGGATTGATCTCAATTTTGGGCTTTATATTTGTTGGATAGTTTTTGGAATCCTAGGTGGAGGTGATCTGAGGAAATTCCCAAAGTCCTAAGAATCCCTTGCCTATTTTAGGGCCTAGTGATCTGGTGTGGATTGCGGTAAAGGCTAAGAGACAAGGTGACGGAAAATTCCTCAAGGATAGTGATGGAGTTCGGAGGCATTGCAAGCTCAGTTCTGGTTTTTTTATCTCGACAACATTTTAGGTGTTATGATCATATGGTGAGGGTGGAGGTGGTTTAACGTCTGGATTCTCTTGGTTTTTTTTGGATTGGTTTATTCATGAGATCCCACATTCATGCTTGGAATATAACATGGGGGTGACTATATCATGAGAGATTTGGCTCAACCATGTCTATGGTCAGGTGGCACATGGAAGTCCTGAACCTATTTGTCTCTTGCCTATGTTTAGTAAAAGCTATGTTGTCTTGCACTTGTACTTTCTAATATAAGGATTTAATGGTTTTTATATCATTGATATTTACATGGCTTTATACTAGTTACAAGCATGGTTTCATGACTGATTCAAGTCACAGTTGTTTGATGTTATTAGTCGTAATTGAAAAGATAATGGATCAATACCTAATTGATGTCATAACAGTTCAAGCGAGAGGGTGGTGATCCTTATTTTCATGTCTCATAATATTTTTAAATCATTCATTCTTTGTCTTGTATCCTAGACTTGTGGATTTCATTGATGCGAGGTGTTTGACACAATTTCAGTCTTTGTTAGGGATGTTCATGCCTAGTGTTGGAGTCCATTTTTAATTATTTGGCATTTTGTTCATGTATTTGATGGATTTCGAAAGCTACACAAATTTCTAGGAAATTAACTCAATTTTGGGATTAAAAAGTGCCTTAAATCCTGTAGACGTAAGCACATATCTCGATAATTGAGTCCTTGTATGCACACATGCCCATGTTGTCAGAGTGTCCAGAGCCTCGTAGACACACCCTTTCCCATATCAAGGGAGTGTGTGGGGCTTTTCTTCAGCAAAAGTTAGTGAGAGCAAAGGGAAAGTCAGCTTCATGGCTGGGTTACCCTCTCGGGGTCCTCTAGCAGGTGTAGGGAGTATTTATTATGGTTTTCCATGTCGATTCCACTTCGTGAAAGTCACCAAGGACGTTGAGTTTGCTCTTAACTGCCCTGAGCTCATATTTACTTTGATTGGCCAGTTACTTTGGTCAATGTGTGGGGATGTGTATGTTACACAGATCCTATAGGAGGCGGTCCAGGCTTATAATGCAGGAACTCCAGCCGATGTAAAGCAAATGATTTTTTCTTGGGAGGAAGAGCTCAATTAACAAGTAGCAACATAAGTGCATGTGGAAAATTGGCATGGTCTTGTTCTAGATCCAGGGCATATGTGTGACTGCGCCACCCAATATAAAAAGGTCATTGACCTATATTGGATAATGAAAATTTTGCTGGCCAATACTATTATGACCGCTCATATTAATGTTGGTAAAACTCATCTGGGTTTCTAGGAATTTAAGAAGGAATTTTAGCCGATTCAAGTCCAAATTTAACAATAGAACATACACCTTGTCTGCATTTAGAATAAAATTCTATTCCTTCCTTAGTTACAACTTTAGATTTTCAGTGTAAAGGAACCAGCTCGTGTGGAGTCCTCTGATGATTAGATGTTTTTTTTTCATTATAGTTATGGTTTTCTTTTTTGTTTAATCTCATGTTTTGTATCTTATTTAGTACTAAATATTGTAGATGCATAGATATAAATTGGTGGAAAGACATTCAGGCCTATAAAGCCTTGCTTCATAGACTTAAAATTTTCATATTTCGGATGGGTTAAAATGAATTTCGGTGGCCAACAGACCCGGTTTTCCACCGGGCACGTTGATGCCAATTATCGTCTATTATGTACGTAACCTGATTTTAAAATGAATGAAAGAAGAAGGATCTACCAAAATTACAAACAAAAAGCATAGTTTTGTATACACGAAATAACATAGTTTTATATCAAACTTATAGAGAGAAAAGCAAGCTAAGTTAAATTATCTAGAGTTAAACTTAATATTATATGCATAGGTACTTGTTGTGGAATATAATTTAAAATATAATATTATAATATATTATAAACTATATTATAAACTATATTATATAAATGGGAATCATATTATATTTTTGAAAAATTAAATGAGAGTTATATTAGGAAAAGAATACTAATATTAAAATATAGATACGTAAATTTTATAACATTTAATTATATTTTGTAAGAAAATTTTATAATTACATAAATAGGTGTTTATTTTGAAATATTTTTTATAATAAAATATTATAAATTATATTATGTATTGTAAATGAGAGTTATATATGAATATATATGAGCATTTTTAAATTATAATATTAAAATAAAAAATAAAAAATATTACAATAATTAATTTTAGTTTACTTGTATTGAGATAGGTGGTATTTTTTATGATATAGATAGATGTTTATTTTGGAATATGATTTATAATACAATAGTATAATATTATAGTATAGTATATATTAAGACTTATATTTTATATTTTTATTTAATCAAAAGACAAATGATAGTTATAATAGAAATAGAAATATATATATATATATATATATATATAAAGGTATACAAAATATTGGAGATTAAATCTCACACACAACCAAATTTTAATATTTGATTTTTTGTTACTTCCAAAGGTAGTTTAAATAACTAAGTAATATTTATATTGTGATGTACTAAATATTTGAGATTTTTTTACTTCACGGTGGTACTTTACATGGTGTCAACTACTTTTAAATATACTATACTAATACTTGTAATAGAAAATATCTAAAAGTAATAAATAAAAAAATGAATGTTAGTAATTAACAAAATACTTTAATTTCCATCTTAACTTTATAATTACATTACATATAAATAAAAATAAAGGAATTTAAAGTAAGGGAAAAAATAATTTACTTTTTAATATTAGAGAGATATGTTATATTTTAGATACCTCTCATGGAAATGGTCATATAGTAATGACTTACTTAATGCAGTTGAATCAAAAAAATGATATCTAATATAGTGCACTGCGAAAACCCCTCAACACTTAAATACAAATAGTGAAGGGAGCTCTAATTGAATTGTTCATGAAGGACAATACTTATTAAGATTTTAGAAATGGGGTAGCAAGCTAAGTGGGTTGGACTGTGGGGAAAACTCCACAGTTAAGCGCGCTTGAGCCAAAGGCGATCTGGGATGGGTGACCACCTTGGAAGTATTGCTTATCGGGTGCAAGCCCTCAAAGTGATGATTGACTCTATGTAATTCATTTCACTAGTTTCAATCCCACTTCTTCACCCCTGTGAGCATCACCAGATGTAATGAGTGTTAGGTGGACTATTCAAAAATCATGAGAATTCTGTCAGTTACAACTACCTCTCATGGAAATGGTCATAGAAGAATGAATTAATTAACGCAGTTGAATCCAAAAAATGATATCTAATATAATGCACTGCGAAAATCACTCAACACTTAATTACAAAGAGTGAATCGAGCTCTACTTGAATGGTTCAGAAGGCACAATACTTCCTAAATTTTTGAAAATTGGTAGCAAGCTAAGTAGGCTTGATTTCAGGGAGAACTACATAGTTAAGTGCGCTTGAGCCAGAGGCGATCTGGGATGGGCAACAACTCGGGAAGTCTTAGTTACCAGGTGAAAGCCCTGAAAGTGATGATTAATGCTACATGATTCATTTCACTAGTTTCAATCCCACTTCTTCAAGCTTGTGGGCATAAGCTAATGTAATGAGTGCTAAGTGGACTATTCAAAAATCATGAGAAATATGTCAGTTATGACTACCTCTCATGGAAATGGTCATAGATGAATGACTTACTTAAAGAAGTTGAATCCAAAAAATGATATCTACTATAAAAAAAATATAATCAATCTTCCATGATGTGTAAATAATTCTATGTTTTTTTGACGTATAATTCTTAAAATAAAAATATATTTTAACAATAAAATATTTTATTATTAGCATGAATAAAATATTTCAACATCCACATGAAATAACAAAGTTTTTTTTATCAAATTTACATAAATGAAAACTAACTAATTTAAACTATCTAGAGATAAGTTTGATATATTATGTATAAATGTATTTGTTTTTAAATAATATAATATTATAAGCATATTGTATAAATGAGAGATATTTTTATTTTTGAAAAGATAAATGAGAGTGATATGAGGAAAACAATTATAATATTAGAATATAAATATAACTATATTATATAAATGAGAGATATTTTTATTTTTAAACAGATAAATGATAGTGATATGAGGAAAAAAATTATAATATTAGAATAAAAATATATAAAATCTCACACAACACAATGATTTCACTATTAAGTCTACGAGGGCATACATACTATACCCCCTGTGGTTTTGAACTTGTGACGTCTGAGGAAACAAATGCTCTTAACCATTAGGCCCTCTCAAGCTTCTGTGTGAAATTTATATTAAGAAAGAAAATATAATATTAAAATAAAAAAAAATATTCAATATTATAATAATTGATTGTAGTTTAATTATATTGAGATAAACAATGGTTTTTATTACACATATATGTTTCATGGAGTGTGATGGTTTTGAAAAGTGTTTTTTCTTTAAATAAGAGGGAATGTGTGATAGAGTGAGTTTTATTCTACAATGTGTGTCTTTCATTTTTGAAAGTGTTAGAGAGAGTTGGAGTATAACATCAAGTGTGCTTTGACTTTTGAGAGTGACATTACCGTTATTGGTTTTGCGGTTTTATTAGTACTACTTTCCCTCTATTCCTACATATACTATGTGTGATAACCTTCAAATATAAATCCTACCTAAATTGACAATTAATGTGAGAGTTGGATTAGATGTTCAAAATTAAAGGGGAAATTGTTCTGCCCAAAATTTTAGCACCATTTTTGGGGAGGCTATTAGAGGTGCATATGTGTCACTAACCTAGATGCATTGATTTAAAGTGTGGTAGATGTGTTGTTGACTGTGAGGTTTTTGGGCAATAAGATGAGAGGTAAGATATCGCACATCAATTCCACATACCAAAGTAAGATTAGCCTTGTGAGGAGTCAGGGAACATAGGATTATGTTGCATGAATTGTGAAGAAGAAAAATATGATGCACTAAAGAAACTAATCGTGCAGATATGATAGGACAAGGAAGAAAGAAGAAAAACTAGGATTTGGGAACAATGACATTTATATGGGCTATCATCTCAATATATGAAGAAAAATAATCTACTTGGGGAGTAACATATAGGAATAAAGGTCTAGGTAATTTTTTTCAATAGAGGTTAGCATCCCGTGAGTCTTATGTGTTGGGCGCACACATTAAGGAAGAAAAATTTTATAATCCTTCAATCACAAAGACAAGCCCTAGAGTCTCTAGTGCATTTGTATCATCAAGGGATGAATATCAATATTTTTTGGAAGTAAACGGGGATATGGATGAGCGAGACCTAGAATCAAGTCTTGAAGAACAACCACTTGATCAATAAATTTTAGATTTAGGAGGTTCAGTGAAACAACCTAATGAGATTTTTTTTGCAGAGGGTGTTCTGAATACGTAGGATCACATGTATAACATGAGCAATTTGAGAAACATGAATACCTTGACAACTTGAGTAATGCCTATCACCAAGGAGAGATAAATCTCCTCCACTGGGAGGGTCACCTATAATATCTGCAAAAAACACTCAAGCTTTTAGGTAGAAGAATGAAAAGTAGCTCAGTTACTAATTTTGAGTTCCTTTTTTGAAATATATAAGTAGAAGACGCAATGAGCAACATACCTTTCTCTACACTTGCGACCTTTAAAGGTACAATTATGGGATATCTGGATACATTTATTTCTAAATTTCATGTTCTTTGCAAGAGTTATGATGACATCACTAATGAAAAGAATGAGAAGAAACTCAAATTGTTCTAAGCTACATTAAAGTGAGTTAGACTAAGATGGTTTATGGGACTTGGTGGAGAATTGACTAATACCTGGGAGGGGATGAACAACATATTTTCAGAAAAGTATCAGGATTATTATCGTTATAGAGGTTAAAATGATGAGTTGTTCATAATCACTTAGACACCAAATGAAAATTTGGAAGAGTATGTTGAACACCCTCACTATAATTTTCAAATATCTTAGCATAGCAATTTAGCAAAGGAAATAGTCAAAACAATTTTTATCAAAGGAATGTCAGATGATTTCCTTGATACATTAAATATTTATGGGAAGGCATATATCTTTAAGGCTCCTTGTGATGATATTTTTAAACTTTATCAAAGGAGTTCCAAAGGATCAACAAGAGATAGTCCTATGATACAAGATCATAGTACTAGGATCTTGAAATAAACCAATAGTGGGGAAACATGACAAAAATTGGAAATTTATTGGAGATTGAAATTATGTGCTCAACTACTAGAACAACCTAACCCTAATCTCAATTATAAGAAAATACAGCTAATAGAAATGTTAATTCTCTCAACTTCTTATATTTCACCTTTGGTATGTAACAAAATTAAATTTTTATGAAGGGGAATGATAAACCCCATTGTTTTTCTTGTTAGTATAAAAAGCGAGGAAGAAAATTTACTAGGAGAAGAAAATCAATTTAGGGATATCTAGAGAAGCAATAGGTTGTAACAACTGACGTTGCTAATAATAATGAAACAATTGAAAATACCCATGGATTTTTTATAGATGGTGATATTTATAACACCATTGTAATAGAAAATAATACCACTAATCTGATTTAACAATTGGTGTTACCCTAACTAGGAAACCTATTAAGCTACTAGGAATGATACTTATTTGTATCCCCCCATATTAAAAGGTTAACTAAAGTCAATATTACTCCTCAAACTGAGTCTGAATTATTAAAGGATTCAAAAAAATTATGTTTGGATTCCTTCACTCCAAGCAATATGAGATGTTCCTATTCATGCTTAATTAACTCATCCACAATACACACTTTTTTTTCACACACTCACACCTAAAGTGAACAAGAGCTTGGTTCAACCCACCAAGACAATATTTCAAGACACCATTTAATAAAAATAACTCACATAGATTAGGACCACTTGGGCATCAGGGCCAACTTTTTTTTATAGTTACGTGTAGGATCGGTGGGATAGGATTCCAATTACACCCATCGATTGCATACACTGAGACATAAAAAATTGAGTTAATACTGAGATTAAAATCCTTCACCATTCCATGGTTGTTATGAAACCAACTCCAAAAATAGAATAAAAGAGAGATCAATGCCTTAGAAATAGCCACTTCGAGGGGGAAACCTCCAATACATTACGTAAATGAAAAATTATTGGATGATACAAATGACCAAAACCTCCTTCTATATATAGGAGTCCATGCGCCCACAATATAATCCTAGCCGACCTAACAATAGCAATGTAAGGGCACAATAATAACAATATTGGGGTTACAGGGGTACAACAATAACAATAAGGGGGCTACACTAATAACAATAAGGGACTAAACTAGCAATATAGGGACCTAACATGCCCCTTTCCTTCAAAAAAAGTGTTGTCCTCAACGCCTGAGTAGCTCTGGGTGCTTCTGTATAAAATTCTAATCCTCCCATGTAGAATCTTCAATGGGTAAGTTCTTCCACTTGATGAGATACTCTGAAATTGATCTATTTCGCAGTTTTCAAGTTCTTGTTTCGGTGACCGCTTCAAGTTCCAATATGATTTTTCCTTCCTCATCAAGTTCTGGAAATATTGTTTGAACTGGAATATTTTCACCTATAACCTTTTTTAATCATGAAACATGGAAAACTGGATGCACTGATGAAGAAGCATGAATCTCCAATTTGGATGCCATAGTATCGATCTTTTGCAACACCTTGTAAGGACCATAGTACTTTGGCTATAATTTATTATCGTTCTTAGCTTGCTTGAGGGACATTTGTTTGTATGGTTGTAGCTATAAAAATACCCAGCATCCTACATCAAAACTTCTCTCACTCCGATGTTGATCTACCTGTTGTTTCATTCGATTTTGTGCCAAATTTAGGTTATCCTTTAAGAGTTGGAGAACTTATTGTTGATTCTCGATGTGATATTCCACTACTTGAACCTTAGAATTTTCTCTTAAATATGATTTGATGGATGGTGGATGATATCCATAAAGTGCCATAAATGGGGTTATTTTTGCTGCACTATGGAAATAAGTGTTATACCACCATTTAGCGAGAGGTAACCACTTGACCCGTTGTGCTTGTTTATCAGATACAAAACAACGAAGATATCCTTCCAAACATTTATTCACTATCTCAATTTTACCATCATATTGAGGATGATAAGATGAGCTATGAGCTAATTGAGTACCCAAACAAGAAAATAACTCCGTCCAAATATTTCCAATAAAAATGGGATCTTTGTCACTCACAATAACCTTTGGGTTTCCATGTAGCTTTTGAATTGTGTCCATAAATGTAGTAGCAATTGTACTTGCTTTAAATGGATGAGATAAGGCAAAAAAGTGTGCATACTTGGTAAGTCTATCAACTACCACCATGATGACACTCCTTCCTTCGGACTTAGGTAAACCTATGATAAATTGAAATATCCTCCCAACGTTGACTTGGAATGGATAAAGGTTGTAGAAGACCCGGGGTCTTAATTCTCTTAGCTTTATTTTGCTGTAAAACCAAACATTCCGCCACAAAATTTCAAATATCAGATTTAAGGCCATCCAAAAAAAATTCTTTCTTAACCCTGTGGTAAGTTTTTCAAAATACTAAGTGTCCTCCTAAAGGAGAAGTGTGCAATTCCAAAAGAATCTTTTGTTTTAGTTGGGAATTCTTACAAAGATATAAGCGATCTTTGTACCATAAGGAATCATTTTTCCAACTAAATGTATCAGATGTACTAATATAGTACATATGATACATTTAGTTGGAGAAATGATTCCTTATGGTACAAAGAACGCTTATATCTTTGTAAGAATTCCCAACTAAAAGAAAATGTTCTTTTGGAATTGCACACTTCTGATTTAGGAGGACACTCAGGATTTTTAAAAACTTACCACAAAGTGAAGAAAGAATTTTTTAAAGTAAATTCTCTGAAATTATGTCTCAAAAGTCAGTATGAATGTCATTTGCTGCTGTAATGTGTATCAGATAGCTAATTAAGACCCCGGTCTTCTACAACCTTTATCCATTCCAAGTCAACATTGGGAAGAGATTTCAATGGATTTTATCACAGGTTTACCTAAGTCCGAAGGAAAGAGTGTCATCATGGTGGTAGTTGATAGAATTACCAAGTATGCACACTTTTGTGCATTATCTCATCCATTTAAAGCAAGTACAATTGCTACTACATTTATAGACACAATTCAAAAGCTACATGGAAACCCAAGGGTTATTTTGAGCGACAGAGATCCCATTTTTACTGGAAATTTTTGGACGGAGTTATTTTCTTGTTTGGGTACTCAATTAGCTCATAGCTCATCTTATCATCCTCAATCCGATGGTCAAACCGAGATAGTAAATAAATTTTTGGAAGGATATCTTCGTTGTTTTGTATCCGATAAATGAACATCATGGGTCAAGTGGTTACCTCTTGTTGAATGGTGGTATAAATACGTTGTTACACAGTAATTTTTCACCGTCCTTGCAATCCCCATCTCGCCCATTGGAGGGTCGTTTCTGTGACCAATAAGCAGTGTCATGCCTTGCAAATACCATCATTGCATCCCTTTCCATGAGGACAACATTCCTTCTGTTGATCATTTCCTGAGCAGACCCCTAAAAACACATGTTTTTGCCTTGGCGCTGGTAGCCCGTTATGTACTCGCGCCAATGGGGGAAAATTAACACTGAGCCCGCGCCAATTGGCTCTCTGTCCCAGTTAAGCACCCGCGCCAATCTGCTTTTGGAATTTTTTTTTTAAAAGAGGCAAAGTTTCGATTACAACAACTTCGTGGATGAGTCATCAGGAGTGGTTTCGCCTTAATAACCACGGCCTTCCTCCTTTGGCCTCTTGTTTCCACCTTATGTGGAACCTCCCAAGGGATAAGGCCTCCCTTCCACTATTGTAGGGATCCCAACCTCCTCCTCTCCTCTATAAATATAGCCTTCATCCATTGATGAAGGGGCTGAAGGGCTGAATGGCTGAATAGCTAGTTCCAGAATCTCCAAGTTCCCAAGAGCTTTTACATCCTTATGCTGCAAGAGCCTTCTTGATTCTCTTAAGGCCAAATCCAACCAAGGATACTATTGCCAAGTATATGGAGAGAGAGGCTTGTCCCATCCCTGACAGGCTTTATCGAGACATGTTGTGGTGACGACCCGCTAAAGGAGAGTGCTGCGTCGAAGCTATGGTTGTATTCTTCTTTTGACTCTTTAATGATAAGCAACTATCGGTTATGGTTCCACTCTTGTTCTTGATCATGTTCATGAGTTATGTCCTTTGATCGATATATAGTCAGGACACTAGATTTTATGTTTATATAGGCATTGAGATGTGCAGTGTCCGATCGCGTAGATCGTGAGGATTGTGGACCGCTGTGGGCAAAGGAACAAGAGCACCACTTCTTCTTACAAATGACTGGCTGGATCTGTGTAAGCGTTCCTCGCAAGTCGGTTTATTTACAACACAAACCCGTACCGTAGTGTGTTTGGCGACTCCGCTGGGGACTCGGCTTGTTGTTTGATTTGTAAGCTATAGACGGAGCCTGAAGTACAGCCAGATAGCCTTCGAAATGCTTTTGCTCTGCATTAGCAGAGTAGATCAACGCTGCTTCAGTCAATCTCCAGTTTGGTTTACGGACTGAACAACTTGGAGTATTGTCTTCTCTTTTCGGTCAATTTCTTGGCCTTGCTTGCTTGGTTGGCTCTTTTGGCTGGCTCTTTTTGTGTTTGGCTTTTGGTTCAGCCCCAGAGGATCAGATCTAACCTCTGCTTTTTCGAATTTCACCTTTTCATAGTTGGCTTGATTGGCGCAGGTTTAGCCCTGACAGTCGCGCTAGTTGGCGTAGTTTGCCAGTTCATCACTCGCGCCATTCCCTGTCTAGTAATGATTATAGCCAGACAGTCGCGCCATATTCTGTAGGTGCTAGGGTTTACCCTTGCTCGAAAGCTTCTTTTGGTCAGTACTTTGCTTCTGGGTTTGTTTTGGATTCTGCTTGAAGTGGTGAGTCTGGACTTGGTTGGGAGAAATTCTTTGTTTTTTCATTTTCAGGCATTGGCGCTTGTTGTCAGTTAGCAACCCGCGCCAATTGGCCATTGGCACTAGTTTTCAGTGAGAAAGTCACGCCAGTTGGCGCTACTTGTCAATGTACAAGTCGAGCCAATTTCAGGATGTACGAAAATTGAGATTTTTTCCCTAAATCCTTCACTAGTGTGTCATTCCCTTCCGGTCTTTTCCTCGTATGAGCATAGATTACATTGCTCATTGTTTGGGATGTCTTCTTTCTATGATTGCTTTATGTAAAAGGGAATGAATGCCTTGTTTTGATCTCTTGCTTTGGAAGTCCTCTTTGTGTTTGACCTCATATGTCTTGTCTCCTTTTGAGGGATTTCGTGACAAAGTGTTTGAAACAATGATTTCATTCTTAGTGTTTGTTTACATCTGTTTTGCATTCATCCTTCATTAAGAAGATTTGCATTTATTTAGTTTTCATCTCAAAGTGTTCTTTTTGTTAAAATGCATTAGATCACATTGCATTGAAGAGTATTTTGAGATTTTTCATTGAACTTAGATCACATTGTTTAGTGATTGAAAAATAAAAATCGCTTTGAGTGCATTCTCTTTCATTAAAAGCGTGCATTAAGTAGATTCTCATTTCATCGAAAAATGCATTGAGTGCATTCTTATCATTTGAAAAGAAAAGGAAATTGTGCATAGATTACAATTGCATAGTTTTCGAAAGAGAGGATTTTGCATAGATCACATTGCATTGTTTGCATCGTTGAATGTTTAGAATACTTTTGGATAGTGAAATTCATCTAGTTTGGAAAAGTTTCATTTTCAATTTTGCTATTTGTTGCATCATTGTTTGAAGCTCTTCCCTTAACTAGATAGCATTCATCGAATTGAAAGTTTTCTTTTCTCATATAGCTGCATATAGGAGATTGTCATATGACATACGCTAGGGCCTTGAAACCGAAACATAATTGAAGATCAACCGTAAAATTTATTCAATCAACCTAAGGAAGCATTGAAACATTAACGAAACATTTAGAGGTCTAGGTTAGAGACGTGTTCCGGCATCGTTAAACCTAGTAGTTGTCGTTCGCCTCTTGGCTTTAGACAGCACTAGTATGGACTTGTGCTCCCCGTACCATTTCATATATAAAGGGATACCCCACTAGGTTGCTATCCTTTATCCATAGGAAGCCAAGTCTGCCGCCCTATACCCATGATACACCAAACACAACATTCGGGGAGATTGCCTGCACGTACGTTAAGTCCTTGGTTGATTTATATTTCATTTTGAAACCAAGGTGTATATTGCAGTTCACGGTTATTTGGTACACCCTTTGCCTAGCATTCCTGAGCAGTCATTTTGATCTTTTCTGACTCATTAAATTTGGAAATATCATCAAGTGCTTGTCCTTTCACGCTTGTTTCCAATCTGAAAGCGATAGAGTCACCTTTTGCCTATTTCTCGACTCTTAAAAGATGAAACAACAGAGTTTTGTTTCAATGTTTTAAAATTAATTGCCTACGAAATATTCTTGGTTAAAGTTAGTTTCCTTAGGCTGTTGTTTTGGGTCATCTCCGATGGAAGCTTTTCTAGAGTTCACCAACCCAGGAATCCCCTCTGAAGGGAATCTTGGTCCTTTTCCTCCTTTTGGAAATGTTGGTGCTCCTTATATGGCAACGTTGTCCCTTGCTGGGTTAACTGTTGGGTTGCCTATTTGGTTATTTTCAACCTCTGTGGTCCCGAATGTCTCGGCTACTGTTCAATCAGTTCCTCCGCCTGAGCAACATCATGTTGATTCTAAGGTGGACCTCTCCCCTTCTTCACCTGTTTCTGCGTCCTCCTCTTCTACTTCGCCTAGTGAAAGTCTGGATTCGAGTAACCAGGTGGCTAAGAAGAAGAAGAAGAAGACAAAGAAGAAGAAGTCCGATAAAGGAGAGGCTAACTCTGCGGCTATTGCGCCTAAGAAGTCTCCTCTTGATAAACCTCCCAACCCTCCACGGAAAGTCAAGTTCCCTTGCATGTTGTGCACAGGAGACCATCTTCTTCGAGATTGCCATGGCATTCCCAAGGTACTCGAAGTATGGTCCAACGGTCGTCCACCGTTGCCTTTGGCTTTCGGGAGACAGGTTGGGGGCACATCTTCAGCTGGTGCTGGTAAAGCTCCTAAGAAGCATGGTAAGATCACCAATCCCTGTAAGTTGTGTGAAGGGCACCATGCCATTCACCTTTGTCCTTATATGGATGAAGCCAAGCGAGTTTTGGACAACCCAACTGGTTCTACACCACGCCTTCCACCTGGTTATAATCGGCTTTCTTTGAGTCCTCCGCCAGCTGATCCTATGATTGGTCAAGAGTCATCCTTGGTCGATCCCACTCCCCCAGAAATTCAAATTCACGAATCCGTCCCTGACCAACCATTGGTCGTAGGATCGGTTGAACTGGCCCCGTCCACGGTACACCAGGTCTTTTCTGTCGAGAGTGGACCTCACACCCCCCATGTCCTTCTGATCTCTTCAGATTCTTCAGACTTGGAGAAAGATTCTCCTATCCCTGTACTTCAAGAGGCTGCTCCTCCGCCTCCCGTGATGGAGGTCCCGGAGGATACCCCTCCCACCTTCGAGATGGAGGTTGTGGAGGATGCTCCTTCTTCCGTAACACCAGGGGAAGACCATCTCGGTTCGATGGTAGCCCCTCCGAGTAGTTTGGTCGCTTCCTTTGACTGGAATCGATTTTCAGGATTTCGCCTTCCGTCTTATGTGCCTTTCGAGATCACAGTACAGGCTCTTGGTCTGGTTGTACCCAGCACCATTATAGACGAAGGTGCCTCTGTTAGTATTCTGTCTTCAACTACCTGGCAAGCTTTCGGTTCGCCGCCACTTGCGCCTGTTACGCAGAATCTGTTGACATTCAATAGAAGAACGAGTCAACCGTTGGGGATCCTTCCAAGGTTACCTGTTACTTTGGGAGGTAAAACCATCCATATGGACGTGATGGTTGTTCCAGGCCCCTTGGATTTCAATCTACTTTTGGGGCGCGATTACACCTATGCCATGGGAGCGCTTGTCTCCTCCCTTTTTCGTGTGGTCTGTTTTCCACATGAAGGACGGATCGTGACCATTGATCAGCTTTCGTTCTTTGGTCCTGATGTGGCAACTGGCCCACCATCATCCCTTCCTGGTTTTTATCCACCCGTTGTATCTGCCCCACCGCAGGTCAACTATGTGGCTACCTACCCCGTGCTTATACTCAGTGATGATGTCGTCATGCATAGTGTATTGGGGGAATTGGGTCCAGAATTTCGAGATGTTTTTCTCCCATCCGATGCAGAACTCTTGGATGCGATGACTTCTTATTCATCATGATGAAGTCTGTCTGGAGCAGAGTTCCTTGTCTTGTGTAAAGCTCCTTCAAAATGAAACAAGGTTGCCGGAGCATAGTTTGTTTTCTTGTGTCAAGCTCCTTAAAAAATGAAACAAGGTCATCGGAGCAAGGTTCATTTTCTTGTGTCAAGCTCCTTAAAAAAAAAAAATGAAACAAGGTTGTCGGAGCAGAGTTCCTTGTCTTGTGCCAAGCTCCTTAAACCATGAAACAAGGTGTCCTAAGGATAGTTCTTTTAATGTGTCAACCTCGTTAAAATAATGAAACACGTTCTTGTTCAATTCGAGTCTTTGATCAGATCTCGTAAAATCCCAGTCGAGTATTTCTTAGATCTCGTAACTTGAACCTTCACTCCATCTGCCTTTCATATGGACTGAAGCTTGGGGGGCATGTACCTCGAATTGAGTCACCATGCTGGGGGCATGCTTACTTTTCAAGCATAGTTTGTTTCCGTTTCAAGCTTGTGTAAAAATGAAACCGGTTTCAAGCATAGTTTATCTTTGTTTCAAGCTTGTGTAAAAATGAAACCAACTTCAAGCAGAGTTTTCTGATTTCAAGCTTGTGTAAAAATGAAACCTTTCCTTTTACCTCTTGTGATTGCCATTTTATCAGCCTGTTTCTGCCAGATGAGCCTTGGTTTTCTCATTCCATCGTCACTATCTGCTTGGTCGATCATATGCCTTCACTTGGTTGTTTTACCCATTCCTGAGGAACCGCTGCGATGAGTGGTCTTGTTAGCTAGCCTCTTAACCTTTACTTGTTCTGAGAAGTTCCACCATTACCGGAACCAATTGCTACCCTTTATACCACTCGTTCCTCCAGGAGGAGTCACCTTTCAGCTCTTTTTTGACTCTTTAAACATGAAAAGATTGCCGAGGCCCTTGTCGTTTCGATCTCGTTAAAGTGGCTGTGAATCGACATCTACCCAGTATACGTTTACCCCTTTTTCGGGCTGGGATGGATTATTTACGAAAAAGGAATACCCTAGCCTATCGCGACTAGGAGGTTTTCTCGGATATTGTTTTCTACCTTTTCAGGTCCGAGGAACTATCTACGAAAAGGGACCATTGGAGTTTACTTTTCTTTCGTCTTTTCAAACTCTCTAAATATGAAAAGACGCCGAGTTCTTCCTTTGTCAGACTCGTTAAATCTTGATGACATCGGATTCAGTCGCAATGACGTTGTTCGAGTTCCTCCTTCCTAGGGCTCGTTAAATGTACTAGGATAGGTTCATCCGAAGGACGGATTTATATGACAAGCATATGGTATCCTCTTCAAGCTTGTGTAAAAATAAAGAGGTACTCGCCAAGCATGGTGGGGAAAATGGAACCAGCATCATTGTCGTGTCGGCAGTATGTCGCTCTTGAACATGGCACTTGTTTGCATTCGTGTCGGGTTGGGGACATCTCATCTCGTTCTTCACTTGCCTCCATGGGTTTGGATAATCCCTTTTGACCTCTCATCTGCTCATTGCCTCGTCACCATGACCTCTGATCCGTTGATGTCAAATACTGCCAAATCCACTATTGTGCCGTTATATGTTCAAGAGAAGTTGACCTCTGCAAAGTATCAACCTTCCTCTGATTCTCATATGATCCTGATTCACAAAAAACATCATGTTCCTCTGTCTCGTGTCGATGATGTGGGAAACATTATGGCCCACCTTCGATCAAGGTCACTTCCTGTCGACTTCAGCTCATTATCCAGGAAGATGGTCTAGAGACTCTTTCATGGTACCTTGGAGCCTACATGCCTCAATGACAGGTTCGTCGCATTCGACGTGAGGTTTTCATCATTGGCCTCCAATCGAGTGATTCTATGGGTGTTCGATGCCAGCTCATTGATTCGCACACCGTAGATTGTACCTATAGTACCTTGACGGCCATTGTCACTATTGGCGGTTCTTCTCACGTCTGTTAACAGCTTTCATCATTGGCTGGTAATCAGGCGATGTTCTTGCATGTTCGACTTCAGCTCACATATTCGCATGCTTGAACTTGTACTTTTTTCGGGTCGAGATGGAGCGCAAGACCCTGGATTGTGTCTGTTGTAATCCAGGCTGCGATATTGTGGATTATTATGATTATTTACATGACTCACTAATTGGATGGCTGCGACCATACCTGAGTCTATTTATCAATCCTCACTGGATGGTTGCATCCATGCCTTGGATCTAGATTATTGTAAACTCTATTATGGATGGCTGCGCCCATACCACGTATATATATCATGTATCTGAGACATCAGTTGTACTTCGCTCCGCAGGTTTTCTGATGGCAGTGTTTTCAGTCAGCATGTTCTCGTAAAGCATTTCACCCCCCTCTCTCTCGAGCCTCATGCTTTAGGGGGCATCTGTTACACAGAAATTTGTCACCGTCCCTGCAATCCCATCTCGCCCATTGTAGGGTCATTTCTATGGCCAATAAGCAAGGTCATGCCTTGCAAATACCATCAATGCATCCTCTTTCATGAGGATAACATTTCTCCAGGATCATTTCCCGAGCGCACTCCCTAAAAACACATGTTTTTACTCGCGCTCGTAGCTCCGTTCAGTACTCGCGCCACTTAGGGAAAATTAACACTCCGAGGCCGTGCCAATTGGCGCTCTATCCCAGTTAAGAACCCACGCCAATCTGCTTTTGGAATTTTTTTTTAAAAAAGAGGCGAAGTTTCGATTACAACAACTTCGTGGATGAGTCATCGGGAGTGGTTTCGACTGAATAACCACGGCCTTCCTCCTTTGGCCTCTTGTTTCCACCTTATGGGGAACCTCCCAAGGGATAAGGCCTCCCTTCCACTATTTTAGGGATCCCAACCTCCTCCTCTCCTCTATAAATATAGCCTTCATCCATTGATGAAGGGGCGGAAGGGCTGAATGGCTGAATAGCTAGTTCCAGAATCTCCAAGTTCCCAAGAGCTTTCACATCCTTATGCTGCAAGAGCCTTCTTGATTCCCTTAAGGCCAAATCCAAGCAAGGAGACTATTTCCAAGTATCCAGAGAGAGAGGCTTGTCCCATCCCTGACAGGCTTTATCGAGACATGTTGTGCTGACGACCCGCTAAAGGAGAGTGTTGCGTCGAAGCTATGGTTGTATTCTTCTTTTGACTCTTTAATGATAAGCGACTATCGGTTATGGTTCCACTTTTGTTCTTGATCATGTTCATGAGTTATATCCTCTTCGACTGATATATAGTTGTATGCACTGGATTTTATGCTTGCGTTTGTGTTGTTTCTTGCATGTGCAGGTGTCCAATCACAGAGATCGTGAGGATTGTGATCTGCCAGGGCAAAGGAACGGGAGCACCACCTCTTCTACAGACGATAGCGTTGGATTCCAGGTAAGCCTTCCTCGCAAGTTGGTTTATTTACAATTAGGAACCTGCACTGTAGCGTGTTTGATTGTTGCTAGACCCGATCTGGGCTAGTAGGGATCGCCTCTGTCCGCAGAGGGGATTTACCTCCTCAACACACGTCCTTCCATAATCTCGAAACAAAAATGACCCCATTTATGGCACTTTAGGGATATCATCCACCATCCATCACATAATATTTAAGAGAAAATTCTAAGGTTCAAACAGTTGAAGATCACATCGAGCATCAACAACAATTTCTGCAACTCTTAAAAAGGATAACCTAAATTTGGCACAAAATTGAATGAAACAACAAGAATATCAACATCGCAGTGACAGATGTTTTGATGTAGGAGACTAGGTATTTTTACGGCTACAACCATACAAACAAATGTCCCTCAAGCAAGCTAAGAAGGATAATAAATTATCGCCAAAGTACTATGGTCCTTACAAGGTGTTGCAAAAGATTGGTCCTATGGCATACAAATTGGAGCTTCCTCCTTCTTCATGAGTGCATCCAATTTTCCATGTTTCATGCTTAAAGAAGGTTATAGGTGAAAATCTTCCAGTTCAAATAATATTGCCAGAACTTGATGAGGAAGGAAAAATCATATTGGAACTTGAAGTGGTCATGGAAAAAATAACTCGACAACTATGGAATCGATCAATTTCATAGTATCTCATCAAGTGGAAGAACTTACCCACTAAAGATTCTACATGGGAGGATGAGAATTTTATACAGAAGCACCCAGAGCTACTCAAGCATTGAGGAAAACACTTATTTGAAGGAGAGGGGCATGTTACGTCTCTATACTAGTATAGTCCCTTATTTTTGTTGGTGTAACCCCCTTATTGTTATTATTGTACCCCTGTAACCCCCATATTGTTATTATTGTGCCTCTAAATTATTATTGTTAGGTCGTCTAGGATTACATTGTGGCCCCACTAAGATTCCATTGTGGCCCCATGGACTCCTATATATAGAAAAGAGGTTTTGTAATTTGTATCATCCGAGAATTGTTCATTAATGTAATGTATTGGAGGTTGCCCCCTCAAAGTGGCTTATTTCTAAGGTGTTGATATATCTTTTCTTCTATTTTTGGAGCTCGTTTCACAAAAACGTTTCTAAGGAAGGGTTTGAAAATGGAACTCATCAACCCTTGAAATGTAGAAGGTGCATTGGTAAGGCCAAAAGGCATGACAAGAAACCCATAATGACCCCCGCGAGTTCGAAATGTTGTTTTCAGAATATGTTCAGCTAATTTGATGATATCCTGAATGAAGATCCAACTTGGTAAAATAAATTTCTCCTTGTAATTCATCCAATAATTAATCAATCATATGAATGGGAAATTTATCTTTAATGGTGAGCTTATCGAGCTCCCTATAATCTAGACACATGCACCATGATCCATCCTTCTTGTGCACCAATACTACAGGAGTAGAGAAATAACTTTGACTAGGTTGAATTATACCAGCGTCTAACAATACTGCAATCATACGTTCAATTTCGTACTTTTGGACATAAGGATATCTGTAAGGCCTGATTTTTGGAGGAACACTTCTTGGAATCAAATGAATAACATGATCATGATCACAGATAGGTGGGATTCCTTTGGGAGTTTCAAACACCTTGGAATGATTGTCTAAGACATTTTGTAGATCTATAGAAATAGATCATTTTGATGTTGGAACTTCTAGTGCGCATAATTGTGAAATTACGCCTCGTTGTTATTTCTTCAGAAGTTTTGTCATGACATTAAAGCTTATTATTTTTCTTGTCTTCCCTACAATACCCCATAATTCGACTTCCTTTCCTTCTGAAAAAAAATTCTTGAAAAATTCTTGAAAATTAAAAGCTATCGTCCCCAAAGATTGTAACCATTGTACTCCTAGTAAAACATCAACACCTCTCATACGAATCGAAAGCATTGGACTATTCAATACATATTCCCCCATGGTTAGCTTGATATTATGGAATTTTCCAGAGAAATTTATAGTTCCTCCATTTGCAACCATCACTTGACATTCTGGTGCTGGGTATAGGAAACAATTCAATTCCTTGGCTACCTTACAATGAATAAAATTATGGGTACTACCCAAATCAATCAACACTATCACCTTTTTCTTCTTGATATGTCCTTCTATCTTGAGAGTTTGAGGAGTGGTAATTCCTTCCAATGCATTACATGATATGGCTAGACTTATTTCTTCCTCTTCTAAGGTTGGTTCCTAGTGTATATCCTCTTCTTTTGAATATTATTGTTCATTTTCTTCCTCCTCTTCATAATCTATGTAAAATAGTTTCTTGTTAGCACACTTATGACCTTTAATGTATTTTCTGTCATAACTGTAGCAAAGCCTTTTCGCTCTTTTTCCTTCCAATTGTTGTGGTGTTAACCTTGTAGGCTGTGGAAGTCTAGGAGTACAAACACTTCCATCTTTATATATGTGAATGGTAGGCTTCTTTGTCACCATAATTTTACATTAAATTATTCCTGCCAACCTAAATGCCTTTTCCAATGAATTAGGTTCCCAAACGCAAACCTCATATTGGATGTTATCCTTTAAAGTCCCTATGAAGACATCAATCATGTGTTCTATTAGGGTCTCTGTAGTTTGCAAGATTGGAAAATACAAAGATGCAGAGCCTACATATGAACCACTTTTGGATTCTAGGATGTAGCCCTCCTGAATCCAGAGAGGGATCTCTCTATAAGTGCAAATATTGATTTATCTTTTAAGGTTTGTAGTGTGATATTAGGCTAGTTATTAAGAACAAGGGTTTTTTGGTTTGTTTGGTTGGCCTGGCATGATATTTAATACAGTGGAAAGTCATGAAAATGAAATGGTTTCAGAGGAGTGAAGGTGTGAATACTAAAAAAAGGGTTCAACTGATAGGATAGGTTTAAAACTGCACTTAATCCATTGGGCTATGGAGTCACAAAAGGTTTTAATTTCACAACAATTTCAAGAGAGGTCCATGGGGCAAGTCATCTATAACAAAGGATCTTTTAGATTAAATGATGGGATGGAATGTTAAAGTGTTTTGAAGGTGGAAAAGGCCAATAATTTCAACAAGGATTTATCAACTTTCCAAACATGAAAAGCCTTTTAAGTAATTGTTTTCAAGTAAACCAAAGGACAGGGCTAACCATAGACTTCTTTGGACAAACATATACTAGAGCCAACTTATCAGAACAACAATCCAGTAATCCACATGACTACTTTCAAAAAGGATGAAAACATATAAGAAAACAAAGTGTAGCTTAAGATCAAGTAAGTACTTTGAAACTATCCTGCTTTCAGCATACTCTTAGGGAAACTTTCAGACAACCTTTGGAGAAAGAACTAGAAGACAGGGCAAACCATAAACGTTCCTAGTCCAACTCTACTTAGCATGTAATGAAAATATCATTCAAGAACAATGTTTAATGTTTAGACAGTAAGACATGGGCTTACCAACATTCCTTAACTGTTTGGATTATATTAAATCATTCTTAAATACACAAAGGAGGAAAACATAAAGATAAATTTTATCGGTGAGAGTAGGGTACTTTTAAGAGTAAATCCTAGCTCTATATTTTTTGTTCTTTATCAGATAAAAATGGACAATCTAATGGAAAACATACGAAGGAAAACAAGTACAATGAGAGGTACATCACCAATGGTATAGACCAGGATCCCATGAATCAACTTGTGTATTGATGTCAATCCAGTTACATACTTCAAGTGCAATGTTTCAGTACAACAACAAATTTTATTCTCAGCCTAACTTCTTTGATTACAAACAGAGCTTCAACAGCCTCTGAGAACTATTTACATGCAGAAAGTTTGAGCAACAAGTATTACATCAAAATCCAACAACCAACCCTTTACAATGAATCTTTAATGAATACTTATAGGTGAATGAGGAGGTGGAGTAGTAGATATGAACTTAAATGACTCATTATGACAGAGGTGAGGAAGTATTTGAATGCCCACTCTGCTTAATGGCTCTGCATTAAGAATTTGGTACACTTTAGGCTGGTCTCGAAGTCTTTTTCAAATTGACAATAACTTCAGGTATGTTCTTTGAAGTACTCTGGCTATTTTTGTTGAATTTGGAAGCTTTGGTAGGCCGGCGATTACTTTTGAGCTACATATATGTCAATAATATCTCTGACTACCTTGATTGTGCCTTGTGTTGATGAAAATAGGACTGTAGGTGGCAATATGGGTTGATGGAAAGTAACTAACCTCTCTAATTGGCGTGTAGAGGCTCTCTGCTGATCTGTCTCTAATTTTGTTTAGGCATCATTTATCCTCTTTAATATTATGCACTAATATTATTGATCTTCCTCTGATACTCTTTAAACTTCTACTGACGGCTGCATAGGTGGCAGTGGTGCTGGAGGTTTCGTGTAAGGGTTGGTGACCATGATGCATTGACAAACATGGAATTAAAACCCTACTGGTCCCTTTTCTGCATTGATTCAGGCTCAGGATAGTCACCTTGGAACCTTTTGGTCACTTATCTGTGACTGTGGGATAAACTGGCAAGAACCACCATTAAACCTGCAAACACAAGATAAACCTATTATAAAAACCTGCGGGAGTGGGAAAAACTGCTTTAGAGGCTCGTGAGGGTGGAGGAGCAGTGAGGGGAAATGTGAGCGCAGTAGAAAAATGGGTGAAAAATCTAACAGAGTAGCTAACCAGGTGGAGATGGAGGTTTGGGTGCGAGGATAAACGTCAATCGTTAGATTAGAACAATCAAATATGGAGATCATTTGATGGAGTCATTTGGAAGATTGGATGAATGGAGAATGGATGGGGGTGAAATTAAATTTGAATCGTCTGATCTCAGAGATCAACGGATGGGAAAAAATGCGAAAGGAAACGTTATGGAGGGTAGGCGGTATGGCAGAAAACTGGGAATGGTTTTCGCGCAACGAAAAGGAGGAAAGAGGAAATGCCCAAAAAAACGTGATTCCACTCAGTGAGTGAAGTATGTATTTCCAAAACCGCCTATATTGTGCAATTTTGAAACGTTAAGCTTTAGGCACAAAAATCACGCGACATTGGATATCGACCGTCGAATGTGGAGCATCAGATCGGACGACGCGGGTTGTATGCGATAGGCAGCAATGTGTGCGGGTAGAACATATGGTGGGGTAGAGTTAGGACCGTTAGATCTATGGATCAGATCATCAAGATCAAAAGCGAAAGCAGAGTTTTTGAACAAGAGGAAAATGGGGTAAGTGAATGAGTGGAAAGATGGGAGCCTTCAGATCTGTAGGAATGAAGGACGGAGATCTAATCGGTGATGAATGGAACAATGAAAAGGAGAAAGGAAAATTCAAAGTGTGATCAAATATTGGCCATCGGTTCTTGTGTATTAGATGGTCAGGATCAAATCAGGGAATCGGGCCATCAGAGGAAAATAAAAATGGGAAATTTTTTTTTGCGATATGCGATTAAGCACTGGCCGTATGATCGGAAGAGATCAATGATCAGGATTAAATCGGTGGGGTGATGATGGAGGGCTATGGGTGGAGTGCACTGAGATCCTGGCCATTGGTTCTTTTGGATTCAACAGTCCAGATCAAATCAGCGGGCGCGAGTGATGAGCGAAGCGGAGAACCGATGGAGCGATGTGATTGAGCGCGGACCATCAGATCTAACTTGATCGACGGTGCAGATTAAATCATAGGTCGGGAGGAGAAGGGGCTCATTGCATTGGAAGATTGGAAGAATAAAGGAAAATTTGGGGAAAACAAACTCCGATTGTGATGATCGATAAGGGCTAGCGCTTGGTTATGGCTCTGAGTCACATGCGGAAAAGGGGCTACGGCTAAGGCCGAAAGGGGCTTAAGGCCTTAATGTTAAAAAATGGGTTTTTGGCCAAAATGAAGGTTTTTGAAGGGCTCCAATAAGGTTAGAAGAAGGGTTTCAAACCTTATAACAGAGATTTAGAAGGCTTAAGAGGATTTTGAAGGGAATGGAGGAAAATGAAGGGCAATCATAAGGAAAAACGAGGAATATGGAGGCATTTGAAAAGTAGCTTTCTTTAATAAACAATATGGTTTTGAGGGAAACAGCAATGAAGATGGATCTAAATGATAGGAGACATATGGGACTTCAAGAATGATAGATTTACATAGGAAATGTTTCTCTTGAAGGCTCAAAAAACATATTTAGCCACCTATTTGCTATGTCAAAAAATTATGCGTCACTAACAGCAGCTCCAACTTGGGATGGCAGCTCCTTGGATGTGTCAAGAACCTTAGAAAAATATTCTCTAGATGTAGATAAGTGGCTTTGCACTTTGGCAACCTTTTTCTTTTCTTTGATCAGCTGCTTGAAAGATGATTAGAACATTTGATATCAGTAGAAAAATTCTTCCCCAACCAACTACCTACACAACTTACTTCCTAACATTTTTTTCTTCTTCAAGGTGCTCTTGGACTTGCAAACCTTTTCATCAATCATTTTATTATTTTATTGAAAACAAAAAAATAATCTAAGTCTACCCTTATTTCTCCATGAACTCAGATTAAGCGGTTGAGTTCATCAGTTTATCTACCTAACTACTATCTGTTAGGATTAGACTGTCTGACAGACTTCATGTTCTAAATTCTAAGACAAGAAATTTAAAAACAGCCAAGCCAGGATTAAGCAGTCTAACTTTTTGTTGATCTATGGCATAAAAACAACCTACACATAGACTAAAATTTGCAGAAAATTAAAAACAAAACAGTGAAGGCTTGACGTATGAAAATCAAAAACATCCTTCATTATTTCTTCAACTCTGTTTTGAATTTGTTTGAGTTGTCTTTCTTTCTTTCCTGGATCAAGTTTTGAGCTTTTTAGAACAATTTTTTTTTCTATCTTTGGCTCAACATTCAATCTAATTAGAGCCATTCTTCTTTTGAAGCTCATAGGTTCAGATTTTGAATTTGTATGAACCTTTGTTTTTCTATCCTAATCTACCTTACTGATAAGCCAAGAGTGAGCTTTTTAGATAATCTAATTCACTAACCTATCAGTAGTAAATTGAAAACTAATTAGTCATGATTAGGCTTTATGACTAACTAGAAGTGTGCTTTTAGGAGTGGCATTTGCGCTTGCAAACTTTTTGAATTTCTCTCTCTTTTTTGGTATGGGGTTGTACCTTTCTTGTTTTGATTCTACCCTCTTCTCTATTTTTACTGTTTTTGTATTTTTCCCTTTTTCCTTCAAAGAAAAAAATCAACAACTAACTAAATGCTCAAAGATGAGCTTTATTGACATTCCTATCTAACCTACTCTAACTTGGAATATTTACATTTTAAACTTACAAAATCTCTTTTCCAATACATCCAGTCAATCAAATGGTTCCATGACTGTTCTTTGTTCATCTCTTTGAGCATGTAGGATAGATAATGGTATTCCCATTTGCTTCATTTCTCAGCAGCAGTTCTAAAATATTTTGCAGTACTTGGTGATATCCTGCTGTTTGCAACCTTTATCCCTTCTTTAGATGTCTTTAGGAAATCAAGATAGGGATCTTGAAATAATGCCTGGTTAAGAGTATTTGGAAGATGTATTTCAACCAGGATCATCTCTTCTTTCTCTACTAGATCAAGGCAAAGATTTTTTTGAGGAAGATAGTCTTCCTCATCTTCATTGTCATCTGAACTGGAAAATTCATCATACACTACAGTTTTGTCCTCTAGAAGTCATAGTGTGTCCTGTTTTAATGGACTGAGCTCTGTGAAGAGGTTATTATATTCTTGAGCAGGGGTATATTCACTTGCTTCCTATTTTTCAAGGGAAGGCTCCTTGGTTTCAACCTGCTCAACAATTTCTTCATTCCTTTCCTCCTCAACCTTTGAGCTGAAAGACTACTGATTCCCAATCACATGGAAATTATTACTGATGGTCTGAGATGAAGTAGAGTAAAGATCCAACGAATATTTACTTACTTCCAAGCTTTCATAACTTTCTTCATCAGTATCATAAATAGTGTGCACTAGCTCATTACTTCTTTGAAGGAAGTTATTTTCATGTCATAAATGTGCTAATGATGGTCCTGCAAGGTTAACTTCTGTTTGGGAAGCATCATTACTAGATAGATCAAAGTTAGGAAAATCATAAATATAAGTAATACTATCAATCAAACATACTAGGTTATCAACAGGTCCTTCTTTATTCTGATCTACAAAATAACTTTATAAATCCGTGCAAAAAAGTTCTCTATGTGAATGGGTAGGAGTATTCATTTTGTAAAAAGTCTCTGAGACTAGTTGTTTATTAATAGTCTGATCTATTTCTTTTTCTATCAAAGGGGAATATGTTTCTATGTTCCTTTGAATAGGAGTACAGTAGTTCTCTGTCTCTTGTTAAGATTGATTTTGAGGCTGGATGTCTTCTTGAGCCTCAGCTATAAGGGATGATGAATCATTATTTGGGTTTTCAGGGATATCTTGAGGAACATACTTTATTTCTTGGTTGATTTCTTCCTCAACTGATTCATCTATATTCCTATAATTTTTCAATAGGATATTAAACTCATGAATGGTTGTTAAAAGATCTTCAGGATGTATTTCTTCCAAATCCTCATCATTGTCTTTAATGTATTGGGTGATGTTTTGTGATGGATCATAATGTATTCCACCCCATGATAATGATGTAGTGTTTCCTTTATAGTTCTCATAAAACACATATTCAAGGTCCTTTAAAGAAAACAAACTACTAGATTTCAACCATTCATACCATTCCCTCGCTTTCCCTTCTAATGTTAACATGAACATTTTTATTAGGAAATATTCATGCCATTCAACTTTCAACCTCCATACATGTATGTGAAATTTGATAAGATCTAATAGTCAGTTATCAAACTTTTCTCTCTGAGAAACAGGAAGGTTGTCATCCCAATTCACCGGGGGCATCTTATGTGGAAACCCAGGGATATGATCTCTACTCATTGGGGCATATCTTTGTTGTATTCTTGCAATCATTTTGTAACAAGATAAGAGGTCACTGTATCTGTTCAATCAGTTCAGGGTCTTGCACTAGTGGATTCATTTGGTCTTTTCAGAGTTGTGGAGTCACCAGGTGGATGATTTAAAATATTTGAGATGATTTTTTGTCCACTGTCAGCAATTGAATACCAATATAATGATATTATGGGTCTTCTGGGGTCTTGAGGATGTCTAAGATGAAATTCACTCAGAAGTCCCCAGTGGAGTCGCCAGAATGTTAGGGTCTCTGTAGTTTGCAAGATTGGAAAATACAAAGCTATGGAGCCTACATATGAACCACTTTGGGATTATAGGATCTAGCCCTCCTTAATCCAGAGAGGGATCTCTCTATAAGTGCAAAGATTGAATTATCTTTTAAGGTTTTTAGTGTGATATTAGGCTAGTTATTAAGAACAATGGTTTTTTGGTTTGTTTGTTTGGTCGGGCATGATCTTTAATTGAGTGGAAATTCCTAAAAATGAAAGGGTTTCAGAGGAGTGAAGGTGTGAATACTCAAAACAAGGTTCAGCTGATAGGATAGGTCTGAAACTTCACTTAATCCATTGGGCTATGGAGTCACAAAATCTTTTAATTGCACAACAGTTTCAAGATTGGTCCATGGGGAAAGTCATCTATAACAAAGGATATTTTAGATTAAATGATGTGATGGAACATTAAAGTGTTGTGAAGGTGGAAAAAGGAAATAATTTCAACAAGGATTTATCAACTTTCCAAACATGAAAATCCTTTTAAGTAACTATTTTCAAGTAAACCAAAGGACAGGGCTAACCATAGACTTCGTTGGACAAACTTGTACTAGAGCCAACTTATCAGACCAACAATCCAGTAATCCACATGAATACTTTCAGAAAGGATGAAAACATATAAGAAAACAAAGTGTAGCTTAAGATCAAGTAAATACTTTGAAACTATCCTTCTTTCAGCATACTCTTAGGGAAAATTTCAAACAACCTTTGGAGAAATAACTAGAAGACAAGGAAAACCATAAAATTTCCTATTCCAACTCTACTTAGCATGTAATTAAAATATCAGTCAAGAACAATGTTTAAAGTTTAGACAGTAAGACATGGGCTCACCAACATTCCTTGACTGTTTGGACTGTATTAAATCATACTTAAATACACAAAGGAGGAAAACATAAAGATAAATATTATCAGTGAGAGTAGGGTACTTTTAAGAGTAAATCCTAGCTCTATATTTTTTGTTCTTTATCAATTAAAAATGGACAATATAATGGAAAACATAAGAAGGAAAACAAGTACAATGAGAGGTACATCACCAATGGTATATACCAGGATCCCATGAATCAGCTTGCGTATTGATGTCAATCTAGTTACATACTTCAAGTCCCATGTTTCAGTACAACAACAAATTTTCTTCTCAGCCTAACTTCTTTGATTACAAACAAAGCTTCAACAACCTCTGAGAACTATTTACATGCAAAAAGTTTGAGCAACAAGTATTACATCAAAATCCAACAACCAACCCTTTACAATGAATGCTCAATGAATACTTATAGGTGAATGAGGAGGTGGAGTAGTAGATATGAACTTAAATGATTCATTAAGACAGAGGTGAGGAAGTATTCGAATGGCCACTCTACTTAATGGCTCTGAATTAATAGTTTGGTATGCTTTAGGCTGGTCTAGAAGTCTTTGTCAAATTAACAATAACTTCAGGTATGTTCTTTGAAGTACTCTGACTGTTTTTGTTGACTTTGGAAGCTCTGGTGGGCCAGAAATTACTTCTGAGCTGCATATATGTCAATAATATCTCTGACTGCCTTGACTGTGCCTTGTGTTGATGAAAATAGGATTGCAGGTAGCAGTATGGGTCGATGGAAAGTAACTATCCTCTCTGATTGGCGTGTAGAGGCTTCTCTGCTGATCTATCTCTGATTGTGTTTAGACTTCATTTAGCCTCTTTAATATTATGCACTAATCTTCTTGATCTTCCTCTGATACTCTTTAGACTTCTGCTGATGGCTACACTGGTGGTAGTGGTGCTGGAGGGTTCATGTAAGGGTCAATGGCCAGGATGCATCCACAAACATGGAATTGAAACCCTGTTCATCCCTTTTCTGCATTGATTTAGGCTCAAGATCGTCACCCTGGAACCTTTTGGTCACCTATCTGTGACTGTGGGATAAACTGGCAAGAACCACCATTAAACCTGCAAACATAAGATAAACCTATTATAAAAACCTTCGGGAGTGGGAAAAACTGCTTCAAAGGCTCATGAGGGTGGAGGAGAAGTGAGGGGAAATGTTAGCACAGTGGAAAAATGGGTGAAAAACCTAGCAGAGCAGCTAAGCAGGTGTAGATGGAGGTTTGGGTGCGAGGATGAACGTGGGCCGTTACATTAGAACAATCAACGGTGGAGATATTTCAATAGAGTCATTTGGAAGATCGGATGAATGGAGAATCGATGGGGGCGAAATTAAATAATAATCGTCCGATCTTAGAGATCAATGGCTACAAAAAAACGCGAAAGGAAACGTTATTGAGGGTAGGCAGTATGGCAGAAAACTGGGAATGGTTTTCGTGCAACGAAAAGGGGGAAGAGGAAATGCCCAAAAAAACACGATTCCACTCAATGAGTGATGCGTGTATTTCCAAAACCTCCCATATCACACAATTTTGGAACGTTAAGCTTTGGGCACAAAAATTATGCGACATTGGATATCGACTGTTGGATATGGAGCGTCAGATCGGATGGCACGGGTCACACGCGATAGGCAGCAATGTGTACGCCCAAAACATATGGTGGGGTAGAGTTAGGAACGTTAGATCTGTGGATCGGATGGTCGAGATTAAAAGAGAAAGCGGATATTTTGAACAAGAGGAAAATGGGGTAAGCGAATGAACGTAAAGATGGGAACCATCGGATCTGTAGGAATGAATGACGGAGATCTAATCGACGATCAGCTGAACAGTGAAAAGGAGAAAGGAAAATGCGAAGTGCGATGAAATATTGGTCGTCGGTTCTTGTGTATTCGACAGTCAGGATCAAATCGAGGAATCGGGCCATTAGAGGAAAAGAAAAAAGGGAAAATTGTGTTTGCGATATGCGAGTAAGTGTTGGTCGTAGGATCGATAGAGATCAACAGTCAGGATTAAATTGGTGGGGTGATGACAGAGGGCTATGGGTGGAGTGCGATGAGATCCTGGCCATTGGTTCTTTTCGATTCAACTGTCTAGATCAAATTGGTGGGCGCGAGTGATGAGCGAAGCGGAGAACCAATGGAGCAATGCGATTGAGCGTGGACCATCAGATCTAACTTGATCGATGGTGGAAATTAAATTGGAGGTTGGGAGGAGAAGGGGCTCATCACATCGGAAGATTGGAAGAATAAAGAAAAATTTGGGGAAAATAAACTTCGATTGCGATGAGTGATAAGGGATAGCACCTGGTTATGGCTCTGGGTCACATGCGGAAAAGGGGCTAGGGCTAAGGCTGAAAGGGGCTTAAGGCCTTAATGTTAAAAAATGGGTTTTTGGCCAAAATGATTGTTTTTGAAGGGCTCCGATAAGGTTAGAAGAGGGGTTTCTAACCTTATAACAGAGATTTATAAGGCTTAAAAGGATTTCTAAGGGAATGGAGGAAAATGAAGGGAAATCATAAGGAAAAATGAGGAATATAGAGGGCTTTGAAAAGCATCTTTCTTTATTAAACAACAGGGTTTTGAGGGAAAAAGCAGTGAAGATGGCTCTGAAGGATAGGAGACATATGGGACTTCAAGAATGATAGATTTACACAGGAAATGTTTCCCTTGAAGGCTCAAAAAAACATATTTAGCCACCTGTTCGCTATGTCAAAAAATTATGGGTGGCTAACATGTTCCTTCGTAATATCACTTACCCTTATATTCAATTTTTGGATGTCCTTAATGTACTCCACCACTGAATCTTTTTGTTTGAGATTTATCAATTGGCTAAAGAAGGTGTTGCTTTTTTTATCATCATAATGTGCTATTATTTCCTCCGTAAAAATTCACCAGGTGGCAATTTTTTTACGAGAGAAAAGCCATCGATAGCATACAAATGTATTTTGTTCTAAATGTAAAGTTGCAATGTGTACCTTTTGTGTGTTTTGCACATTATTGAGATCAAAATATTGCTCCATCTATAGTATCCATGTGATGGGATCCTTGCAATCAAACTTCCTCATATCCATCTTTGGAATATGGTGGTTCTTCCATCCAACATTAGAGTTTATGGAATCATGATTAACATTTATTTTGTTCTCATCATGAGTTTCCTCTACTATATTTTCGCCATTAGGAAACATTTCTTGTATCAACTTTTCCAAACCTTCGATGTCTAATTTTAGATCATTCTTCATGTTTTCCATCTTGTCTTTCATTTTTTCATCGATCTTAGCTTCCATGTCATTCATATTAGCTTTCATGCCCACTTCCATGCCATCCATCTTAGCTTCCAAACCATTCATATTATCTTCCACACCTTTCTTCAAACCATCCATCTTCATTTCCACACCTTTCTTCAAAACTTCCATTTCATTTTTTGTTGCTCTTTGCGATAGAAAAATTTGATGCACTTTCTGTTGTAATTTTGATATCTCATGTTGTGTTTCTTCATCTTCATGAGTCATAGTTGATCCTTCTAAAGGCTTAATGGGTGTTGAATTATTTTTAGAGGGCATTTTATAACCCAATAATGATATCTATTCTTCAATATGCCCTTGGAATAAATTCAAACTAACGTTTTTCAAACGAGACTTATGTAATTCGAAAAAAATGCACACCTCTTTCTTTCTTTTTAGGAGCTTGATATTGAAACTGAATTATCTTTGTTATTTTGGATCTTCAATATTTGAAATTAGGTCCTAAAATAGCCCTCTGAATCTTCTTTTGAATTCCACATGTCTAACTTGATTTTGATTCTTCAAAACAACGTTATGCCCAATCTCCCACGATGACCTAACTATGGACTGGTTTGAGTAGAGAGAAATTGTATGACATGCCACGCGTCACTTTTTCCCCCTTCAGATCTGAAACTAATAGGCCGAACACTACAATATGTTTTATTGCAACCATTTTTTACATAATCCCAATACGACGCTTATAGAGAGAGTTATGACGTTTTTCACACGGTCACCTTTTTGAGATGAAATTCGGGAGCTTGAAACAATCCTACCTTCCAAAAATCATATCTCAAAAATATTGCGAACCAAGATCTGGAATTTTTACAGGAGGTTCCTCAGGATTTTGGATTTTATCTGTGAAAATTTAAGCTTTTGAACCATCGTAGAAAAGAATTTATAGTGAAAATTCTGCGATGACCTATTTAGGTTAAATTAAGGAGGTTGCAAAATTCCCTAACTTCCATAGATCATATCTCTGAAAATATTTCGAACCAAGCTATGAAATTTTGCGACCATGTTCCCCAGGATTTTGGATTTGGGCTCTAAAAATTTCAGCTTTGAAACATCGTAGAACAAACTTTATAGAAAAAATTCCACGATGACTTATTTGGAGTAGCGAAACCCTAGAATTCAAAGCTCTGATACGAAATGTTATGAAACCAACTCTAAAAATGGAAGAAAAGAGAGATAAATGCCTTATAAATAGCCACTTCAAGGGGGAAACCTCCAATACATTACATAAATGAATAATTCTTGGATGATACAAATGACCAAAACCTCCTTCTATATATAGGAGTCCATGGGCCCACAATATAATCCTAGCCAACATAACAATAACAATGTAAGGGCACAATAATAAAAATATTAGGGTTACAGGGGTACAGAAATAACAATAAGGGGGCCACACTAATAAAAATAAGGGATGAAACTAGTAATATAGTGTCCTAACAATGGTGAACGATAGAGTGTGTCAAAAACCTGTTTTAGAGGGGGTTAGTGCAGGACATTGTGCGAGTGATTCTCCTCAGGGCTACCCAACCCATGGTAGGGAGTCTCATGCATTTTCTAATTTACCACGAAGCTCAAGACTCGACCACCCCCATCGGATGAAGGTACACTTAGTGGATTATTTTAGGAAAACTCCTTATAATACTGGTTGTGGGAATAAGTTGATTCTCTACCCTACCTTTCTCTGGGAAGATCTTCATTGTAGGGATGAGATCCTATGAGAGTGAAATTCTTTGAAAGGCCATTTAAAATAGTATATTCTAGGATTTTTTTAGGATTTAGATAACTTTTAGGCTAGAGGTAATTTTTCTTTTCATAGGACATGTTTTCTTTCATTTATTAGCTCATAGAATAGTTAGTTTACAGTTGGCACCATTGCACTAGGTGTTTTATTGTTGTTTGTTACTATGCTATCTCTGTCACTCTTTAGCCTTTAGTTTGATATGTGCATTGAAATCATTTCACCCCTAGGTGTTTTTCCAAGAGACTATGAGGTCTCCATCCTCAGGTTTAATTAGGACATATTACTCCATCCCATCAGGTTCGAGTTAATCCTCCCATTCCTCCATCGAGTCCCTCTTATGACTCAGATTTTACTAATTCATTGAGTTCTTCCTCTGATTCTGCATCCTCTTGGACTCATATAGCCACCATGTTAGGCACCAATGTACATAGAGGAATACAAGGTGATAACCTGGGTCCCAACCCAAGAAATACCATTAGCAGAATCATTACATTTGCCATCACTTCCACCCCATTTGTCCCCTTTATGGCTGGTTTAAGTCTCCCATATTTTAACTAGTCAATCAACAATCCCATTCTCCATGATGTAGGCCAACCAAAATTCCTTCTGACATCCATAAGTTTGAGGGAAACACTGGATAATACCCCACCAATCACGTTCGATCCTTTCATATGTGGTGTTCATCCAACTCCATCACCGATGATTTCATATGTCTTTGGTTATTCCAACACATGCTCACTAGACATGTTGTGAAGTGGTATATTGACCAATCCTGAGCCTCTCTTTCCACTTTTACGACCCTTGCTAAAGTGTCTCCATAATATTTTTAGTTACTCCTTCGTTATGATACCCATACCTAATTGTTGACCACATTCTGTAAAAATTCTGCCACTTGCCTTTCTGACCATGTAAAAGTATGGTGTATAATAAGGAGCAAGTGTAGAGATCATGCATTTGACGATGGTGTCTACATGGAATGGTTTCTTAGAATGATCTTATCCTGCATAGGAATATATGTTGTATCTCAGTTTCCTAAGACCGAGGAAGAAGCTCTCTATATTGCCTTGAAATATGACTTGATTTACACCCAATCAGAGTATGTTTATATAATTTTATCAAACATCCCTAGACCTAGTGGCGCCACTACACCACGGGAATCTTATGCTACTGATAGTATCATTGGATCCCTTTCACACCAATTTCCATAGGCTCCTCCTCAGATGAGTTATGGTCACCTTGAGGGGGCGAAATGTTCCTCCAACACTTATTCCCCTCCTCCAAGAAACTTGTATCTCAGTAAAACAACATATTATGCATTTACCCAACCACATCAACATATGCCAGGGCCAGTTGTTGCTCGACCTATTTACTAGAATTTTTCTCCATCTCCTTATTATCCTTATGCACCACCAAGCATTCTATCCCCTTAGCCATCAGTGCCTCAACCTCCCATGCCTTATCAACCTCTGCCACAACAACCACCTCCTCCTCAACATCAAGTGTATGCTCAGGAGAGTGTGACCAATCCCCCCAATTCAAAGAAAAATAATAAGGGGAAAAGTATAAAAAACCAACAACCACAGGGTAACCATGGTTGCCAAGGTACTGAACCGAATGCACCCCAGGGGAATCAACCAAATACCACAACCCAACACCAGGGTGACTAGTCCAAGAAAAACAAGGTTATTTGTACGAATAAGCCTTGTGTTTGTTGTGGTGTATATGGTCATTACAGACATTATTTCCCCCTTTTACCCAATATGCATCAAATGTGGGATACCTAAGCAACTCCTAAAGGAAAACAACACATGGTATTTCTTCCTCGAACCACTACTCTACCTCAACAGGCTCTACTCATTGATCCTTTCCCTCAGTAAGGATACCTCACTACCCAACCTCCATAAGGTCAGGGTGCCCCTCCACCTCAGGGGCTCGTACACCTCGATTACCATATTATTATGATGAACTCTGATGAAGTCAATACCACCCAGGTCAACCTCCAGACCCATTCATGCCAATATGACAAGCAACCTTCTACGTCTGCAACCGAGTCCCAAATAAAAGTGTGCAATGATTTTGTTCAACACCAAATTGTCCCTTACAGATCCCTTATCTTAAGTTATAGGTCATACTAAGGATCCCCAAAGGGCCATTACATTGTAATGTTGCTTGAGCCAAAGCCACCAATATAGAAAAGATAGTAGATGTCTTCGCATAGTCTCTTGCCTCCATGTCAATGCTGGAAGTTCTCCAAACATGCCCATCCCAATGAAAATCTCTACTATCTTCTTTGGGCAATGTGGACCCTTCATATAATCACTTTATCGTATTTGATGTTGACAAATAAGAACATCCTCCTCTCCCCTCATTAGTTTCTTTCAAAATACCAGCCTCCATTGGAAACACCACTTTCCAGTGGTGTATTATAAATCAAGGCACCTCCACATGTGTGACGGCATCCAGTGTTTGGAAAGAAATCGAGTTAGCTGATATGTCCCCATCCACCATCACTTTATGTTCTTGGGATGGTAACCTTTCATAGTCCCTCGATATGTACTAAAATTTTCCTGTCACAGTTGCTACTAAGACTGTTTGCATTCACATAGAAGTCATTGATGCCCCCTTGGATTACAATATTATTTTAGGTCATAGGTATACCTATTAAATGTTAGCTATTGCATCTACGGTTCACCATAAGATGTGCTTCTCCCATAATAGAAATATTTTCACCATAGATAAATTGACATATTATGATATGAAGTCTCATACATCACCCAATTCTACCATCTCGTTAATGACTGACAGTTAGCTTCTCTCGACTCTCACCAATGTTTCTCCAAGATTCTATTAAGATTCCACATTACTTGGTGCATACTATGGTCCACCTCCTACCCCTTTTGAGCCCAGGTCATCTATTGTTTTCATGTTGCAAGCATCACATGCAACTGGAAAGCAGTCTCATACGCCCATCCAATAGCCAATGCCTTCATAGCCTAGTGTCGTTCACTCGAGTTAGCCATGAGGATCAACTCCTCAAGTACCTTCTCCTTCTATTGGTGTCTATCCTCATCCTTTTCAACCTAGAACTATTTCGTCAGGCCTTAACCATCTCAGAGCCATTCCGCCATGCCATTATCCTACAAGTTAGATATTTTTTTAATTTCATCCACCTGGAATATTTCTGGCTACCTTGAGTTTACCAAATATGACCCTGTGGATCCCAGTCTCGTACATTGATCCCACTATAAAAACTCCACCATATCAACTCAAACAACATACTTCCTTGACCCCAGTCCAACTAGTCACTATGACCCCTTCCTTTTCTTCAGTTCAAAAAAAACCTCAATAGGATCCCACCCCTATTGCGAAATAATCTAGCGAAGGGGGAAAATCCAAAAATAAGGAACCTAAGGACAGGAATTCGCAAACAACTCCAACTCCACCTAGGCCTCCAAAGCCTACTCCACCATGTTCTTTGTGTAATGTTTTTAGTCATACCACCAATAAATCTTTTGAACTCCCTCATCTCAAGCCTGTGGTCATTGATACATTTCCCAATTGTAACATCATGGAGGTCCATGTTACCTTACGTGATTTAGGAAAGAAAAGTAAGTCATTACACATGAATAACCCAAGCACTTTCTGCGAAAACTATAGCCACTAATCTCATCATTGTGATCATCTCAAAGATTTTTGTGCTGCCCCTCAGGTGCATAGTTAAATATAGGTCACTCATAGTGGATCATCTACACCTCTACTTGCGAATTCTGGCTCCACCACCACACCAGAATAAGAGGGCTCTAATGCACCCATTTTGATCCCTCCCCACGATGTAGAGATGATGGACCATATGGTCGCTATTATATACTTTTCTTCATCCATGATATCCTCGAAGGAGGACCCCCCTGGGTTCCCTAAAGTGCTTCTATCGCACCTTCCTCATCAAACACCCTGGTATCAACATCACTAGATGTTTCATCTACTAGTACCTTGTCTACCTGTAGTGATGATGTCTATGTGAACCATATCTCTCATGATGATGCACGAGGTAGCTCCGCTGCATCAAGTGGCTCTTCTTCCTACAATATGCCCATATTTCATTTAGATGAAAAAATTATGAAAGTCATGACCACCCTTGATGTTCCTTGGGATGATATCCACCATCATGTGTATTTCCTTCTGCAATAAACCCATGGCCAATATGTTGTGGACTCAAAATACTTCATCCATAGTGAAGTCGACTAGTTCAATAAACCCTTACCTAAAACCCATGCATTCAAACCACATACCCCTTGTGGCCATTACATTCATACCTAATGTTTCAGTAAGGGAGCACCCATATTTGAGAGTCCAGGAGAAGCAATTCTCCCTAACCATCCTAGTGCGTCTAGTAGTGTCGACTCAAGTAGCATTATTATTCCCCATTTATAAGAACCTCTAGAGTCTCATGTCACTTCATAACACTCTCGGGATGATCCAATTAATCATTCCTTGATATTACATAAACAACCCAGTCCCTTAGACATTGCTTTTGACAAACCAAAGAGTTTTCTAGTAGAGCACCAGTTCATTATCTCTGAAGCCACTCTTTGGTATAGTGACACCATGTATGCGAACCTAGAAACTAAGTCCATTTGATTTGTATATGCAGTGCCAAACGAGATTGGTAATCCACTCTTTCCTTTCTATAAATGTATCTATCCATTCTTACCACACGAATACAACCATAATATAAGAAAATGGTGAACTACAATCTTCATATAAAGATATGCATAACCATATTATGTATCGTCATATACAAACATATAAGTGTTCAGAGTCCACTACTCTAAATACATATGAAATTCCCATAGAATGTTACATAAAAAAATAATGGGAACCATATTTACTTATCCCTAATCACTATTTGGAGAATCGCGAGCCAATGGCTCCATAACACCAGCTCGTAGATATCGAAAAGCCTGACCAGCCATCGCCATGCATCACATGATACGTTGCCACTGTGAGGGAATATTCGTACACTCATCCATATACAAATCTTATAGCTCATGTCACATGTGTTCCGATACCATGACCAGTACCACATCGCATATATGATGGAGGTCCTCCACCAGAGCATCACTGTCTAGTCTCTGGTGTGATGTCGATCCACCCAGATCTATACCCCCAAGAGCTGAGGCTCATCCTTTATATCGAGTTGGTTTTACCCATGCTATATCTAGATACCATAAGTTTAAGAATCAATACCACATATATATTTGAAAAAATTTACATGCAACCAAAAATATAGTAGCTTTCACTTACCATATGGACCCCATGCTCATCCTAGTGGTAGTTTCAAGTTAGGATCTCCATGATACTTCATACCATTGTATGGATACTCATCTATGTAGAGCAGCATTTGATCCCAATGAGAATAAAATTCCAGTCATAACACTCATCTGACTCCCACTCCTCAACCTCATCACAGTAGCTTACCCTAGTGGCGCATCCTAGGCTCCTATGGCCCCCCATCTCGGATCAGCACATGTGGATGGATGGTAGGAATTTTCTCAAAGAAGAAGGAGCACACAACTATCAAAAATGAACATTTCTCATTCACCTATCTCCTTCATAGTTTCAACTGTCATTTCAAAAATGAAAAAATCATCTGGGCTTACCCATAGTAGGTCCCTCCCAAAACACTCTCTACCAACATCATCTTCCCTCCAATGATGTGATGAAAAACATGGTTACCCAATATCTGCACCATTGTTGCAGCGACAACTCATGTCTCTAAATGCACGAAGTCATTTTTCGTAGTGGTAGTTCCCTTTGCATGACCACGATGTTGACATTTTAACTCCATAAAATCCTCTAACTAGGGGCATCATTCCCACCTATGCATACCAGACTAGCCCCCTCCATCACATATGCTTGGGGGAAGTGTCACATGATTGGGGGCATGATGTCCCCTCACCAAATTCTCACTTGATTAACATAAGTCTTGTCCTAGATCCCAATGATATAGGTATGGTAGATTATCCTTCCATTCCTTGGATAGTTTGTCCTACCAACCACTCCGACGAGCCATATTCGTACATTGCATATCGTAGATAATTGATATCATATTTTCAAACATTCTACTCTATGTGATACTGCACTTAGCACTTCGTCCCTGTGTTTGACATGGTGGTCGAATATGCTTCTAGACCTTCTCTAGTATTTCATTCCTGTATTCCTTTCTTACCTTGATTCTTCACCAAGAACGATCCTTCCAAGAAGCATTAAGACCACCTTTAGAAAAGTAAGGCTACCTACCTGAAAAGTCACAAATCTTGATTCCGGTGGTCATTTGGTGTGCTACGATCTCCACAAGATTTAGGGACTTCTCCTCCTGTCCAAATTAACCACAACTCACTTAGCAAATAAATTGAAATTGGAGGAAAAAATCCTTTGTATAGGAAACAACATTTTTTTTCCGTCACCCATTGCGACCAAACCGTAGCTCAAAATGACAAACTGTGAGAACCATTGAAAATATCTCATTGAGTAATATAATGGGTCTTTCTATGTTTTTGGTAAATTAACACTTGACCTGAAAGCCATTTTTTCCATGAAGTTTTACTTGTTGGTAATTCAAATTAGATTTCCTCATACATAACACTTGTACTTCCGTGCCACTTTAACTTAGAAAATGTCACCTCGTGTGTTGATTTTTGTCATGAGTAACCATTATTTACTCATGTTTTTATGGTCCCCCTAATCCTATCTTGTGTGCGAGCATCATCAAGTAACCGTTGATCAGAGCATTTGAGATGATTCATCCTTGCATTTATGTAGTCTGTTCCAAGTCCCATTATGTTCTATTAAAATATTCCATCTGTATTTACCTCATGTCCATCCCTTTTTTCCCAATTTATTCTCCCTTTATACTTTCTGTCATCATTCCCTCCATAATCCAGTGAGTCCCTTCCAAGTCATCCATGCATTTTATGCTCTAACAAGGGAAGTCATTAGTCTGCCTCTCAGTTTCCATCCTTCCATCATTATCCTTGGTTTCAGTCCATCAGTCAATTTACTATGATCCCTCACGCCCTAGTTTAAGATTCCTTATTTCCTCAGCTATGGTAGGCCCTATTCTGTTGAGAAAAACATATTCATTCTAGAAGAAAATTCTAGAGGATGGTGTACCTTGGTTCCATATTTCATTATTATCCAGTGCCTTGGATCAAGTAAATGGAATCATCATTCCCTTAGACTTGGTTTTTTCTCATGTCCTCGATCCCAACTCATTATCGCACGATTAAGAATCATACACTTGATGGTCTGGTGATCTAGCAAATTCTAACAGTGATTCCTAGGTGTGTGTGAGATGTTTCAGACCTCATGATGGAGTGGCCCTTCAGGTAGCCCCCCACATGCCCAGATAAACTCATATTATGCTCCAACCTTAGATGTAGTTCCTTATATTTAATGAGTTTTGTTACAACCGCTTGCAACACCCAAAACATGCATGTCTCATTCATATGATCCACTCAAATATTCAGAGCCCTTTCCTATTTATCATGGATTCTTTGGTTGTGGTTCCCCCTCCCCATGATAGATGTTACGGCATTATATCTCATGTACCTAGATGTTATTGTATTCAGTCTTCACATCCCTTTTTCCAAGAAAATTATGCATATAGGATTCATTATATTATTTTCTAGTGCATTGATGTCATCATGTCATGTATCATGTATTATGTATCATGTACTTGTAGCCCAGTCCCTCATTTCTCAGCTCATCATTATTATTTGCATCATTTATCTCAGTGGGTATTGGTATGCCTCCCCCACGTCATTGAGATCATCTACACTAAAATAAAAGGATACTTATATAATTTAGTAAGTATCACCCCATCTATTTGTATCCTTCCTCGTTTTGCTTTAGTTATCTCTCTCTCTCTCTCGCCGACTCCCCTTTGGTGTCTAGTGATTGTGTTCTTACAACGTATTTGAGTCATAAGATTTTCCCCTAAATATTGTATGTTGGGGGGAAACATATTATCACCAAAAAATAATCACCTAGCCATTTCTAACTAGCTCGATCAAAATTCACCATATAATACCAATTTTACCATAGTAAATTTCTTTCACTATAGGAAATAATTCAATAAACCATATTTTAATAAATTATTTCACTTTAAAACTAGAAACCCCATGAGGAATAATTAAATAAATAATTATTTATTTGATTTTCCTCTAGGAATAATTAATTAAATCATTATTTAGTTAATATACATTGCGAATTTTGACCCAATCATGAGAAATAATTAAATAAATAATTATTTATTTGTTTTTTCTCTAGGAATAATTAATTAAATCATTATTTAGTTAATATTCCTCGTCAAATTTGACTAAATCACCTAGGAATGATTAAACAAATAATTATTTATTTATTATTCATTAACCACATCCTTGAAATAATAAATAAATTATTTATTTATTTATTATTTCTAGGTAAAGGTATTTAACCAATTTAAATATATTTTCCCTCCAAAAAATATAATAAAGTATTCGAAGTGGTTAAGTTCTAGATTGTGGTTAATATTATTTTATTACTTTCCATTTTCAAGAATAGCCAAATATTATGTTATAAATAAGATCGTTTTACATCCATTCCTCACCATCATCATTTGGGATCGTCATTATTATTTTCCTTTTTCCATTGAGCTCCCATATTTTTTCAACACATACTTTTGGGATTCATACATCAGATAGAGAGAGAACCACAAAACTGAAGCATAGAGGCCAACCAAAGGGCCCATCCCATTTGAGGGGTACCTGTAACCTATCTACAATTTTCCTTCATAGGGTGTAACATTTTAATAAAAACAATCATTCTTTTAATTTTATTTATCCATGATTGGGGTTTTACACTAGTTAAACTTTTTACTATTTAACATCTTTTGCTGCATAGATCTATTGTTTTGCAGGTTTCTTCTAACTTTCTATTGTAGATCTGAAGAATAAGACAACCATATCCATTGTTAGGGCCATCATTCACTGGAGGCTTAAGTAAAGAATTTTTGGTACACCTTCCCAAAACATTTATGCTAACACTAGAAGAGATAGAACCTTGGAAGACCTTAAATATTAACCATAATTTATCTGTTGAACATGAAGAGAGACTAGTATAGTTCCTAAGGAGTATTAACGAGGCTTTTTCATGGGATTATAATGACACGAATTGTATCCATATTATTTTTTGTACACACCATATATATTTCAAGGAAGGATATTGACACGCTTAGAAACCTTAACCTAGAATGAATATGATATTGAAAAGAGTTGTCAAGGCAGAACTTCAAAAGCTCTTAGACGCAAATTCCATTTACCTCATTTCTGACAGCTGATTTGTATCCCCGCTTTTTATTTTCCCTATGAAAATTGGAAGCTAGAGAATATACATATACTATATGGAACTAAACAAAGCCACTCAAAAGGACCATTTCCATTACCTTTTATTAACCAAGTCCTAGATAATCGATGTGGTAAGATTTTTTTCTCTCTTCTAGATGGATTGAGTAGCTATAATCAAATTAAATCACTCTTGAGGACCAGGACCAAAATACCTTCACTTTCCCATGGAATACATTTTCCTATAAGGTCCTCTCATTTAGGCTTTATGATGCACCTGCAACCTTTCAGCAATCATTTTTCTGATTTTTTGCTGATATGGTCACAATTTTTTAGAATTTTTCGTTGATGGATTTACACTGTATAGGGGTGGATTTGATGAATCCTTACAGAGGCTTGAGAAAGTAATCAAGCATTATATACTAACCCACATATACATCAGCACTAAGAAGTGGGATATGATGATGACTAAGGGTATTTTTCTAGCTCATTATCTCTCTGTTCATTTGGGCTTTGTGATGCACTTGCAACCTTTCAGTGAGGAGTTTTCAAAAAGTTTGCTGATATGGTCATGATTGTCTAGAATTTTTTTGTGGATGAGTTTACATTGTATAGGGATGCATTTTATGAAGGCTTATAGATACATGAAAAAGCATTCGAAAATCATATACAAATACACCTCTACCTCAGTATTGAGAAGTTCCATATGATGATGAATAAAGGTGTTTTTTTAGGCCACTATCTCTCTATTATACGAAAACAGGTTGATCCAAGAAAATTTTAGGTAATTTTGAAAATTCATATGCTTAAGATGCAAAAGGAGGTGTTATCACAAAATTTATCTTGATTAGCTGCTCATCAAACAAATCAATGTAACTGTTTCAAACCACTTCTAACTGAAGATTAGCCTCTTTAGTTTGAGAGGGCTCTCTCAATGGGGGTTTATGATTTTGAATAAGGATAGTACTAGATGGCTAACTCTATAGAAATTTTAACTTGTTTTGTATGATTGCAAGTTGAGAAATGTAGGCTTGCTACAATTAGGCTTATGGAGTCAACAACTAGTAGTTTTAGTGACAGTATTTCTTCACATGGAAGTTGAGGGAGATAGAGGTTTTTAACAGAGGAAACTCACACACACAACATATGAAAACATAATCATTTCACCACTAAATGAAGTCAGAGCATAATATTATGAATTCTAAGTAATCAGAGATGAAATCTACCGCAATTCATTAAACATAAATATATATATCAAGAAGACATCAAAAATCTCATGAGAATATCAGGTCTAGAAGTAGAATGTCACTTTGTATCATTGATAATGGTCAAAAACATACAAGCAGCGATTTGGTGCAAATTTTCTCCAACCCCTTTTCTTATTCGATGTTTTGTCTATAAATAGACATATTTTATAATAAGGATGATCTATCTGGTGTTTGGATCCTCCAATTCTCCTATGACACCTTTCAGAACTGAAATCAATAACCTACAACAGAAAACTGATAGCTACCTTTTAAAGAAACCAACTCCTAATAGGACTCTATCTCCTATTTATTACATTCCTCTATCCTATCTGTGAAACAGTTAAATGATGGTTACATAATGAATATCACATGCTCGAAGGACAAATGACCAAGTTCACCACCACTTTACATATTTAAAGCACCCTAGATATGTGGAACATAACCCTGCCTTTTAGGAATGGATGACCTTCATTTTCAATGTTATTTTGACTGATGACCTGGCTGCATGGCACTCCCTTTGAGTCATAAATATCTTCTAATAAGTTCCTATGACATGTTGTAGGTCTCCAGCTGGAAAAAAATGCTTTTAATATGCTCAATATCCTTCAACAATTGCTCGCTACGAAAATAGGACAGTTTCGTAGCAAGTTTTAGTAGCCTGGGAAAAGTGGTTTTCCATCAATCCTCTTGACTTCTTTATTGTTCCATAATATTCATCATGTTATTAAATCTTAAAATCATGGATCGCTCTCCTTAAAACATGCAAAAAATGACTTTAAATGCAAAAAGGCACCTACAGGTTTTTTCGTAGCATAATTCTAGCTTCAAGCATGAGGTACGCTACGAAACTGTGTAAAAAACCAGAAATTGGTCCTTTCAAAATTATCTTCAAAAACTGACCCACAGCTACAAAATTTGGGTTCTATGCATGTAATGGACCTCCTAAGGCATATTCTATCTCAAATTATTACTCCTATGGTGTTTCCTCCTCATTTACGATTAGTTGACTATTGGGCTCTTCCAACACAGTCATTTTCAATCCTTTCCTTTCCAACTCTTCATGAATAAGATCCAATTGTTCTTATAGATCTTTCATTTTGTCCTTTAATTCCCTATTCATTGATTACAAGTGCAATTTTATCTTTTTGATATGTTTGACCTCTCCCTTTAGTGGCTAAGTCCACTTAATCAACTTTTATGTATTGTCCAAGGTCCTTGAAACACTGGTGACTTAATATTCCCATATTTTTCCCATTTTCTCAAACTGAACTTTCTCAACTCTGTTTTTCTTTGATTCTTGCTTCAACACTGATATATCCTCATATGCCAACTTCAAATTCTCTTTAAGGGTTTCAATTTCTGATTTTTCACTAATTTTATCTTTACCCTTTCTCTGTTTGATGATAGCCAACTCTTCTTTTGAAGGTGAAGACAGATCTATAATGCTTGGTGGCTGAGCAGTTTCACTAACCTTATTAGTTTGTTTTCTTATTTCCATGACCTTTCTTGCATGTCTGGTCATTGGTTTTCTAGGTTGAAACATGAAACCAACATAATCACCTGCAAAATCTAATTTCTTAGTTGTCTTAACTTTCTTCAGCTTTCTTCCTCCATCTTCAACGTATTCATCTTGGACAATGGGATTTTCTTCAATGTCAATAGAATGCAAGATGTCCTCTAAGTTTCCTTTAGCCACTCTTTGACTCCTATTAACTCTCTTGCTGCTTTTTTTGCTGATTGTTTTCTTTTCTTTTGCAGGTGCTGTTTTAGGTGTGTTATTCTTCTGGAAAGGCTCTTCCTCCATTCTCAGTGGTGCTGCAGGAGATTACCTATTCCTTTCTTAGTTTCCTTTACCACTGTTGGTGATTAAATATTTCTAGGTTTGGAAGATATCTTATGAGTGAAACCATAAAATTCAAAACCACTCATGAACAGAAAGGAAGTCCAATCTTTTTCTATTCTCTTCAGCTCCTCTAACACCAACAACTTAATCAAACCATGGTGAAAGAGGGAAGTTTTATTTCCTTCTGTTTTAACTTGAACCTTATATGACATTTTACCTAGAATTTTGTTTAAATAAAAGGGCAATTCAAGTGACCTCTTAGCCAGAAAATGAAGAAGAAGCGTAAGGTGGTAGGAGTAGAACATGTGAAACCTTCCTTCACAGGTAAAATGCTTATGAATGATCTTCAACAACTTTGAATAGTTTTCCTTCATGAAACTCCTAGGGATAGCATTTGTCAGATCAATTTCACTATGCTCTTGTTTAATGAACTCTTTGCAAACCTGCATTGTGAACTTGAAGCCTTTAAGCCATTGTTCCCCTCCTCTAGGGATTTCTGTTGTTGTTGAAATGTTCTCTACTGTCATTGTAAGGTTCAACATTCCCACTTTTGAAGTTGTTCCTGTGAAATAATTAGCAAAATATTTAGAAACCTATAGATGACAACCCTGCAACCTTTGATAGAATTGCAAGGAACCTGTTCTTCTAAATACCTCAATGGCACTTTGGTCTTCATTGAGAAAATCCATGTCCATGGGCTCATACATGTGGCAATGACCACCTTTGTTTGTCTTCCTTCTTGCAGCCATGAGTGATTTATATTTTCATATCCTCGCTTGCTTGATGACAACTGCAAAGTTTAAATATGCCAGCAACCCGCTTGGCTTGATGAAGCAGCTCTCCAAAATCTAATAACATGCAAAGATAAAGTGGAGTATGAAAAAAATACTAATTCGGTAATGTTTTATGGTTTAAATGACAACTCATGCATTAATCATGACACATGCATGCTAAAAAGGGTAATGATGACCTCATACATGGCTTTGTACCTTTGAATTAACCCTAACAGACTCGAATGACCTCCACCCTAACTCCTCCAATCATTAATTGACACTTCAGATCGATTTTGACAATACGGACAAGAAAACCGTTTTTTTCAGCATGATTATTTTAACTTTTGACAGTTTTGCTACGAAACTATTAGACATTCTCGTAGCGAAAACTGTTATTTTGCTATATAAAATGCTACAAAAATTTGTAAAACTGACTTAAGTGACCTTTTTAAATTTAGATGCTTGGAGAATGAAAAATAACACCATATGATGATTGATGGGACATGACATGACCTAAATGGAGGTGGCCTTGAACCTTAGGATAGGTTAAACATGTAAAAAATGAAATTTTCCTATACCAACTTGAAAGGCTTAAGGAGACCTTATCCTTTTGATAAATGAACTATATGACCATGTCAACTAATGTTTCACAATTTTATAAGTGATTACAGGAGGCATGTGCTTTTTTTACACAAGAATGTTATTATAGACAATTTAGAGAAAATTCTTCGAAAATTGTATTCCCATTTTTTTATCTATCAAAAAAGGATAATTTTTTTGTACGGAATGATAACTCTAACAATTTTTTTGCAAAATTTCAAATTTGTGTAAAATAAGCTCCCTTTTTAAGAGCACCTAATTAGAATCGATCATTTCACATATCCACTAATTCTTTTGATACAACCATTGGAGTTGTGCTCGGACAATAACAGGGAAATAAATCGTACACCATATACTAGATCAACTTGAACTTAACCCCTATAGAGTTAAATTATACGGTGACAGAAAAAGAGTTTCTTATTGTTATTCATGTTATTGATCAATTTAGGAATTACATTACTCGTTATCAAACTTTCATGTAAATTGACCACTCTACTATCCAATTCTTAATAAATAATCCTAAATTTACAAAGGAAAAATTCAAGAGATGGGATTTAGAATTTTTGGCACCAATTAATCCCCAATGTGAGTAGAATACCTATATTCTAGTGTGCACAAAATATGTCTCCAATTTGGTGGAAGATAGAGAACTTAATAGGGAAACTAAACATGTTGTTACACCCTTGTTATTTGAATAAATATTTTCTTAGTATGGAGTTCCAAATGAAATAGCTACATATTCAGGAGAAAATTTTACTTCTTGGTTGATACAAGACCTTGTAAAAAAGTAAAAAAATATGAACGCCAAGTCCCTTTACCCACATGTGAATGGGCAAGTGGAAAGTACTAATAATGTGCTTGAATATATTCTCATGAAGAATGGGGTAGGACACCAAAGAGAATATGTTGAGAGACTTCCATAGGTATTATGGGATTACATAATCACTTGGAGGAATACCAAAACATTCTCTCATTATGAGTTGGTATTTGGGAAGATTCCTATATTTCCCATTGAGTTTTAAATTAATACACTCAAAACTACTTTGGAGGTGGATTTAGATTTAACCGCAGATAAAGACATCGATAGGAATAGCTAAATGAATTTGATGAAAAGCACTTGGTTGTTGTTCAATGAATATATATCATCCAACAACATAATGGAAAGTGACATTATATACTTATTAAGAAAAAGGTGGTTCAAAAATGTGATTTGCAATTTTCTTATGACTCTAGATTCACATATTTCAAAGGAATGTTGTGCACCAAGTGGCTAGGTCCTTATGAAATAGAAGTAGTTTTTTATAATGAGACTGTAAAATTGACAAACATAGATGGGTCTTAAAAATTGTTTATTTTTAATGGACATTTCATAAGGCTGTATCATAAGTATACTTCTAAGCATTCATTTTTCAACATTGTCTTAGACGCGGATACATACTTTGAAATTGTTGAGGAAAGGTAATTTATGCATGCATTTATGACCACTTAGTATTTTTCATTACTCCACTCCAGTAAATAAATAAATAAACAATATAAAAAAATAAATAAGAAAAAAAGATATGTCTAATGGTGAAAACCCCTATTAGACACCATTGGATGATTGTGGTGACTAAAAGCTAACTTGCTAGCAGTCAAAACAACATTTTTTCTTTAATGTAAGAAAAATTCTTATGCTTCTTCCATATGTAAATGTCGCATTGTTTAAAAAAAAATTTGTTACAAAATTATTGTTCATATGTTGTTACATTCATCATAGAATTGCATGCAACAACCCTAATCACTACAACTATCCAAATATTTGTTGATACAATTGTGCATACTTGCAAGTCACACACTACAACTTCATACAATTTTGTTAATACATACTAGACCTGTTAGGTCCCTATATTAATAGTTTAGTCCCTTATTGTTATTAGTGTAGCACCGTTATTTTTATTGTTGTACCCCTGTAACCCCAATATTTTTATTATTGTGCCCTTACATTATTATTATTATGTCAGCAAGGATTATATTGTGGCCCCATGGACTCCTATATCTGGAAAGAGGTTTTGGTCATTTGTATGATCCAAGAACTATTAATTTATGTAAAATATTGGAGGTTTCCCCCTCGAATTGGTTGATTTATAAGGTGTTGATCTCTCTTTTATTCTATTTTTGCAGTTGGTTTCATAAAATTTCGTATCAGAGCTTTGAATTCTAGGGTTTCTCTACTCCAAATAGGTCATCGTGGAATTTTCGCTATAACATCTTTTCTACGATGGTTCATAAGCTGAAATTTTTAGAGAGTGAAGCCGAACTCTTGGGGAACGTCGTCACACAATTTCAGAGCTTGGTTCATAATATTTTCAGATATATTATCTATGGAAGTTATGGATTTTTGCAGGCTCCTGAATTTAACCTAAACAGGTCATCGCAGAATGTTTTCTATAACCTTTTTTCTAGGAGGGTTCAAAACTTGAAAGTTTCACAAAGTTAAGCCAAAATCCCGATGAATTTGGAAAAAATTTAGAGATTGATTCACATTATTTTGGGAGGTACGATCTATGGAAGTTAGGGATTTTTTCAGGCTCCCGAATTTCATCTCAAAGAGGTGATTGTGGGAAAATATTCATAACTCTCTCTCTAAGCATCAGATTGGAATTATGTAAAGAGTGACAAAAAGTACACAAAATTTAGTTTCTTGTACATATATGTCAAAGCCTAAGGAGGAAACTATGACACGTGGAAATTGATACAAGCTTGCTCTACTAAACTTGTCCATAATTAGGTCATTGTGGGAGATTGTACATAAATTTTCCTTGAAGAATCCAAATAAGGTCAGACTTGTGGCATTCGAAAGAGGATTCAAAGAGATACCTTAGGGAAAAATTTCAGATATTGAAGATACAAAATCACAGAGATAATTCAATTTCAATATCGAGCTCCTCAAAAGCAATAAAAAGGTGTGTATTGTTTTTTCCTGAATTGCATAAGTATTGTGTAAAATATCAGTTTGAAGTGATTCCAAAGGCCTACTGAGCATATATTTTAGTATTGGGTTCTAAAATTACTCTTAAAAATAATTCAACACCCATTAAGCCCTCAGAATACTCTATTACAACTCATGAAGATGAATAATTGCAACATGATATATCAAAATTACAAGATCAAGTGCACCAAATTTCGCTCTCGCAAAGAGCAACAAAAAATGAAATGGAAGTTTTGAAGAAATGCGTGGAAGCGAATATGGATGCGTTGAAGAATAATTTCAATGGTTTGAAGAAAGGCGTGGAAGCTAAGATGAAGGACGTGGAAGAAAAAATGAAACACAACATAGAAAACATGAATAATGATCTAAAAGAAGGCATGGAAGGTTTGACAAAGTTGATACAAGAAATGTTTCGTTATGGTACAAGGATCGCTTATATCTTTGTAATAATTTTCAACTAAAACAAAATATTCTTTTATAATTTCACACTTCTCATTTAGGAGGACACTCTAGATTTTTAAAAACTTACCACAGGGTGAAGAAAGAATTTTTCTGGGATGGCCTTAAATCTGATATTCAAAAGTTTGTGGTTGAATGTTTGGTTTACTAGTAAAATAAGGTTGCGACAATTAAGGTCCCGAGTCTTGTACAACCTTTATCCATTCCAATTCAACGTTGGGAGGAGATTTCAATGGATTTTATCACAGGTTTACCTAGTTCGAAGGAAAGAGTTTCATCATGGTAGTAGTTGATAGACTTACCAAGTATGCACACTTTGGTGCATTATCTCATCCATTTAAAGCAAGTGCAGTTGCTACTACATTTATGGACACAATTCAAAAGCTACATGGAAACCCAAAGATTATTGTGAGTGACAGAGATCCCATTTTTATTGGAAATTTTTGGACGGAGTTATTTTCTTGTTTGGGTATCATCCTAAATCTGATAGTCAAACTGAGATAGTGAATAAATGTTTGGAAGGATATCTTTATTTTTTTGTATCTGATAAACAAAAACAATCGGTCAAGTGGTTACCTCTCGCTGAATGGTGGTATAAAACTTCCTTCCATACTGTAGAAAGAATGACCCCATTTATGGCACTTTATGGATATCATCCACCATACATCACATCATATTTAAGAGAAAATTCTAAGTGTCAAACAGTGGAAGATCACATCGAGCATCAACAAGAAGTTCTCCAACTCTTAAAGGAAAAGGTAAATTTAACAAAAAATCGAATGAAACAACAAGCAGATCAAAATTGTAGCAAGAGACCTTTTGATGTAGGAGACTGGGTATTTTTATGGCTACAACCATACAAACGAATGTCCCTCAAGAAAGCTAAGAAGGATAATAAATTATCGCCATAGTAATATGGTCCTTACAAGGTGTTGGAAAATATTGGTACTATGGCATACAAATTGGAGCTTCTTGCTTCTTCGTGAGTGCATCCATTTTTCCATGATTCATGCTTAAAGAAGGTTATAGGTCAAAATATTCTAGTTCAAACAATATTGCCAGAACTTGATGAGGAAGGAAAAATCATATTGGCACTTGAAGCAATCACGGAAACAAGAACTCGAGAGCTATGAAATCGATTAATTTCAGAGTATCTCATCAAGTGGAAGAACTTACCTACTGAAGATTCTACATGAGAGGATGATAATTTTATACAGGAGCCCCCAGATCTACTCAAGCGTTGAGGACAACACCTTTTGAAGGAGGGGGGCATATTAGGTCCCTATATTACTAGTTTAGTCCCTTATTGTTATTAGTGTAGCCCCCTTATTGTTATTGTTGTACCCCTATAACCCCAATATTGTTATTATTGAGCCCTTACATTATTATTTTTAGGTCAGATAGGATTATATTGTGGCCCCATCGAATCCTATATATAGAAGGAGGTTTTAGTCATTTTTATCATCCAATAATTTTTCATTTATGTAATGTATTGGAGGCTGCCCCCTCGAAGGGGCTGATTTATAAGGCGTTGATCTCTCTTTTCTTCTATTTTTGGAGTTGGTTTCATAATAAGACAAATCTTCATTTTTTTTACATCACAATTTTTATATTTCTTCTTTTATTTCAATAATTTTCAGTTGTAATTCCTTATGATACACTTGATTCTGCTCACATGCATGTTTTTATCTCACTCCATAATTTTAATGAAGGATATTACCGTGACAACCCCACCAAAGTTCATCGCATATGTTTCATTGTAAATGTTATACAATAATTGAAATATGGAAAATGGGACAGAGTGAAAGGGACATGTATTCCAGAGCTAGCGAGGACCATTTCTTGCTTGGGATGTTGTGTTTTCTTGTGTATCGGAAGAATCATAAATTGCAAGACAACCCTTAAAGGCTATTTGGTGCATGAATTCAAGGGATTTGATATTGAATTAAATGGGCTACAACAGGAAGTGCTTAGTCTCACGTTTCATGAGAAACAAAAGTAAGAAAATAGGACATATATTTATGAAGAAGTAATGCACATTTTAGGAAAGAAAGGACACAACAATAATTATCGATGAGGAAGAGGCCAAGGTAGCAAATACAAGGGGGGAGAATCCCTATAAAATAAGAAATAAAATATGTTGGATTCATTCAAAGGAAGTCATCGGTAGATGAGGGAGACACACATTTGATCTTATGCATGCTAGAGGTAATCACAGAGGGAGATGAAATGAAGGATTCAACCTGATATTTTAGTATGCAACACTGAAGAGAAGAGAAGACAAGAGAAGTGAAGGGGATTGGTTCTATGTCCATGGAGGCTATGGGCTGAGTTTCTAGTCTCTAGAAACCTGTGGTATATTGGGGTCCATGGAGGATGTGGGTTGAGATATGATCCCTGGAGCCCTGTAACATATTGGGTCCTTCGATTTTGAGGGTTGAGACCAAGGTCTATGGAACCTTGTAATAACTTCACTCTATGTAGGTTTTGGTTTGCGATGGCATATTTGGAGCCCTGTAATAACTTAGGTCCCTTGGAGGTTGTGGGTTGAGATAAAAGAATCTGGAGCACTGTAACAATTTGGGAATATACCGTCCTAGAGAAATACTAAAGGAAGACCAGAATAAAGACTTATGGTTATCTTGTGAGAGTTACAATGGATTATGGACTCCCTAGAAAGGGATGAGTCACTATGTCTGCACCTAAGGGTGAGCTAGAGTTCCTCTGAACACATTATGTGCCAACGAAGTAGAATTCGGTTGGTGGGATTGAGGAAGGAGGTCCTCCAAAGTCCCTGTTTCAGTAGGAAGATGGGTTTTAAATACCTTGAGGAACAATCCCCCTTAGAATCTGTAATATTATTTGGGGGTAAGAGCAACATGTAAGTGTCCCTACAAATATATATGGTTGGGTGGAGAGTCCTTTTCCCACACTCATTTACCATGCAAGTTCAAAGATAAGTATATGTGTATGCCTGTTTAACTTTTAATGAACCACACTACATTGTTATTGGTAATGGTTTTGGATACAAAGATTGAATTTATGTTGTTAACACTTTCATATGTGGTGGACGTATGTGGGGATATGTTACTGATAAATGTGTTGATTATTTATATGTATGTGTGTTGAATTTGAGAGGAATACATTGTTATATAATTTTTTGATTGTCAACAAAGAGCATATAATACATAAATGTGAAATAAACCCACATATTAATCAAGACTATGTTATATCATTGAGTAGGACATTACTATAAATAAATTCTTAACTGTATTGAAAGTATTAAATAAGAAAGAAATCAAGGAATATAAGTTCTTGATGCAAGCTGTAACAAAAACTTGAATAAAAACTCGCAACATTGGGCTCAAAGACCCATTTTATGAATGTGAAACATTTATATGGAAGAACCTCTTCTTAGTAGGGTCTATATTTTCTTACTGTCATTATCACCAAGTTAAAGGTTTTTTTTTGGGAAGCAACACATTAATTTCAAGGGAATTTTCCTCTTGGTAAGTTGAGCCCATCAACTTTACCTAAATGGTCATGAGCCTTGTATTCTCAGTGGGATAGATATCAGTCATTGACATCTTAGTGTTTTCGGTTAGGTACCAGATGCTTCTATGTAGCACTGTAGAGTTGCTCATAGGCTTTACCTGGAATCTGCTGTCATTGGTGTGTGGAAGGTGAGGTGGGAACCTCTCAGGAGATTGTGCCAAGGCAATGGTAGGTAATATATAGAGGAGCACCTACACCGTCATGCGTGGAATTCCCTATCTGAGGGTAGGGAATACCCACAGGTTAAGAATCCATCGAGGAATCTATCATCCATGTTCAGGAGGGGTAGCACCAAGAACAACTAAATCAACCCTATAATTGACATGAAGCCTTGATGTTTATATGTAGGTCTACCAGACCATTGAGACAGATTCATGGTCAAGAAGACTGGCTCGAGTAACCATGTGTAGTAATAGAGCTTGTCTTTTGGGCGATCTTAGAAATCCCCTTTGGAAACATCATAAAATTTAGATTCAAGATACCTTGGCCAAGAAATGTTGGCGATTTAGAGGAAGGACTTTTTGTGGTGTAAGGGAGTGGAGCCTTAAAGTTATAGGAAATGATCAGATATCCTTATCCCTTTTAGAATAAAAAAAACTAGCTAGGAAATCCTCCTATTGCCATGAGCAAATCTCCCCTTACACCATTGGTCGAGAGAATAATGACATGGTTGGAAGCTTGGAAAAGCCTGATCCCATCATGCGTTTTTAATTAAGCATCCGGAATTCAATTTTAAATAGCGTTGGGGCTAGGGACTATCAAAATATAGTGATGTTAATTTTCCCATTGTTGGGGACCGTTAAGTTGGAAGTTTGGAAGGTCGGAAGTCCTGGAAGGGTCATATCCTGCAAGATATTTAAAATCAACACTATAAGTTTGTCAAGTGTTGGATCAGGAACCATCTTTTGATGGAAACCCATAACAAATATTAGAGCAGGGGTAGGGAACCCAAAATCCCAGAATTTTGTAACTATTTTAATTACAATTCTATAAAGCATCGGGAAACATGGGACTATGTACTGTCAAGAGATTGAAATGGAGGAATTTCCATTCCCTGGACTTGTTAACCTATGGTTTTTTGGGACCTATAATAAAATACAGTGTTTGGTGATGTTTCCCCATCATAATTGAAAAAAACCAATCAAGTCATCTGATGAGAATTCAAGGCCAGGAGTTTCAATGCATGGGCCATAACTATTTCTAATTGAATTTTAATAATAGTCGGGGAGTCATGGATAGTGGGGGTGAGTGGTGAGATGGCGTGGGAGGTCGTTATCCCGTAAGGGAATTTTAATTACATGTGTAAGAGTTTCAGGGGCACAGGTTTGCAAGATTGAATGAAGATAAAAGTGGACAAATTTTTTTTGAAATTGTATTAATTGTGATCCTCTTATTTTATTTATGAGGTTTTAGCTGAGATTCAATCCCATTGGTTAAAATTTCTTCCAAAACCTCCGTAACCATAAACATATGTTGTAGAAAATGTGTTTTTGACAATTTTGACCAATTTTATAACACTAAAAACCTCCTTTATAACCTCTTCTAGAGGGCCTTTTCCTTATAGTGTTGGAAAACAAAAATTACCCCATTACTCCAATGCTAGAGGTGGGGTTTGGTAGATTACAATTACCAATAGACATGTTCCACGAATGGAATCCTCTACAACATTGATAAGGTCATTACACTTGTACAGTCTCCATGTTAGTAATATGCTACGTTGATTGTAGGGATTTTTTTATTCTGTGGGTTACTAAAATTAATAAAAATTGAAAGTTGTCCAAAGTGCTCGAAACCAGCGCAAAAACAAATATCTCGTCGCGTTGAATCGAATGCAACTCGAATAACTCAAAATCAATATCGTATGCTCCTGATATCGGATTCTAACCTTTTTCTCAAACAAATAATTTTTTATAATTGGGTTGCACATATGCCCGTCATCAGTCCATACCCTGACTAAGCAGGTGACTAGGTAGGCTGATGGTGTTTTTCAGGACCAATGGATGTGTGTCGATTGTACTATTATAATTAGTCCAATGTTTAGTTGTTTATGATTTGTTAACTCATTTTTGAGTTGGTCCAATGGTGGAGGACCACGTGCGCAATCGTTAGCTGCTACATGGCCTCCTGACGTTATGGTAAAATTTCTGTATGGGACAGATTAGACCTGGCAGTGATCAAACGGTGGACTTGCTAACTCGTAGCGTGAAGTCTTACCACTGGACCAAAGCTGCTCGTTATTAATGATAGTACATATAATCTATTTAAACTTTCATTAATGGAAAGTTGGGGGTCAGGGTAACGGTTGACCCTTGGCCCTGATCCACCCATACGACAAGAACGCAGTTGGAACCCGGGCACGAGGATAAACTTGGCCCCAAAGCACAATAAAATACCATTACCACAGTCCCAGCAAGGTTGGGTGTGTGGTTATGATGCAGAGCTTCAAATTTTAACCTAGTGGTAATACGAATCCCTACCACATTTATAACCACAGTTCGATGCAATTCAAACCACTAGCATAACTATTGTATTACCACAGTAACAGAGCTTGGGTATTATGGTAGTTTCTTTGTCACACTATTGTACTAAATGAAACTTATTTAGCAGTAGGTTATTTCCAAAACATGTCACATAGAATATTATTATGTTGTTGATGGAGAGACTAAAAAAAAATTAAAGAAAATCCAATAGTGGAAGTAATGCATGTAAAAACATAGGCTCAAAAAGAAACAAACAAGACAATAAGTCCACCATATAATAATACAATCATCTAACACACTTGCAGTGAGTCCTTTGAGATATGGAGCTCAAATAATCTCAACAAGGAGGTCCCTTTCCTTCATTTTCTTTCCAACTTCTCCTCCATCTCTCAAAAGGAATGTGAATAATCTCTAATGGTGATGTCCTCCTCCTCACTAGGATGTTGGATTGCTTAGAAGAAACTTGGCTAACATGTGAGTGCTTTAACTCCTATTTCTTCAAAAATTGAAAGTTGGTGTTACTATGGTAGCAATTTGTCCAGCATAAAACTGTGTCATGCTTTTCTCTTCTCATGGCCTGTTTATATAGAATTTTTTTGAACTCCTCTTCCCTCTCTTGGGCCAAGAGCAATGGTGACCCAAGAGTAGGACAAGATATTCCTTTTAGGGTTGAATATATTTAGGGAGACCTCAATTTGTTTGTCTGTTACTGTCCATGACAGAGTATCAACTCCCAACGTGTGGGAAGTGGTCCTGGATAGTGTCTTTTCGCCATCCTTAGGACCGCAGAACTATCAAAGAAATAGTTGTGTTGTCTGTGCTAAAACCCTTTGCTCTTGGCACGTAGTCAAAAGATTTATCACATAACCTTAGGATTTAAATTTTTTTCCTTCATGATATACTTTTGCTCGAAAATATTCATTTGTACATTTTTCTTGAAATTTTTCTAATGTCTTTTGATGTGTTATTTTCTAGTGTTAACGGTTTCTGGTAGATGTATGAGGCCTAGGAGGAAACAACCAAAGTACAACATGTTTTGTGTTCTGATTGAGAGTCTGTGTAATATAATTTGAGAGAGAGAGAGAGTAACTTGGTGTGGAGATAAGTAAGGGAACTCCTTAACTGAATTAAAAAAGTAAGCATGCTTTGTAGGAAACCTTGAGTAATAAAGCAAGAGATGTTGTTATGAGGCGGGCTTGTCCAATGTCTTCATGATGACTAGTTAAGATATTTTGACCAATATTGGTTATGTCAAGTTAGATTGTGGTAGGTGACCTACTACTGGTTGATGATAAAAACTGTTGATGCCCTCAAGGGCGTTTTTTCTTTGAACATATGGGTCGAATGTGGCACCTATTAGTGTTAGAATCAACACTTGGACTACTTCAAATACTTGACCAATCACATCTGAAGCTCTAAGGAAATTTAATAATTTGGATTATATGATTGGTAGGTGGTTTAAGCTCTCAATCACTGAAAATGGATTTTAGTCAAGTTCACTGTCACACTAATGAGGGTATTGAGTCCTGATATGGTAGAAAAAAGGTTTGTTTGTAGCCTATGGAGAGAAGAAAGTGTGAAATAGTGGAAGGGTTAGTGGGTCTGCAAGGAAAAAATCCATTACTTTGATGAAAAACCACACAAGAAACAGTTTGATAATATATCAACAAGAGAAAGCTATATCAAGACTTACAATATTCTTATTCAGTAGCATGAAAGTTCACCGTCATAAGGAATGCTCTTTAAATTGTCATTATATATATCTCATCAAGAAATCTCACTAAGTAAGACTAATAAAAGTTGATAAGATACATAAGCACATCAAGAGGCTCATAAAAACATACAACAACATCTGAAATCACAAACTACAACTGAAGAGAATGAGGTGTGGAAATACTTAGAAAGATTAACAATACACATATCAAGTAGGTAATAAATCCTCAAAAGTCTCCTTTAATATCATTCACTGAAAAATTACACTGATCATATGAGCAAAATATTCACAAACCATGAACCCTTTCTCCGTTGAGTTTCGCAATATATACACAAAAGATATTATGTTGATATTTCCAAAAAAAGTGTGAATCTGTTCTAGAGGAGTTATTAAATTCCTATAAATAAGGTGAAGCTTATCCTTAACTATAAAGCAAGGTAGCACAACATAATAAAAATAGAAAACATGATGGCATGTAGCTCGAAGTGGCTCGAGTGATGTGGAAAGCTGATGGAAAACTTATCCTCTTTTTTGGTATAACCACTTCCTCAAAAATTGCAACCAATAGCTAAAGATGACATCTGGTTGTTTCTCGAAAAAGTGCAAAACATAATTCTAAAATCTGGAAGAGAACTTGATTAATTGACACCTGGAAGCAGCATATTCTATTGATATTGCATGCATGTAATTACCCGTTGGTACCATCCTTTGATATTTGAACAAAAACTGCCTCCACTTCCTTTATACAAAAATTAGGAAATAATAGATGCTTTATGGGTTTGATGATAAAACTAGATTTTCTGTAAAAGGAAGCAATTATCAGAAATCTTGTAGATAGATACATTTGTTGATTAAAACAAAATGTGTGTGCCTCTCCTTCTTTGACTTACCTTAAATGTTTAAATAAAATCAACTATAGAAGCAAATTTTTTGAGGGACTCTCCCTTAGTAAGCCTTTTAGATTTTCTTTTTCCCGCATGCTTTTGTTTCTGAGCTCTGGTCATCTTGGCTTCCTTTCCTGGTCTTTTATCAACATTTATAATTTCATATTTTAGACTAGGATTAGCAATGAGTTTTTTTATCAATCTTAGCTTTATTTCCACATAATCGTCATAATTACAATATTCTCGATCATATTTTATAATATTATAATAGGAAAATTGAGCGAAAATAAGGAAATCGAAAAGCACATAGACTGCAACATCCAGAAGCCATGGTATATTTGTTGAAATTCCTTACAACAATTATTGCCACATAGGTTGTATTACCAATTGTAGAAAATAGGAACATCAATGGATTTATACCCTCAACCATTCCTCATTTTTCATTTAGACAAATTTATGGAAGCCATCCACCCATATAGATAATAGTCATAAGCCACCCCAAGCATGTCCCTACTAGACTCCTTGAATTTTATTGTATAATTAAGTTCCTTGTTGTAGGTGAACTCACTCTCTGTCAAAAGTTTCAACAAATGCATGTGAAACAACTACATTTTCCCCTTAGAATTTATGTAGAAACATGTACTAGCATGTTGCTTGAAATTGTGGCTTTGTTGTGGCATCGAAAAACCTGGTATTTACTGGCTCAGAGCGGTTAACCTCTCCACCCTTACCAATTTTTCTCAGCACCTAACCTCCTCTTATACACAACAGTTCAAACTTGAGACAAAAACTCTACACGCAACCCTAATTTGGTGATTGAGATGAAAAACTGGTTGATGGAAATGTAACTCTGTTAGCTATAATCTTATCGGAAAACTTGGTCATGAAAACAATGAACCTAATCCTCTAGAGTCTGCTCCTTTAATCATAGTGTGGTTTAATGACACGATTTGAAATGATTCAAATTTGAGTGCCAAGTCATGCCATACAATACATCACTCCCCATTAAAATATTGATATCTTGTACCTTATTTTCTGTTTCAGCCATAATGAATGGGTATAGGTTAGCTCGTCCAAAAATATAATCACTCATTTATAATATTAATTCTAATTTAGAAATAATTACCCTTTTTAAAAAAGAATAATATCTCATAACATAGAAGATCTTCAATTAATTTCAAAGGAGAATGATCTTTTCTATGAAAAATTCTCCTTGCACGAATTTTCTAGGTAATAGCTACTTACTGGGTTTGCTTGTAAAACCAAATTTTCTGTAAAAAATAACTTCCTTACTTGGGTTGTTGAATCCTTTTAGTAAATCGTCCAATAGAAACCTTCCATCAAGGTAATACCTCTTGTTTCAACAAACCTTCAACATTCAAAGAGAAGTATCTTTTGACCTGATAAAGGAGAATGATGTTTTCCTTGAAAAATACTCCTCACAGCTCCTTATGCAGTTTCATAGAAATAACTTCCTTTATCTCTGTATTGCAATGTAACCAAATTTCAGAGAAACAGTTGCCCTTTTCTTTGTGTCACCAATGAAAACATCCTCCTAGCCTACGTGTAACAAGGAGTTGGAAACGCCTTACAACAGGTCCAAATGGTATGATACAATAAATACATGTCCTGTGTGAACCCTGCAAGAAATGGTATGATACAATAAAGATGATTTTTTCTATGAGGCAGGCATCTCCCATGCTCATGACTCTTTTGCTAGCTAAAAAAATCTATTTGACAGATACAGATCCTGTCCTTGTCACTAGTATGGTAGTGATCTTCTGGTTGATGATGATGATTGTCGATTCCCTCAGGGGCGTTTTTTCTTCGACAATAGGTGGAATGTGGTACCCACATGCGTAAGCTTGGTATTTAATATAGATGTGCATTGTACACATGGGTGTATGACTGGGACCTTCCCATGTAATCATTGCTAAAAGAGATTCTTATAAATGCACGGGTCTTCGAGGAATTTGATCAAAGTGCAATGGTTGTAAGGTATGATACCATCTTGACATGAAAGCTTTTGTTGTAGTCGAATGTCAGGAGGGTCGATAACATCTGTGGGCAATGATGTCTCCCACAGTGCCACCCGAGGATGTCTATTTTGTGGTGATGGATGATCCAAGGTATTGCTTCCTTTTTGGAAAATGGGTGTTGATGTCAAAAAAAAGGAAGCCTCAACCAAACGAGAGAGTCACTGATGTTGGGGATTAAGATCTTGGATGTGATAGGTTTAACATAGGCATGATGGTGAGGCTTGACTGAAACCTGATGATGGGGACTCATTGGCCCAAGGTCAGAGAATAAAAGTAGCTTGGCAGCATTGATAACTATTTTTGATGGCGAAATCCCTGAAGTCGGTATGATGTCGAGGGTGGGTATATATCGGTTATGAATTTCATGGTGGCTTATGCATGAAGGGAGTGATACTCTGACCAAGGGTCACCAGGGACTCCTGCCATGGGAGAAAAAATAGATGGATGAGTGGGGGACATGGTTCACCATTTGCAGTCTTTGTACACCTACCAAAAGAATAAAATAATGGGGTTTGGATTGTACAAAACATAGACATGGGTTCCCCAAAACATGAAAGTGTTCGCTCACTGATGATGTGAGTAAGTTGTTTTGTTGAGGGTGGGGGCCCCATACGTTGGTCTCATGTGTGGGGGGTGATGAAGCAGATGGGAAATGTTGCAGATGGGCTATGCCGATGGACATATGGTATGCCATATGCAATGCACAGTGGTGTGCTTTATATCTACTTGCAAAACTTGGCAGTCCAAGAAAGGGGTTTTATTCTGATATTTTAAAGCTTGACTTGATGCATGGTGGGTGAATGGGCATGAAGGGATTCCCAGAATAAAGTGGTATGGCCATAGTGTCATGATTTTTCTGATATATGGTCTACTTGAGTGACGGGCGCATGGATGGGAGGATCTACCGACCAACAAGGTTGTTTATCATGTTCAAGGTGGGGCAATGATAAAAATGGTCGAGTGCTTGGAACCTATGGTTTATTTCTTATGGAGAAATGATGTCAAGATATTTTGAGTTTTTCTGGGACTCTATCATGTTAAGGGTAGAACGATACCTGCTCTGGTACTTTCAATGGATTGAGTGTTGGATGGTTTGCATAATACCTACAGCACAATACCCCAAGTGAAAGCATCTTCTTTATTCAAATATTATTGAAATACATGTGCTAAAAAAGAAGATGAGAGAGGGCATACCTGTCAGCACTAAAAAATTATTTTTTTAGAGGTGTGAATGTGTGGCACCTCCTTTGGGCGTTATGAAGTGCTGATCCCAGTGTTACTTTATGTCCTGTAATTGGGCCTTCTGAGTTATCATTATGGTACTTCCAATATTCCAAAAAGGGCGAAATATAGGGGAATATGGCTCAATTTAGTTCATTTGTGACATTTGAGTGTGTGAGGTTTTGAGAGGTCACAGCCTTTTGCGTAGTTTTCCTTGCTATTATGGTGAGACTGAGTATCGAGGACTCGCGTTTCTTGAGCCATGTAGGACCTATAATGTTTTGCATTCTAATTTTTCTAGTATGTCGGTGTTAGGGTCTGTACAGGATGGGCTTGTACGGATTCTAGTTCAGTTTCTACCTTGATTGCATAGTTAATCAAGGCAAAGGCGCAAAATTTTCACACAGAACTGAGTGTTTTGTGAAAAATTCTCGTGCCTGCACTGGCTTTGAGCACACCTTTTCTATGTCTGTGGGAAAATCAGATGCACTCCTTTGTGCCTGTATGAGAAATAGGCACGCGAAGGGCCGAAGAAATGTTTTTATTTTTTTTCAAAAATTTGTCAATTTTTTGTTCTTTTATTGTCACTAATGTGTGCCTGTTTGATGAAATGATGTTGTGGATGGAGAGGGATTGACCCGACCTCCGGGCCGCTTTTGAAACTAATGCTCAAGCACACTAGAATTTTGCGTGATGGGGTCTTCTCAAATTTATGGAGAATGACCTCTTACGATCACATGATCATCTTCTGCGTTACCTGATCCGATGTTGGAATAGGCAACATAAGGTCATGGTGTTGCGTGGGTCCGACCTTATTATCTGTCTTGAGACAGATATCAACTTTGTGACCGAGATGCTGCCTCAGGGTGAGGTGCTTCCTTATCTACTTCCCCCTGGGAGAGTGGATCTTGAGCGGTTCTCAACGGGCCATTATGGTGGGGCGCCCCTTACGGAGGGGTGCATTTCAATAGATTTTGTGACTGACTTGGCAAAACCGTGTGCTATGGATGCTATTGTGTGACTGTTGGGGCCATCTGTGCCCAATTGGGTTTCAAGACCATAGATTGGTGTTTTGTGCCTGGTGAGGGCCAGACACTTTTTTGATTTTGCCTATTTTTGCTATGACGGGATGCTAGCTCAGCTTTCCAAGGTTCACAATGGATCAAAGTGGCTTATATTTGCTAGCATTATATGTAGCATCATATTTGAGTGAGTGGTGTTGTTGAGACCTATGGTGGCTATGCCTACTGGGAGGCCTTGAGATCCTCGCATGAGGACATGGGCCCCTGTGATGCCTCACAGAGGTGGAGGTAGGGTGGGGCATTATTGGAATGCCACCACAGAGGTGGAGGTAGGGTGGGGCATTATTGGAACGCCACCACAGAGGGTTGGTTTGAGGCCAATCCTCAAATGTTTTTGTCATTCCCTTATGTGGGCATGGACTTTCGTGGAGACCTAGACATGGGTCTTCGTCTTGGGTATGCATGGTGGACAGAAAGTATGTTTTTGTTTTTTATTTTGCACTTACCAGAGTATTTATTCTTGTTTATCATGATGACACTGACATAGGTTTGTTACTCTTTCAGATGTTGGTGAAATCAGACATCCCGTGGCCCGGTTGGTGGGACATGAGCCGATTTGGCAGCCTCGAGGTGTTCCTTGCATAGGCGGGGGAAAGGGAGGAGCTCCAGCACAACCTCTTGGTGTGGCCCCTGGCAGGGGGGAGGGCACTTCGGGGGAGGGTAGCATCTCGGCAGGGAAAATTTTATGGATGGAAAATTATTCTGAAGTTTAAAAAATTGGCGAATCTCACTAGTCCCTAATATGCAAATTAAAAAAAAATTATTGATGTATTTGTAAAATTATTCAAATTTATAATGATATTATAAATAATGTCTATATAATGTTGGTGATTTTTAACGTAAAATAATTTTATATTGTAAAATTTGGGCGAATAATTTTTATAAAAAAATGGAAATTGGCAAATATTTTTTTTGAAAAAACATGGAAAATTAGCCCACCTGCGAATATTAGCCCCTCAAATTTTCCATGCATCTCGGCTGCTAATGAGAGTGCCACTGAGTGTGCTTGTGTTAAGACGAAGGAGGCTCTTGTTGCAAATTTGACGGAGTAGATGGTTTCTCTGGAGGTCAAAGCTCTGGTTTTAAAGGATTCCTGGGGTTGAGTGGACCACTTTACCCAGGGGATACCTACTTGATGCTTCGTGGATGACATCGATGATGCATTGTTAAAGGTTATAGTGGCCAAGGAGAGGGGCTATCGGCCTACTTGCACCAAGTGGCGATCTCTTCTTTGACATCGGCACGAGTGTTGGTACCGGTAGCGGTTGTGGGTCCAAATGCCCCACTTGGGGGAGCACGGAACTAGACTCTATATTGTACACAGCGAAAGCACCCATTATGAGGATGCTTCCCTTATTTTGTTGACTTGTATATTTGTATCTTTGGTTTGACTTGTGCATCAGAGAAACTATATTTTTTGTACTCATACACACTTATTTTTTGGTATATATGAGAGAGATATTTTTTGTGGCTCTACATGTTGTTTCCTGTGTTTGATGTTTGTTTATGGATTATGCTATGCTGATGGATGTCTATGTTTTCTATGTTTTTTGTTTTTTATGTATGATGGTTTATCAAAGATGAATTCTAGTTTAGAATATTGTTAGTTATGTGATAAACTGTTTGGTTTTCATTTATTGGTACATGTGTGAATGTAATGTGATCAAACTGTCAGCTTAATATTTTTGCACGCAAATATTTTGTAAATATATGTGAATCTTGTACCTCAAATTATTGGTTTAAATGTGACACCACTAATTGGGAATCGAGGTAGATATGCATATGGTATATGCCCTGATTGAGGGCATCACAGATAAGTCTGATGACAACATCATAGTCTACATGATTAGTTGTAGTTCAGCAGATGCATACACCATTGGTGCATAATGGTGATTGGTTAGGGTGGTAGATGACCCAGGCGGATGTTGCTAAAATTTGAGACCATAGTGATGCTCCATCGGAAAATCCAAAGTAATGGTCAGGTTGAGAATCCATTGTGACACTAGAGTGTATTTTGTGATGGGCATTTTGGCCAAAAATTTAAACTGTTTGGTCTATGTACTTTGAATCTAGGGATGGGCGTTGTGGGCCCTTAAGGGTATAATTTCTTGAGGTAAAGACCGTTGAAGGGGTTGCTGATGAATTTTCCATCTGACTCTATCAAGATGTATGCCCCCTTGAGGAGACAATGTTTTATGATGTAGGGTCATTTCCAAAAAGTTTCAAACTTTCCTGGCCCTAGGGATTCTTTTGTGAAATCGTAGCGGAGGACTAAATATCCCTCGGTGAAAGAACGAGGGTTGATGTGGTGATCAAACGATGCTTTTACCCATTTTTTGTGGGCATCATTGTGTTGCAACAATTGTTGTCGGCTTTCATCGGCGTACTCTAGTTGTAATAGACATTGTTTTAGAGGTTGGATATCATCGAGGAGTTCGTTGGTGGCATGTAAATTCAGGATCTTGTGTTATATGGGAATCATGGATTTGAATTCGTATACCAATTGGAAGGGTGTGAAACTGGTGGACGTTTTCATGGACGTGTGGTATGCCCACATGGTGGAGAAAATCATGTGGTCCTAGTTTGTTTTGTGGTTATTCACCATATGTTGTAACATAGTGTTGAGGAATTTGTTCACAACTTCTACTTGTAAATTGGTTTGGGGGTATTATGGTGATGTAGATTCATGAGTGAATCCTAGATGGTGAGATAGCTCTAGGAAAACTTCATTCTCAAAATGTTTCCCATGGTCAGAGAATAACTCCTTGGGAGCACTGAGCTAGGCAGTGTCATGGTTAAACATAAATAGTCTGGTGATTTCTGTGGTGTTCTCATATGTAGGCATATCCTCTACCCACTTAGTGAAATAATCAACAACCACTATGATGTATTTGTGATTTCCCAATGATGTAGGGTTGCAAGTCGTGAATTCGATCCCCCATTTTCAAAGGCGACCAGTGACATTGACAAGGTGTAAGGGAGCGAGAGGGGCTCTTGCGTTATGAGAAAATCACTCACATCTCTCACATATTTTTACTATTGTAATGAAGTTGTGAAATAAAGTGGGCTAGAAATATCCCTCTCATAGGACTTTTTGGGCGCTGACCATCCCATAAAGGTGGGCACCACAAGTTCCGCCATGGAATTCATTAAGGGCTTTTTCCACTTGGTCGTGGGCAAGGAATTGATGTAAAATGGTGTCAATGCCCCATTGATATAGGACATATCCCATAAGGAGGTATCAGGGGGTCTGATGGTGAATGCGTCAATGGTCGTCTGGAGTGAGCACTGGAATCAACATTTGGACTGCTCCAAATGCTTGATCAGTCACATCCTAAGCTCTAAGGAAATTTAAAAATTGTGATTATATGATTGGTAGGTGGTTTAAGCTCTCAATCAGTGAAAAGGGATTTCAGTCAAGTTCACTATCACACTAATGAGGGTATTGAGTCCTAATATGGTAGCAAAAATTTGAGTTTGTAGCCTACAAAGAGAAGAAAGTGTGAAATAGTGGAAGGGAAAGTGGATATGTAAGGACGAAATCCACTGCTTTGATGAAAAACCACACAAGAGACAATTTGATAATATATCAACAAGAGAAAGCTATATAAATACTTACAATAATATTATTGAGTATAATGAAATGTCACTGTCACTATAATGTCATTTCTTGGTGAGATAACTTTGATGACACTTAGAGATGGTGATTTGTATATAATGATATAATATTATGTATGCCAAACTCGTGTTGATGCTTATATGCTATGATATGGTTTGGGTCACTTGGTTGTTGTGTGCTTATGATAATATCTATGGTTGTGTGCACAGGAATTGATTTTGGTTAAGATCATATTAGCGATGTTTTCTCTTTTGTTATACTATTTTGGACTTAGATGTATTACATGAATGGTGATTCAGAATTGAGACACAGATCCATGGACGATCATGGTTATGTGGAACATATGGTTAATTTTAATTTATGGATGATACATGATTTGTATGATTATATGTGCATAATCTCATACTAAGCATGATGTGGCAGGGGACTTGGTCATTTCCAATAGGGATTCTCAAGTTATAAATGATCGTGGAAGTCATTCCTCCAAAACCAAAATGATTGTGGAAGTCATGCAGAATATTTGGTAAAATTTATTCATTTGATTTTTTTATCAATAAGATTGTGATGTGTGCAAGTCTTGGAAGAAGACCTTACCAACGAACCATCACATGGGTATGAGCTCACAATCATCACCTTAAGGTGAAATGAAGAGTTTCAAAGAAGAGTGGATGAGAAGCCATGAAAATTAGGGCGTGGAGTCCTAAATCCATGAAATATAAAGACGTGGAGTCTTGGATATATAATAAAAGGATTAGGGTGTGGAGTCCTAAATCCATGAAATATAAAGACATGGATTCTTGAATCTATAATGAAATGTTTCGGGCATGGAGTCTTGAATATTTAAAAAAAACATCAAGATGTGGAATCTTGGATCTTTAGAGTAGATTAGGGCGCGAAGTCCTCAATCTATTAAGGCATGAAGATTCATACAATAGGGATGCAAAATCCCTATTGTCTGGAAGAAAAATACCACTCATGGGTAGCTCACAGGTGAATTTTCTTGATAAAATATCATTCCTAACAATTTTGGTGTGACTTTGTTAAAATATAAATTCATGTCTACCATTTGAAGTATGACTTTCCAAAAATAGTAAATCACTTGCAATCAATGGGTAAACAAGTATACTTTAAGGAAAATCACTTAACTTTAGATTAATCAATCATAATAGTTCAATCTCGACTTCATCCTCAATATTATAAATATTATTAATATTATTATTGTATTTTATGAAACTATGATATTATTATTAAAAGGGAATTATATCTCCTTAATCACTTCACACCTCTCTCATTGATGATTCTCATGGCTCTATGTAACTCTCCCTCTCTCTTTTAATAATACATTGCACTCTCTTTTATGCACATATCAAAGAATGGCATATTCCTCTTACACTCATTAAAGACATGTCATAAAATATTCCTCTTACATTCTCTTTAATGCATATGTTACACTCTCCTTAATTAAGGCACGCATACCTCTCCTTAATGTCATGAGTTACACTCATCTAAATGGAATACAAGGCATGCATATTACTCCTCCTTTATGACAATAATTTGTTGCTCCTCCTATATATGTGTCTCACGTATTCTCACTTGGGGGGGTGCATGGTGATACCAAGAGTTGGAGAGATTTGAAAAAAAAAATTATGAGAGGGAGGGACTTGGAGAGTAGCCAATTTCTTTTGAAATGAGTTTGAAATCCATAAAATAAATTACTAAGTAGTTATACATGGTGCAGCTGACCATGAGTGGTATTTGGAGAAATTGAAGCTTATCTTCCTCAACATGCCTTGGCTTTATCTATACTACTATATTTCGGTACTGTTTGTGAGCTTTTACAGTGTCGGGGTTCCAAGGGGAGGAGTTATCCCTGGATATGGTTGGGTGGAAAGCCAGATGGCTCAAATGAGTTGCTTAAGGGATCAAACGTGGATCATATTCTCAATGATTGGAGTTGAATATCTCTTCAGGTATAATTTCCATTGTCTTAAAATTATAGTATAGCTTTAGCATAAAATAAAAAGTAGACATTTAAATTGTTGTAAGCATCTAATTTGTGTTTAAGGTTATGTTATATATAATATTATTGATTAGTTAAAAATGAAGACTAGATCAATCTATATGTATGGATGTTTAGATCTCAATATTGGAGTTATTATTGGTGTGGTTTATGGTACTAATCTTGGTATTGTAGAATTTGAGAAAGGAAAGACAAATATTGTTGAACATCATTGCAATAAATAAATTCCAAAGGAATTGGGTAATTATTTCATGATTTATCGTTTCGTTTCAAGTAATTAGATGCATTTCTTATAAATGGTTTTAGGATAGTTTGAAAAGTGTTTGACAAAGTCCATCAATGAGTAGTGTTATTAATTTATTTATGCATGAATAAGTGCTAACTTGCAGCTTACATCATAAGTAATAAAATGGACATGTACCAAAAATATACCTGGAGGAAGTACAGAATCAACCCTTAAAAGAAAATGCAAAAATAATGGCAACTAAAATATGGTTTGGAAGATCAAATGTTTGAGGTAAGTTGGAGATAAATTTCAGTTATGTCTTATGTTTCATATTCTTATCAATAATTCAATGTTTTGTTATTCAAGTTTTTGTAATAGTACTATCAGAATTTTGACAGAAATCTTTAATGGTAGTAGCATTTAGGGTTGCCATGTGTTTGTCAAATTGTATCATTTGGTGCAAAAATATTGTCAAATCATGGAAAATGAATTAGGTTGTAGTTGGTAAAATGTTTCAAGAACTCATATGGTGGATTTAGAAATGTGTGAATTCAATGAGCATATGTTAGTAGCATAACTCTGGGTTGTTTTTCCTCATGTAGAGTAGTAGTTGTAAGTTTTCATTCCATATGGTTGACAAAAGTCATAAATGAAACATTAAGGCTATAATTTTTTCTTGTTTTCAACAATAGCGTTCCTGGGTGTTTTTAATTCGATTCAGCCCAACATCAGGGGGTATCCATGCCTTAAGTACATGTAACCCCTGATTTCATTCCAAAAAAAATACTTTTCAGAACCCAGTTCGGAAATATAGGCGATTTTGCAGTTTGCTGCTTTGAGTTATGTGCACATGTTGTTGAGTCTTTGAAGAAATATTAAGATTATTTAGTCCCTGTTTTAATATGCCAACATTTAAAGTTCCAATTTCTAAATTTTATGAGATAAATATGTTGAAGAATAATATTGAATTCATTGTTGCCAAGTGTTTGACAAAATGCCTCAATGACTTTTAATCACATGCTTGCAAAGTGTTTGTCATAAGGGCTCAATGAGTGTAGAGTGCATTTCTGCAAAGTGTTTGTCAAAAGTCTTGAATGGATATAGCTTTTGTCCATATAAATTGTTAGTATAAAAGTCTTAGTTATTGTTGTTTTCATAAATTATAAATAAACTATTTAATGGGTGTAGCTTCCTATATCTGCAAGTTTTGGGTATGAATGTGAAAATGAATTTAATAATTTGTTTAATTATGAATACATAATAAGACATTTTTTTCTTGTATTATCTAAAGCTTTCATAAAAAAGGGCTTGTTGTTGGAAACAATTTTACAGTGACTAATTCTTTAGGATTTTGTGCAAATGAGTATTAGTGATTAATGTGACCTCTACTTTATATTTTTGATGGTGGTTAAGGTGGGACCTTACATATGGTATCAGAGCCAAGTTACCAAGCTAGAGCCTAATGGTCCAACATGCTTACACATAGGTTGATGATGTATGAATGTTGATTTTGCATGCATGTTGAGTTGTTGTATATCTTGACTTGGAAGCATATTGGTTGCATAGAGGATATTATTATCATTATGTCATTTAGAAACTCATGAATATATATATATATATATATATATATATATATATATATATATATATATATATATTTCTTATATTCCTTTATAGTTTTGTTAAGACATATTATCAGCAACATGTTAAAATTCTTAAAGATATGCTGGGAAAGGATGTACTTGAGAAAGTTGGGGTTAAACCCAAGTATGTGAATGACTTGATTTTCAATCGATGAGTGAGATAGGTGGAGTGCATGCATGGTTTAATATATTTTTAATGCATCATTTTCAATGTGATATGGGCTTAGTAGCCATCTTTATTAGCTGAAATTGTATCTACCAAGAAGAATATTGGCTTCATTTGGAATATAGTATGATGACCTTGGTGTGTATGCTTTGGGAATGAGTAACAAGTGTAAGGTTGAGATTCCATTAACGTGATGATTGAGTTCATCATCGTAATTTTGAATCTTTTCGTACCTACACTAAAGGAAACTTAACTAAAATCTATTTTGAAGGATGTCACTTTTAACTGTGAATGTAGATACAAGAGTAATGTATGCGTATTAATTAGCTGCATTAAAATATGATTTGGGAATAAATTCTTAATGAGTAATAATGAAATTTCTCTGATTTCTTTGACATGATTTTTTGTATTTTGGGTTGAAATTAGGCATCAAATAACTTTAAATTACTCAAATACTAGGTTGGGGTATGGCCTTCCTAATAAACAAGACGCTTAAATGACTGGTGCATGAAGGGTTGTGGAAGCCATTTTAACGAACACTTGAAGGTTATGTTTTCGTTAAGCTAATATATGGGTGTGAAATCCATACTAGCATATATCTATGAGAAAATGTATTGGTGTGGAATCCATACTAACATATATCTATGATCTAATGTATGGGTGTGGAAACCATGCTAGCTTATATCTATGAGGAAATGTATGGGTGTGGAATCCGTACTAGTATATATCTATGAGATAAGTAATGAGGTAAGGTATGGGTGGGGAATCCATACTAAAATATATATATGAGCTAAGTAATTCTTCTTGTTAGAATATTTTGATGGAATCCGATATTCATGATTAAGGAGTGATTATGTGTAATTAAAGTTAAGTGGATAGAGATTTGTAACATAAATTTTCTTAATCTTAAATCCATTATTTTATTTTTATTACAAATGAAGCTACTAAGATTAGTATACTGAACTCCATTATGTGGTTTAGAATGTTTGGAATAATTGATTTTTTTATATGGAGTCAAGTGTGAACTAGATATCTGTCCTCTAGTATTGTAATCCTTTTGTATGTGTTGAATTTAGGTAGAAATAAAATGAGTTTAAAATTCTTGAAATGTAGAAAAAGATTACTGTGATAAGTTGATGAAATATATTTTCTATTGGCTTAAGACAAATTAGGTCTAGGAAAGTCATAATAGTCTCTTTAATGATTTTATCAATTGAATATTGATTGCATTCTATTTAACCAAATTAATTAGAGAAATTATGAGGATTGAACTCATGTACTGCTCTAAACTATTATTAGTTAGGCGACCGCGTCAAAATTCAAATTGTTTATAAATTTTGAAGATAATAACATGTTTAGAAGGTAAATGTTTTATGTGGTGAGAAATTGTTTTATTTGAAATTAAAGAAAAAAAAACATGTGATTAATGAAAAGCCTAGTTGAGTTCTTATTTTACAAGAATATGTGCTTGTGATATTTTTTGAGGGAGAAATTGAAGGAGAGTGAGATCACATTTTGATGAATTGGAATTTTTGCATGATTTAGAAGCCTAAGATGAGTGTATTGTATGTGGAATGAAAGAGATTGTTGGATTTAGGAATTTTTTGTTGGGATGTATAGTTGTATGAGTATTTATCAGTCCTACAAAATGTTGTAATAATTTGAGAGGGTGGTAATTCTCCTTAAAAAAAAAGGTTTAACTTTAGGCTAGAAATTCCCTTGTGATAGTCTAAATATTATTTAAATTTAACAATATTCATCACATTTTGAGAAATGTACGGTTTTCATAGCTTGTTGTTGCATATGTATTAATAGTAAGGAATAAGACATGAAATGAAATGAATTGATTAATTTTTGAATATAAATCATGACGGATTTCATAGTTGGAAAAAAAATTGACTTAAAGTTATCAAGGTTACCATATTTTCATAATTGTGAGAGTTGTTCTTGATTACAAGTCGCTTTCAAAAATATATCATTAATCTACTTTCAGAATGAAGATCTTCTAACAGATTCACTCATAATTGATTCTCAAGTTAGAGAAGTGAATAATAATGAAGATTATGCAAACTAAAGGAATGATATATAATACATAAGTGGGTCAATGAGTTCTATATTTAACCTTAGGTTGTTAGTTAAAAACAAAAATAAAAAATGATGCCTTGAACCTGAAATTGTATTTTTGCCTAAAGAGTAAAGGTTTAGTAAAAAATAAAGATAGATTCTAAATATTTCGATTGCACGGATGTCTTATGGAATGAAAAGAGGAAAATTGGATTGAGAAGACATAAATCAAGTGGGATGCAGGATTTTTTTTTAGATATAAAATATTTTTTTTGTTTCGTAAGAGTGGGTTTTATATATAACATCATGTTTTGGTGCATAATTTCACTGACAATTGTATGTGGATTATTTTATGCTTATTGTATGCCAATTTGATTGTGATATGGTATGGACCATCATTGTTGTGTATACAACCAATATGTGTTCTAATTATAGCTTGGCAAGCTCAACATCCTACAGAACCAAGAAGATGACACATGTAGGATTCATATAGACTATGAGAAAGAAAAACATGTAGAATAGCAAATTATTATAGATGAATTAAGTAGATATTATATCAATTACATACAATAGTATTTTTATATCGTACTATAAATTCTATGGCTAGTTTTGATATAGAAATCTTTGGTATTTTATATTAAAACATGTCTAATATGGCATGGATATATTTTCTTCTTGATTAATAATGGTATGTTTAGTTTTCATGGAGTTTCTTCCGATTTAGAAAACATTAAACTATGGATTGGCATGAAGAAAAAAATATATCAAATATATATACATAATATTAGCAATGTATTCATAGGAGAATCTAAAGGAACTAAGTATCTTATGATCGTAGGAAAAAATTTGGGGCCAGTTTAGCCCAAGAGGGGGAGTATCTAGTGTTGATCAGCGGTTGTCATTGATGTCAACCCAAGCAGCACCAGGGGCTAACCCAATATTTAATGGGAAGTTTGACCTACAAAATTAATATATTATGGGTCAATAATGTTTTGATGGTTTATACTTGCCGAGATGTTTCCGTTGATATATGGCACGCCATGTAATTCTTCACGGTTTGAGAGATATTCATGTTTGAATTTTGTACCCCAGTTAGTGGGCTAAAACCCCATGGGGTTGGGGCATGGGCCATTGAAAAGTCATAATTAATATTTTTTAAAGATCCTAAAATCCCTCCCACGTTCACTTGTTGAAGCCCCTCTCAACTTAAGCATTCATATATATTGTGATCTTCATTTCCTCCTTAGGCAAGGGATTCGGCCATCTCAAATGGGTCATTGAGGAATTTTTTCTCTAAAGTTTTTTCTACGAAGGCTCAGAACCTGAAATTTGTACGAGGTGAAGAAGAAATCTTGAGGAAGCTGCAGTAAAAAATTCAGATCAGGTTGTGTAATATTTTGGGAGATATGATCTGTGGAAGTAAGGGTTTTTGCAGGCTCCTGAAATTCATCTCAAAGAAGTGACCTTGGTAAAATCGTCATAACTCTCTCTCTGAGTATCGGATTGGAATTACGTAAAAAGTGGCAGATAGTGCACAATATTTAGTTTTTTTTCTATCAATTTCAGAGGCAATCGAGGAAACAGTGACTCGTGGAATTCCGTACAAGTGCGCTCTGCTGAAAATGTCCATAATTAGGGAAGTGTGAGAAATTAGGTATAACTCTCCCTTGAAGAATCCAAATTGGGTGAGACCTGTGGAATTCGAAACAAGACTTAGAGGACTACTACAAGACAAAAAATCAGATATTGAAGATCTGGAATAATAGAGATACACCAGATTCAATATCGAGCTCCTAGAAGGCAAAAAAAGCTACATCATTTGTTGTCAAGGGTTACAAATGACCAGACTTTCTATGGTAGAAAAGAAAAGCAAGGTGCAACAAAGGGTAGCATGACAAGAGCAATAACCAAGGTTCATAACAGCAACAAGAAGTTCATCATATGAAGTCTTCAAGTGGGCAGCACTGCATACAATCATTATAAAGGTATCATTGTACTTAGTCATTGTAAATACATTATTGTACAAATTGTACTAGTGTCTATCTGCCAAGGGTTGAAGAGGAAGTGTTGGGAGGTCTAGGATCATCATTAGGTGGTTGTGTCAAAGTTGGGGTTATGGTCTAGTATATCTTCTTCTTCTACATCATTCTATATCATTGTAAAGTGGACCATTTTCCCTGGTACCGGAGTCCATTCTTCTTTTATTCTTCTATAGGGTGGTAGGGTGGTGCTAGGGTGAGTTGTAGCTCATTGGGTGTTGGGGCATCCATTCAGTTGACTACTGAAGAATCTCGGGCGTTGGAGCGTCCATCCAATGGGAGCTGGAGAAGAATGCTTTTCTAGATTCTAGGAAGTTGGAGCTTTATTTTCAATTGGAGTTGAAAAGAATTATTAGAAAAGCATTAGGTGGTTTTTGTCCCGGAGTGGGTTTCCACCATCAAAACTGTGTGCACTTGTGTTCCTCTTGTTTTCTGCTATCATTGTACAAACATTGATAATAATTAAAGATTAACTAATGCTCTAATTGAAAGAAATACTGATTCACCCCCCCTCTCAGTATTTCCAACAATTGGTATCAGAGCTTGGTTCCTTCAATAGCAGTTTAACAGCTGGAAGGAGGTCATGGAACATACCAAGAATGGTGTACCTCTATTCAATGAAAATAATTATGCACTCTGGAAAGGAAGAATGGAGGTCTATCTCTTGGCGCAAGGTTACGAAGTATGGGACACTGTTCAAAATGGATTTACATCAACCATGGATGAACAAGGTAAGAAGAATTTGGTAAATGATGCAAAAGCAAAGAATATTATTATCAGTGGACTTATTGAATCTGCTTATCATAAGGTGTTGGGTTGTAAAACTGCCAAAAATGTATGGGACAAGCTTGAGAATATATATGCAAGTGACTCAAATGTCAAAGAAGCAAAGCTTCAAATACATAGAGAAAAATTTGAGCAACTCAGAATGAAAGAAGATTGGAGCATTGTTGCATACTTTCAATACGTTGATGAAATAACCAATATTCTGGAAGGATTGGGAGAGGCAGTTGACGAGAATACTATTATACGGAAAATTCTTAGAACGTTACCAAGGAGATTCAACCCAAAGGTATCGGTCTTAGAATACAGTGCAAACCTGGACAAACTCAACAAAGAGGAATTGCATGGAGTTCTCATAGCATATGAAATGAGACTTGATGAAGAAGAGGGTACTTCGCATCTAGAAACTGTGTTCCTTGCATCTAAGAAAACAAATAAGGATAAACAACCTTCAATTGAAAATACATGCACCTGAACGTGTGAAGAAAAGGGAGATGATGAAGAAGGTCTTTCAGATGAAGAATATGCTTACTTCACGAGAAAACTACAAATTGGCAAGTGAAAATTCAAAGGTAAACTTCCATTGATATGTTTCAGTTGTAATGAGGTTGGGCATTTTGCAGCAAAATGTCCAAACAAAAGTAATGGCAACTCAAAAAGAAAGAAAGGCCTTAATAAATTCAACAAGCAAGGATCCAAAAGGAACTTTCTCTCTAAAGAAGATAGTTCATCATCCAATGAAGACAATGATAGTGAAGAAGAAGCCAATGAGAGAGTATTGTTTATGGCCAAGCACAATAAACCTAAGCACAATAAGCAAGAGGTATCAAACAATGAAGAAGAAGGGTGGACCATAAACGAATTTTATGAGGAAGCAATCAAGATTATAAAAGATCTCAAGGTGGAGAAGATTTGTTCCAAAACTCTTGAAGAACAAGTTCAAGGTCTCAAAATTGAAGTTGAAGAACACAAATGCATTGAAGAGTCACTTCAGAAGAAGTTGGAAGAAAGAAACCAAGAAAGGGAAGAATTAGAAGCCGAAGTAGTCTCACTGCGTGAGGAAGTGAAGAAAGGAAAAACTATCCAAAACTATGCCAACAACTCAAGGGCATTGGAAGAACTCATCAACAATCAACGATCTTACAATGACAAAATTGGCATCGGTTACAAAGAAGAAGAAGTAGGACCTTCTACAAAAAAATACAATGAACCTATGAGATCTGACATGCATGTATACTTCATTGGACAAGATTCGCAAGAGCAACCTTGGAAGACAATTCCTCGACGAAAATTTCCATCCAGGTACAAACATATTTTTTATGGCTACTATTATTCATGTGGAACATTTGGTCATAAAGTTGTAGAATGTCGCACGTACCATACGAACGAATACAATTCCAGGAGATCTGTCAAATATGAACCTACCAAGGCTCAGCAAAACATCAATAGATTTGAACATTTAAGAAAAAATATTGAATGTTACAAATGTCGAAACTTTGGACACATAGCCAAAGACTGCAGACTTGAAAATCCTCCAGAAGAATCTTCGAAGCCACAAAATGAACGAACATGGAAGAAGAAGAAGAATGATAATTTTGCTCTCGCTCTCAAGGCTGAAAAGAACAAATATGTGTGGTATGTTGATAGCGGTTGCTCAACGCATATGACTGGAGATAGAAATAAATTTGTATCTCTGAAATGGAACCGTGTCCTTTGGAAATGATGGATCTTCAAATGTTATAGGATCAGGTACTATCACTCTCGGAAGCAAAGATTCTCTAGCCAGTAATTTTCTACTGGCTGAAAACATGAATCACAATCTGCTCAGTGTTGGACAAATGTGTGATCAAGGACACACAATACTATTCAACTCCACGAAATGTGAAATCAGGAAAGGCGTGTATGGTGAAATTGTGGCTATAGCAAGTCGAGCTCCAAATGACATATATGTTCTGGATGAAGCAACTAAAGCATGTCTAATAGCTAAAGAGGATGATACAATAATTGGTAGCAATGATGATCGAATAAGTAAGAATTTTGTTACAAAGGTGAAAAGTGATTTCGAGATGTCTTTACTTAGTTGCAAATTGAGCATAGACGACTCATCTAAGGATGTGGATCAATGGTTGTACAAATCTATGATTAGTAGTCTTGTATATGTAACAGCCTCCCGACCAAATGTTATGCAAGCAGTTGGACAAGTAGCAAGATTCCAAGCAGCACCAAAAGAATCACATATTAAATATTCGCCAGCATTGGAATATCTTTGCCAGAATCTTGGGATTCTCCCAATCTCTCATTAGATTTTCCTTTTTCAGAATATAAAGGGGGAGTGGAAGTGTGTACAAGTCTGAAGGACGGTTGTGTGTCAGCGCGAGTGCAAGTGTGTACAAGTATGCAGGATGGTTATGTTTCAGGGGGAGTTACCCTTTGCCATTGATGTCAAAGGGGGAGAGAATTTTGTAGGAACAGGTGTCATGATCGCAGGGGGAGAAATTATGTTGCCACACAAGGCAGAGACGTTGACTGAACGCATGAGCTCATTTATGTCAACCTGCCAACATTGTAATAACCCAATATTGAATGGGAAGTTTGACCTAAAAATTAATATATTGTGGGTCAATAATGCTTTTGATGGTTTCTACTTGTCGATATGTTTCCGTTGATATATGGCACGCCATGTAATTCTTCACGGTTTGAGAGATATTCATGTTTGAAGTTTGTACCCCAAGTTAGTGGGCTAAAACCCCATGGGGTTGGGGCATGGGTCATTGAAAAGTCATAATTAATATTTTTTAAGCTCATAAAATCCCTCCCACTTTCACTTGTTGAAGCCCCTCTCAACTTAAGCATTCATATAAATTGTGATCTTCATTTCCTCCTTAGGTGCAGACTCAACCATTCAAACAGGTCATCAGGATTTCGCACTAACATTTTTACTGGGCAGGCCCGTAAGCCGAAATTTTTATGAGGTGAAGGTGAAATCCTAAGGAAGCTGCAATAAAAATTTCAGATCAAGGTGCGAAATATTTTTGGAGATATGATCAGTGTAAGTCAGGGTTTTTGCAGGCTCTTGAAATTTATCTCAAAGAAGTGACCTTGGTAAAATCGTCATAAATCTCTCTCTGAGTATCAGATTAGAATTTAGTAAAATGTGGAAGATAGTGCACAATATTTAGTTTTCTATCTATCAATTTCAGAGGCAAATGAAGAAATAGTGACACGTGGCACGGCGTACAAGTGCGCCATCGAAAAATGTGTCCATTTAGGCAATGTGAATAACTCGGGTATAAATATCTCCAAAAGAATCCAAATTGGGTCATACCTATGGCATTGGAAATATGACTCAAAGGAATACTAAAGGACCAAAAATTAGATATCAGGGATCTGAAATAACAGAGATACACCAGATTCAATATCGAGCTCCTAGAAGGCAAGAAAAAGCTAGATCATGTGTTGTCAAGGGTTGCAAAGGACCAGACTTTCTACGGCAGAAAAGCAAAGCAAGGTGCAGCAGAGGGTAGCATGACAAGAGAAGCAACCAAGGTGCATAACAGCAGCAAGAAGTTCATCATATGAAGTCTTCAAGTGGGCAGCACTGCATACAATCATTGTAAAGGTATCATTGTACTTAGTCATTGTAAATACATTATTTTACAAATTGTACTAGTGTCTATCTGCCAAGGGTTGAAGAGGCAGTGTTGGGAGGTCTAGGATCATCATTAGGTGGTTGTGTCAAAGTTGGGGTTATGGTCTAGTATATCTTCTTCTTCTACATCATTCTATATCATTGTAAAGTGGACCATTTTCCTTGGTACGGGAGTCCATTCTTCTTCTATTCTTCTATAGGGTGCTAGGCTGGTGCTAGGGTGAGTTGTAGCTCATTGGGTGTTGGGGCATCCATTCAGTGACTACTGAAGAATCTCAAGAATTGGAGCGTCCATCCAGTGGGAGCTGGAGAAGAATGCTTTTCTAGATTCTAGGAAGTTGTAGCTTTATTTTCAATTGGAGTTGAAAAGAATTATTAGAAAACCATTAGGTGGTTTTTGTCCCGGAGCAGGTTTCCACCTTAAAAAATGTGTGCATTTGTGTTCCTCTTATTTGCTGCTATCATTGTACAAACAATGATAATAATTGAATATTAACTAATGCTCTAATTGAAAGAAATACTGATTCACCCCCCCTCAGTATTTCCAACATGTAGTGTCCCTTCTTGGTCAGATATATTTGATGTCACTTAGAGATGGTGATTTTTATATAATGATATAATATTATGTATGAAAAACTCATGTACATTCTTATATGATATCATATGGTTTGGGTCACTTGGTTTTTGTGTGCTTATGATAATATATATGGTTGCGTGCACAAGAATTGATTTTGGTTAAGAGCATATTAGCGATTTTTTCTCTTTTGGTATCCTATTTTGGGCATATATGTATGAAATGAATGGTGATTCAGAATTGAGACACAGATCCATGGACGATCATGGTTATGTGGAACATATGGTTAATTTTGATTTATGGATGATACATGATTTGTATGATTATATGTGCATAATCTCGTACTAAGCATGATGTAGAAGGGGACTTGGTCATTGCCAACAAGGATGCTCAAGTTATAAATGACTGCAAAAGTCATTTATACAAAACCAAAATGATTGTGGAATTCATGCACAATATTTGGTAAAATTTGAATAAGTTAATCATGAAACTCATTTGATTTATTTGATCAATGATATTGTGATGTGTGTACGACTCCGAAGAAGACCTTAGCAAAGAACCATCAGATGGGTATGAGATCACAATCAGTACCTTCAGGTGAAACGCGGAGTTTCAAAGTAGAGTAGATGAGAAGCCATGAAAATTAGGGTGCGGACTCCTAAATCCATGAAATATAAAGATGTGGAGTCTTGGATATATAATAAAAGGATTAGGGTGTGGAGTCCTAAATCCATGAAATATAAAGACATAGAGTCTTGAATCTATAATGAAATGTTTGGGGTGTCGAGTCCTGAATATTTAAAAAATATCAAGGTGTGGAATCTTGGATCTTTAGAGTAGATCAGGGTGTGGAGTCCTAAAGCTACTATGGCACGAAGATGCACACAATAGGGGTGCGGAATCCCTATTTTCCAGAAGAAAAAAACCACTGATGCGTAGCTCAAAGATGAATTTCCTTAATAAAATCAAATTCCCAACAATTTTGGAGTGACTTTCTAAGAATAGAAAGTCATGTCTACCATTTCAAGTATGACTTTCCAAAAATAGTAAATCACCTCCAATCAATGGCTAAACAATTATACTTTAAGGAAAATCTCTTAACTTAAGATTAAGAAATCGTAATAATTCAATCTCGACTTAATCCTAAATATTATTAATATTATTATTATATTTTATGCGACTATGATATTATTATTAAAAGGGAATTATATCTCCTTAATCACTTCACACCTCTCTCCTTGATGATTCTCATGGCTCAATGTAACTCTCTCTCTATCTTTTAATAATAAATTACACTCTCTTTTATGCACTCATCAAAGAATGGTATATTCCTCTTACACTCATTAAAGACATGTCATACAATATTCCTCTTACATTCTCTTTAATGCATATGTTACAGTCTCCTTAATTAAGGCATGCATACCTCTCCTTAATGGCATGAGTTACACTCATCTAAATGGAATACAAGACATGCATATTACTCCTCCTTTATGACAAGAATTTGTTGCTCCTCCTATATATGTGTCTCATGTATTCTCACTTGGGGGGTGCATGGTGATACCAAGAGTTGGAGAGATTTGAAAAAAAAAAAAAATTATGAGAGGAAGGGAGTTGGAGAGTAGATAATTTATTTTGAAATGAATTTGAAATCCCTAAACTAAATTACTAAGTAGTTATACATGGTGCAACTAACCATGTGTGGTATTTGGAGGAATTGAAACTTATCTTCCTCAACTTTCCTTGGCTTTCTCTCTACTACTATATTTTGGTATTGTTTGTGAGCTTTTACAGCTTGGGGGTTCCAGGGGGAGGAGTTCTCCCTGGTTATGGTTGGGTGGAAAACCAGATGGTTCAAATGAGTTGGTTAAGGGGGTCAAAGGTGGATCATATTCTCAACGATTGGAGCTGAATATCTCTTAAGGTATAATTTCCATTGTCCTAAAATTAGAGTATAGCTTTAGAATAAAATAAAAAGTAGTCAATTAAATTGTTGTAAGCATCTAATTTTTGTTTAGGCTTATGTTATCTAGAATATTATTGATTAGTTAAAAATGAAGACTAGATCAATCTATATCTATGGATGTTTAGATCTCAATATTGGAGTTATTATTGGTGTAGTTTATGGTACTAATCTTCGTATTGTAGCATTTGAGAAAGGAAAGCCAAATATTGTTGAAGGTAATTGCAATAAATAAATTCCAAAGGACTTGGGTAAGTATTTCATGATTTATGGTTTTGTTTCAAGTAATTAGATGCATGTTTTATAAATGGTTTTAGGCTAGTTTGCAAAGTGTTTGACAAATTCCGTCAATGATTAATATTATCAATTTATTTATGCATGAATAAGTGGTAACTTGTAGCTTACATCAGAAGTAATAAAATCGACATGTACCAAAAATATACCTGGAGGAATTACAGAATCAACCCTTAAAATAAAATGCAAAAATAATGGCAACTAAAATATGGTTTGGAAGATCAAATGCTTGAGGTATGTTAGAGATAAATTTTAGTTATGGCTTATGTTTCATATTCTTATCAATAATTCAATGATTTGTTGTTCAAGTTGTTGTAATAGTACTATCAGAATTTTGACAGAAAGCCTTAATGGCTGTAGCATTCAGGGTTGCCATGTGCTTGTGAAATTGTAGCAATTGGTGCAAAAAGCTTTTCAAATCATGTCAAATGAATTAGGTTGTGGTTGGTAAAATGTTTCAAGAACTCATACGGTGGATTTAGAAATGTGTGAATTCAATGAGCATATCTTAGTAGCATAAATATGGGTTGTTTTTTCTCATGTAGAGTTGTAGTTGTAAGTTTTCATTCCATATTTTTGACAAAAGTCATAAATGAAACATTAAGGCTATACTTTTTTGTTGTTTTCCATGATCGCATTCCTGGGCGTTTTTAATTCGATTTAGCCCAAAATCAAGGGCTATCCGTGCCTAAAGGACATGTAACCCCTGATTTAATTCCAAAAAAAGATGTTTCAGAACCTAGATCGGAAATCTGGAGGATTTTGCAGATTGTTGCTGTGAGTTATGTGTGCCTGTTGTTGAGTATTTGATGAAAGATTAAGATTATTTACTCCCTGTTTTAAGATGCCAACATTTAAATTTTCAATTTCTGAATTTTATGAGATAAATATGTTGAAGAATAATATTAAAAATATTGTTTCCAAGTGTTTGAAAAAATGCCTCAATGACTTTTAATTGCATGCTTGCAAAGTGTGTCATAAGGGCTTTGTTATCACCCAAAAATTCTCAAAATATCATTGTGTCAACTTTGCTTTTGGTCATGATTTCAAGGAGGTCTAAAAGTCATTTTAAGTCTTGGTAAAGGGTAGGCCATAGTTTTATAATTTTTAAAGATCATAGGTCCACTCCATGATCAATAATATTTGAAACTTTATCTTATTTTAGACATTGTGTTAAATAGGTCTTGAGTCATTTCATTCTCAATTGGGTAAGTGATAGGTTAAAGGTCTTCAGATGTCATTTTTCATTTCCAAATAAGGTTTTTAAGTCTCATTTCATGCTTAAAGAGTCCCATCATCCATTTAGAAGTCATTCCATTAAGTTTAGGGTCAAATTTTTGCAATCATACAGGAATCCGTAGTTTCGTAGTGCAGCTAGTTCAAAAAAGGTGATTTGTGCTACGAAAATAAGCTATTTTCGTAGTGCATTATGTAGAAAAAAGCTCTGTTTTTCTGGTTTTATTAGTTAACTTCCAAGGGGGTTCCTGAGCAACGGAAAACTAATTTTTGAAACCTAAAAGACACTTTTCTACCTAACATACTTAGCTACAAAAACCTCTCTCATTTTCTTCAAATTAATTATGAGGTGGGATACATTGATGACTTAACTTGCGCTACAAAACTAGTGAAAGTCATTGAGATAAAAACTTTGTTTTCTCGTTTTAGTTGTCAACTTCATGGTCAGTTTCTGGCCACAAGAAAAAATATTTTGGAATTATGAAAGACAATTATCTTCATACAATCTCTAGATACAATACCCTATCTCACTTTCCTCACAAGAGTTACCAGTTGGGAGATACTAGGCTTTATTTGAAGCCATATTTTGAGAAATCTGAATTTTCCAGTTTTACGCATGTTGTTCAAAGATATTTTCTGGACGGTAGGAGAGGTATTTCAAAAAACCAAGAGTGGTTTTTTTTCAAGCCAGCATGGTATCCACAAGCCTTCTTCAGTTTCTCAAAATACATTTTTTCTGAGGAGATAAAAGCTCTGTCTCAACACCTATTTTTCAGATAAAAACAGTGGAGAAAAATGATAGATCTTAAATCTGTTTTTCATTAAGGAGAAGACCAATTTTGAGGAAAATAATTTTTTAAAGGTTAATTTTTTTTTATTTTTGATGTTAATTTCAATCCTTGAACAAATTTTAATACCTTCAAACTTTAAATTTTTTTAAAACTGCGTGAAAAGAAGCCTGTGTAGCAGTTTCGTAGCGCGCTACGAAACTACTGAAGATGAGTTTTAAGCACTTTACACATGGATTGTGGAGGTAAGAATTGTTAGTTTTCAAGGCTTGATGTTGTTGGTGGATACATGAAGATCATAGGTGAAGACTCAAAGTGAAAAATAGGAGAAAATATGGTTAAAGGACAGAGTTTTACAATGACCTACAAACTGCGCTATGAAAATAGGCTACTTTCGTAGCGCAGCGAGTTTCATATCCTTTTACACTATTTAAGAGACATTTCTTTGCACAGGTGGAAGATTAAAGAGTTAATGGTAATATTTGGCAAAAAAGACACATGGGAATCCGATTCATCAATCATGAAAGTGCTTGAACATGACAATGAAAGTAAATGGCTAAAAAAACAGGAAACCTGTCTCCTAACTTCTAGGAAAGTTTTTGGCATCATCAACTCGATTACATCAGAGGTGGAGGAATCATCCAAATTTGACATCATGAGATTGCAGCTGGAAAAGGAAGCATTTAAGTTTAGATAAGGTTATTTCAAGCATAATTAGGAGTTTCACTACTATTTGTATTATCACTCTTAAAACACAATTTAGCTGTCAGTTTGTAATTAATAGTTTGTTTTATGGGTAGAATAGGTGTCAAGAAAGGAAATTTGAATTCTCCTAGTGGTGGATCATGGAATCCAATATTGTAAAAGATCTATGTCAAGCATTAGGTTGAATTCATATGGGTGGAAGACTTTTTGGAAAAACTGCTGCTTTATGTAATAGACTGTGATCAATAATGCAGAGGGGGTTTTCTTCTTGGAAGACCTGAGATTCTTAGTGTACTTTAGTGAGTTTTATCTTTTATCTTTGATATGTTTTACTTACATAGTCTTAATGCTTATTTCTTAGAACTAATGGACGAACATGCTCTGACTTCCTTTAAGTTTTAAGCTTTGATGAATCACTTTTAATACTTTTATTTTTAATATCTTGATGTATCATTACTCAGAATTCATGAAACACATGCTCTGAATTCCCTTGAACCTCAAGTTATTGAGAATTTTCTGAATGTGTCACTCTTTCATTGAAGTATATACAAGCCTCAGTTTTATTTAAGAGTTATTTGTTATATTTATCTTTGTCATTGACTCCATAGCCCAATGGTATAAATTATCCATATTTCAACCTACAAACACACAAAATCATAAACCATAGAGTTAGCCATCTATCTACATCTTTGATCAATATCATTAACCCTTGAGAGAGCCCTCTCAGGCTGAGGAGGCTAAGCCTCAACCAAAAGATTGGTTTGAGATAGTTACACTGAAACTGACTTGATGAGCAGCCTATCAGGGTCAGATTTTGTGATAACAGGCTCAATGAGTGTAGAATGCATGTCTGCAAAGTGTTTGTCAAAAGTCTTGAATGGTTGTAGCTTTTGTCCATATAAATTGTTAGTGTAAAATTCTTACTTATTGTTGTTTTCATAAATTATAAATAAACTATTTAATGGGTGTAGCTTCCTATGTTTGTAAGTTTTTAGTATGAATGTGAAAATGAATTTAATAATTTGTTGAAGTATGAATAGAGAATAAGACATTTGTTTCTTGTATTATCTAAACCTTTCATAAAAAAGGGCCTGTTGTTGGAAACAATTTTACAGTGACTAATTCTTTAAGATTTTGTGCAAATGAGTATTAGTGATTAATGTGACCTCTACTTTATATTTTTGATGGTGGGTAAGGTGGGACCTTACATATATCAAGACTTACAATAATATTATTGAGTATCATGAAAGGTCATTGTCATTATATATATATATATATATATATATATATATATATATAGCTCACTGAGTAATATTGATAAAAGTTAATAAGATACATAAACACATCAAGAGGCTCATAAAAACATACAACAACATCTAGAATCACAAACTATATTCCAAGAGAATGAGGTGTGGAAATAGATAGAAAGATTAACAATACACATATAAAGTAGGTAATAAGTCCTCAAAAGTCTTCTTCAATATCATTCACTGAAAAAATACACTTATCATATGAGTAGAAGGTTCACAAACCACGAACCATTTCTCCATGGATTTTCATCATATATATACAAAATATATTATGCTGATATTTCCACAAAAAGTGTGAATCTGCTCTAAGGAGTTATTAAATTCCTATAGATAAGGTGAAGCTTATCCTTAACCATAAAGGAAGTTAGTGCAACATAATAGAAATAAATAGCATGATGGCATGTAGCTCAAGGTGGCTGGAGTGATGTGGCAGGATTCTAGCATACTAATCCTCTTTTGTGGTACAACCACTTCCTTAAAAAGTGCAACCAATAGCTAAAGATGGCATCTGATTGTTTCTCCAAAAAGTGAAATTTTTTTTTCTAAAATATGGAAGAGAACTTGATTAATTGACACCTAGAAACTGCTTCTTCTACTAATATTTCATGCATTTAATTACCCCTCATTACCATCCTTTGATATTTCAAAAAAAAATTCCTCCACTTCCTTTATACAAAAATTAGGAAATAATAGCTGCTTTCTAGGTTTCTTGATAAAACCAAATTTTCTGTAAAAGGAAGTTATTATCAGAAATCTTGTAGATAGCTCCATTTTTTATTAAACCAAAATGGATGTGCCTCTCCTTATTTGAATTACCTTAAATGTTTAAATAAAATTAAGTATAGCAGAAAATATTTTGAGGCACTCTACCTTAGTAAGCCTTTTAGATTTTCTTTTTCCTGCATGATTTTTTTTCTGAGCACTTGTCTTCTTAGCTAGATTTCCTGAGCTTTTATAAACATTTATAATTTCATCTTTTAGGCTAGGATTAGAAAATTGTTAGTTGTTCAGTATTAGCTTTATTGCCACATAATATTCATTATTACAATATTCTCGATCATATTTTCTAATCTTATAATAGGAAAATTGAGCCAAAATAGGGCAATCTAAGAGCACACAGACTACAACATCCACAAGCTATGGCATATTTGGCTTTAGTTTTTTCCATTCAAAAGTCCTTACAATTATGCTTGGCACATAGGTTGTATTACCAATTATTGAAAATAGGAACATCAATGGATTTATACCCTCAACAGTTCCTCAATGTTCATTTAGACAGATTTGTGGAAGTCGTCCACCCATAGATAACAATCATAAGCCAACCCAAGCATGTCCCTATTAGAATCCTTTACTATTATTGTATCATTAAGTTCCTTGTTATAGGTGAACTCACTCCCTTTTAAAACTTTCATCAAATGCCTATGCAACAACTAGAGTTTCCCCTGAGAATTTCTGTAGAAACTTGTACCATCCTGCTGATTGAAATTATGGATTTGATCTAGCATCAAAAAACCTGGTATTTGTTGGCTCAGGGAAGTTAACCTTTCCACCTTTACCCATTATGATCAACACCTAATCTCCTATTATGCACAATTGTTCAAACTTGGGACATAAACTATACATGCAACCCTAATTTCTTGTTTGAGATGACAAACTCGTTGTTTGAAATGTAACTCTATTAGTTGTAATCTTCTTAGAAAGCTATCGAAAAAATTGGCAATGAAAATAGTGAACCTAATCCTCTGGAGTCTATGCCTTCAATCATAGTGTGGTTTAATGACACGATTTCAAAATTATTCAAATTTGAGTGCCAAGTCACCCCATACAATACATCACTCCTCTGCATCACTAAAATATTGATACCTTGTACCTTATTTTTTGCTTCAGCCATAATGAATAGCTATAGGTTAGCTCCTCTAACAATATAATCACCCCTTTATAATATTACTTCTAATTTAGAAATAATTACCCTTTTTAAAAAGGAGTAATCTCTCATAACATCGAATATATTCAATTAATTTCAAACGAGAATGATATTTTCTCTAAAAAATTCTCCTTGCATGAATTTTCTAGGTAATAGCTACTTACTAGGTTTGCATGTAAAACCAGATTTTCTGTAAAAAAAAAACTGCCTTACTTGGGTTGCTAACTCCTTTTAATAAATCCTGTAATAGACACCTTTCATCAAGGTAATACCTCTTGTTTCAGCAAACTTTCAACATTCAAAGAGCAGTATTTTTTCACCTAATAAAGGAGAATGATGTTTTCTATGAAAAATACTCCTTGTAGCTCCTTATGAAGTCTCTAAGAAATAGCTGCGTTTATCTCTGTGTTGCAATGTAACCAAATTTCAGAGAAATATCTGCGCTTTTCTCTCTTTCACTAATGTAACCAAACCTAAGAGAAAAAGTTGCCACTTTCTCTATGTCACCAATAAAAACATGCTCCTGAAAAAATATATTCCCTTTTCTCTGTGTCACCAATGTAACCTTCAATTCGGAGAAATAGCTATCAACCCAGAAAGAGAAGTTATTATTTTATTACTAAAATGACCAATAACTTTTGACAGTAACCTAAGTTAAAACTGTAGTTTTAACTTCTTTTATGAACCTAAGACACAATACCACCTATAAAACTTCAAAATATTTTTGGTTTTGAGATTCTTTTTTGATTTTATTGAAGATGACTAGAATTTTGACATAGGCTAGGGAAAAAGAAAAATTCATAAAAAGTGATAGAATGGTGATCAGACTATTAACATTTTTGGTGCTAACAGCACCCACATGCATTTTGTAGGTATAGAACGTTTGGATGAGGCGCTCAATAAATGCATGGGTATTAGAGTTATGGGAACCTTCCCATGAAAAATGATTTTAAGAATTGCTAAAAGAGATAATTTTTGATACATGGGTCTTCAGCTAACTGACTGAGTGTAGCAGTTATGAAGGATGATGTAATATTCCCAAATTTTCACATGATATTCGAAATATTAGAGTTCTTGATAAACTTAATTAATTAAGTAAATAAAAGGTTGGAGCGACCCATAAATCTCAAAGATGAATAAAATCCACTTTTAATGTGTGTATGTGGATATTCTAGATCTAGATCTAAAAACATGGAGTACTGGAGAAGCTACATTAATGAAAAAGAAATGGAGATCAAGTCTCATTTATGAGATACATCATGGAGGATGAAACAGTCAAATAAGATTATTGATCTTAAATGTAAAATCATGAGGATCTTGAAGAGGTCAACTAAAATCATAATGCATTCAAGGTAAGATCATAAAACAATTATGATAAGATAGTGGAGAAAGGGTGCATCTAATGAGCACATGATGGAGGAAGTAGTGCATTTAATGCACACATGATGGAGAGGTTGACCATTACATGTGAACATGATGGAGGACATGGAGAAACAACGTAGTCAACCATGGAGACTTATGTCCACATGTACAGTGTAGTTATGGTGTGGGCCTAGGCTATTAAAGTCTCGTGATCTATATAACGAAGGTGAACGCACAATAGAAGACATATTTGGATACTTGGATTATTCTTTGATCTGTTTAGATATACATTTTTTAGGTGACATTTCCATGCAATCTTATGTTGTTTATCTATGTTTGCAGTGTTGTTTAGCACAGGATGTTCCCGAGTGGGAATCCCACCCTTACCCACAAGGGACTTGTGTGCCTACTCTAGGAAGGTTTTCTATTGAGCTCTATTCCTTATCAGGAATTGCTTCCATCTTTAGGAGGTTGTTTCTAGTATTCAGCTAGGAAACCGGTGGAGGATTCATCCTACCACTTTGGTCTTCACATTTAGTCTTCTAGGAGAAGAAGATCTATATCCAGTATTTAGGCCGTTCGGTTTTACCTCCATGTAACAACAATCCCCTTAAGGATTTCATAGTCTAGTCCTGTAGATCTATTGGAGGAAGGAGTTTTCCAATATTTTAGCTAGAAATCCTATGAGGCATCATCTCCTCGAATTGGATATATTGTTTTCATCACTCTAGAGTTTTATTGACATATCTATCAGTAGGCTATTGAGCCTCCCTCTCTTACAGTGCAGTTTTGTAAATTTTTTGTTCATCCATCAACTATTTTAAGTAGAGGAGATTGGAGGAGCTAGATATTGAGCTTTTAGCCCAAGGATCTAGTGAAGGGATCAACCCATCTTGCATAGATCTGATTTCACATCATATTGCAGCCATCATTGATCAGATTATGCAACAGATCTGCATACCTAGCAATATATATGTCAAGCCCTAAGATGGTGATTTTCTTATATTGATAGATCTAAGAAATCCTTTCTCGGTTATCTTGGGTATCGATCATAGAGTCCGGGTCTACATTTTGAACATCATCGGAGCTCCCATACTACCTTGATCTGAATTTATATCTTTCTGACAGCTACAGTCCCTAATAGTGGCTGCAGGGACAACATATTTTACCTTCCACGCAGTCCCTCTTGTGGGATCATTTCAGGGTCATTCTAAGCCACTTCTTAGGCTTGAGTGCCTCATATTTTGATAACTATTGTACTTTCTTTTCACCTCCCACATAATACAATGGCTTAGCTATTTATATGGATTATGCTATGTATTTAGATTTATTGTTTACTTTTCTCCAGTTCTTATAGTGTGTTTCAGTATTACTGCATTCTCCCTTTTGGGATATTACATACGATACCAACTGGGCATGAAAACTAGTGCTTATGTCAAGTTTTAGGGGGATCAATGCCATCAATGGGAGATGTTAATTCCCATTGTGCCATTTGAGGATGTTCCCAAAGTAATGGGGAACCATCCAAGGTACTACCTCGATCTTGGAAAATGTTTGCTGAATTTGACAGGAAGGAGCATCAACTGTCAGAAACAACTGATGACACAAAAGATCAGGGTTTCTCATGAATTACAATGTAATATGCTGAGTTAAAAAGACGTGATGGCGAAATTTGGATAAAACTGATGGTGATGGAAAACTCAAATGAGGTCGAAGCTGTTGATGGGAGTGGAAACAATGAAAACAATTTCTGATAAGGGTAGCCCTAGAGTTGATAGGACATCGAGGGTGGTGTCCAGATGCTATGACTAACATGATTGGGTGTGGTAAAGAATGTGCAAGCTCCAACCAAGGGTAACTAGGGACTACCGCTAGGTATGAAATGTAAAAAAATGGGCGGAGTTTTTTATCCTAAAATATGTTTGTACACTTACCAAATAAATGTAAAATTGGCTTGGATATAGAAACAAAGAGACGAGTGCCCCATGTGAAATGCCAAATGTGAAATGTGGTAATGCATTTTTTGCTGATCCAATGTAAGAATATTCGTGGTGGCATGGGAGTGGGGTGTTGATATGCGATGAGTAAATAAAATGATGCTGATAATCAATGCATATAAATGATATGGTTCTTGAGCTGGAGTATGTGGTATTGGCCCCTTATGGCACGTGGTGATTTACCAATATGATGGGGGCCATTAATTGTGAGTCTCTATAAACTGGCGAGGGTGTTTATCATGTGCAAGGTGAGGTGATGATAAACATGGTCAAGTGAATGAAGAATATGGTGTATTTTTGGAGAAATGATGTCAGGACATCGAAATATTTGAGGGAAGCCTAGCATTCTAAGGGTTGAATAATACTTTCTCCTGTACTTTTGTTGTCTTGGATTTTGATTGAGAATACGAGTTTTTGGATGGACCTAAAATATTTGTCTCCAATACCCCAAGTCAAAGTATCGTTTTCACACATATAAATGTTGTGGAATAACATGAATTAAAAAAAAATATAAGTCGTACCTGAGATGCAGTATGGAGGTGAGAAATGGGTCTGAAAAATAATTTTTCGTAGTCACTGGAATGAAGGAGTTTAGGTTCAAGATGATCAAGTATTGGTCACTATGTATATATTGGTTTTGAGAATGGATGTCTTGGGCTCTAGTTATGGGCTGCTGCAAATGGTGAAAAAGGGTGATATATAGGCAAGAATCGCCCAATTTCAATTCATTTGTGTCATTGAGCTTGAGAGGTCAAAGGCTGTGATAAGAGTGTTTCTTGTTGTTGCGGTCATCCATAGCCCTTGGGATACATGTAGAGATTTTTAGGAAGGAGCTAACACTTCATCCTTTTCAACTTTATAATTTTCATGGTAGATAGGTTGTACAAGGGTTCCCTCTGCAGTCCTTGTAAGTTTCTTTTAGGAGGACCGTGCAGGTCACTCGGAGAGAGTCGCGTGGTCAACACGCAAAGACTTGGGATTTTCCCACCGACCCCGCACAAATAGCATTTACTGAGGCGTCGACCTACATGTATGTGAGAGATATTGACAGGAAGGAAACCCACCTATTTAGAAAATAGGCACATCAACCTGTCATGGCGGTCGACACACCTATAATATGAATAGGTGCATAGAACGCACATAAGAGTGCCCCACAATCATGTTGTGTGCACATCTACGTAGCTAAAAATCATGAGGTCCTAATAAACTATTTTAACTTATTTTTTAAAGCTTTTGGGGGCCCAAAAACTATTTTTTTGGTGTTTTTGGGTGATAGGGTGTTGCAGAGGGAGAGGGATTGGCCTGTTCTCTATACTTAGGTGACCCAGGATCCTAGTGCTTGTGCAAATTTGGCTAGATTGGGGTGATGAGCACCATCATTACGAATCTTTGGAGGGGTTAATTGCCACCCTTTTAGCCTTATTATTCTACATTTCTCACATTTAATTACATTATGGTCATATGTTTCTTAGTGTAGATGGTGATTAAGGCTTGTCATACTTTGAATTCCTAATATGGTTTAAATGTCGGATAACCAAAAAGATATGCCATTTTTGTTGAATATTTTGCAATCAAATCTTGGAGTAGATAGCAAGGAGAGATTATAGGAGGGTTGAAGAGCTTCCTTAACTCTTAAAGGCAGCCAAAATAACCTCGAGATTCCCTCCAAGAACTCGAAATCAAAGGCAACCATGCAAGTGGAAGATCAAGTGAACCAAACCTCCACTTCTCTTGCTCTCAAAGGGGACACATCACCTAGTTTTTAGAGAGTTGTTGGTAACTACCCATTAGGTTAAATAGGGAAGAGAAAGAGATCATTATTTTTGAAATTTTGGAGAAAGCTAATAGGCTCTTACCTACTATGATAGACTTTTAAGACTTTCATGGTTATGCAATGAGACTATTTCTGCAATAAAATTAGTATTCAATTTGTCTTTTACTGATTTAGTTTCAGAGAGCTAGGCTTGTAGTTTAGGGCCCAATCCATTGGCCTTAGTCTCTCTCTTTTGTATTTATGTTTATTTTTATGCAATTCTAGCTAGTTTCCTTCTATAGTGTTAGCTAGTTTACCTACATTTCATTTTAATGTTTTTAGTTTTCTTCCATTTCATATTGTTGTAGTTAGGATTTTCTAGAACTTGGTAAAGTAGAATATAAACTCAAAAATTTGTGTGTCAAAGAATCCCTCTCTCATCTCTTTCATTAGAGCTTGAGGAGGGAAGATTTTCACCACATGCCAAAAATTACTTTTAGTTTTTGATTTCATTGAAATAATATATAGGTTGTTGTATTTTTCATGAACATGTTGAGAAAACTCAGTTATATTTTTGTTTGAATGCATAAGTAGGTTTTCTTATCAAATTCAACTCATCTTTTCCATATTCTTTATCATAGAATTGTCAATTTAAATCGCATGAAAAAAGTAGTTTTCTTGTAGGTTTGAGTAGAGTAGCATAGGAGGTCTCCACCGGCATCCCTAGCTTCATTTCTCACCCTTCACCAGCCTAGTTTCGATGAAATCAGCTTCAGCCCTATTTTTGAGATTTTCACTGTAACACCGTGAGAAACCCTAAACATGACAGACGGTCTTTGGAAGAATTTATGAGGTTGGCCAAGGGGTTGGACACATTCCATTCACCTAAATACACCTTAATTTCACCTTTCCTACCCCTTTCTCAAAAATTTTGGCATTAAAACACCCTCGACTTGTTTCCTGTAGCATTACAAGGCATCCTGTAGCACTACAAGAAACCTGTAGTAGATCTTGTAGTAGCGCTAGTTAACCTCTCCTTCAACCCAGAAACCATATTTTGCATCTCCTAAACCTGACACAACCACCTATACACCTTAATATCTACATCCATGAGTCAAATACCTTCCTAAGCCACCTTAGCGGCTCCTTCTTTCACTACAAAACAATTTATTTACAAACATAGTTAGGTAATGACTAGATGCATGGTTATGGAATTGTAGTTAAGCATGGAATAGTTAAAGTTTATTTAGCCATTTGGCCTAGAAATTTTTGATTAGATTATTCTTCCTTTCTTCATTTTCAATTCAAAAATTTACTTCATGAATGTTTCCTAGTTTACTCCTATTTCTTGCAATAACCTAAATTATAGATTTCCTTCCTTGAAAAATAGCTTGATGTATCTTCTTTCTTTATAATAGTTCCTTGATTTTTGATAGATTAATATTCTTAAGTCATTTGCAGTTCTAGGTCTAATTCAGAAGTGTGACAGATTCATTCCAAAACCCTAGCTATAACACCCTTTAGTAGGACTCATAAGAGGATGGCATGAGTAGAATGCATCTGTTGTGTATATAGCACTATCACCTCCAATTTTGTATGAAACCTGAAATGATAAAGTAAAGTAGAGTAGCCTTTGGGAGTTGCAGCACTCTTGGTGGAATACCATGGCTCACCACTTTTTTGCACCGTTGCTGCGGTGGTGTCTACGTTGATGCTTTGATTCTATTTTAGCATTATTTTCTACTTTTCCTTTACATGCAGTTCCAAAAATATTGAAAATATAATAAAAAATTAATTGCAAGCCTCATAGGAGTAGGGATAACCAAGGAAATGTTTTACCAGAAATCCCCACATCACCACACTGTCACCTTTCACTCTTCTTCAGTGACTGTTGTTAGTGTCCTATGATTTGACAGATTGGTAAACCAAATGACAGGGTAACATCAGACCAGTCTTTGGAGTACTAGGACCTAGACTTCCTGGACTCAGAGAGTGCTCTCTCTATTATGCAAAGGATGTGAACTTGTTCACTTTGGATGATTGATTTTAGGCTGGTTGTTAAGTGTAGGTTTGTTTGTTTGTTTTGGGTTGGGGTAAGATGATCAAGTAGGATAGGTGGAGTGAGAAGGTTATTAAAACAATGCAGCTATGGAGTTAGATGAAGTCTAGGATGTCTAAATGATGAAACAGTGTGTACTGCAGGGCCGATTTATCAAGGTTAATGGATCCTTTAGGTGACGTATGAGGTGTAGTGAACATTAAGTTTGGGAAAAAAAAAACAGGTCTTAAACATATATAGTCTAAAGAAACAACTCATGAGGTAGGGAAAACCATTAATCTCTATGAACAGTACTCAAACTGATAAACACGTAAGATGAAAATTCCAGTGAAACATAGAAGCATTAGAACTCCTAACTTTAGAAATTAAACTTCAAGTTTTGAGAAAAACACATGAGATAAACAAATAACTCAATTTATGAAGATGCAACTCCTAAACAACATATATCAAGCTATTGGGAGCTCTAAAATAAGTTGGTAAGCATGGGCAAAGGGAAAGATCGAACGAGACCTCTTTGACTTAACCTACTCAATCAATATTCCACAGAAAAGCTTCAAGATAGGGTTTTGAAAACTTCAAATAAGTAGGGCATACCATGAATCATACTTGTAAGATAGCATAATAACCATTCACAAAACAAAAATAAATTTGGTGGACCTACGGAGCAGTCAATAATTCCTTAAGATGACAAAAAGAGGAAAACATCAAAGCTATAAAAAACAGGAGGTTTGAGGTGCTTCCATGAGCATGTCTCAACCTATACTTTTTCGATCTATAGAAACTAAGAAGAATGAAACAAAATGAGGACAAGAAAACATTAACAAGCTAAGAAAACATCACCATTCACCAAGCTATTTAATGTTGCAAACAAGCTTCTCCATCATCAAGCCAAACAAGCCATTCATCCACTTCACAAAACCAATTTCTTCTCAAAGCTCATAAAACCATGTATTGCTCTTAAACACATCAAGTCCCAATGTTTAAAATGAATCCTGATGCCTTATATAACAAAAAAGGAAGAGGAGAGCCCACTACAGCATCTAGAAGCCTATTGGCCAATCAAAAATATCCTAAGTTGTCCTCGAGGCCATGCAAGGCCCAAGGCACAAAAATATCTAAATAATATATTTTCCGGCCCAAATAAAAATTATATTGGCTTTTAGGCACTGAAAAGAATGTGAAAACTTTCCAAATGAACGCTCTACCCAGTCATCTACAGGAGCATAGTGGACTGTGTCAAACAGTGAAAAAATGCCAGGAGCGCAACACAGAAATAAACCTTTTTGCAGCAGTCTTTTGGAGGTCTTCCCGACACCATATTTCGCTCTATGATGGCTCGTTGGAAATATTGATGAGTCTAATTTAAAAAAATAATTGATTTGTGCTGAGTGGATTCCATTTACCTACTCAAAAATAAAATCTCCCAACATTTCTCTGTGTGTAGCACCTGGTTTGAAAAGGAGGGAGAAAGGTCAAAATGTTTATGTTTTTTGACCTTTTGAGGGGGTAAAAATTCTCCAAATGATTTGAAAATTAGTGAGTAGATTATTGTTGATGTGAAAAATCCCAAAATAAAAACTTTGAGAGCTGAGGATGCACCAATTTTGTGCGTAGTTCTTAGGGTGATGCGCTCCTAGGGGTTAAAATTTGGAAAAAACAAAAAGTTGTCCGATTCACCTCAAAATTTGTCGAGATATCCCTCAAGAGGTTTTGGACACCTGATGAGAAGCCTCAAACAAAACTCCAAGGCTATCATTATTTTTTGTCTCTTTTAGTTTTTTGATCTTTATGTGGCAATTCTGGCCAAACTTCTCCTGTGTGCAGCAAAATTTTGCAGAGGGCATTTGCTTCCCGCTGTCAGAATTGGGCTCATGATGGCTTGTTGGAAAGCATGATGAGTCTAATTTCAAGAAATTATTATTTTTTCTTGATCCAACTCCTGTATCTTAGTCGAAAATCCAAAATCCCAACATTACTCTGTGTGTAGCGCCACTTCAACAGAGAAATAGGGTGTTTTGGAACCACGTTTTGGACCACTTCCCAATGTCGGATTTGGCTCTGTGATGGCTTGTTGGAAATATTGATGAGTATAACTTCCAGAAATTCTTTTTTTCTCTTGATCCATCTCCTGTAGCTTAGTAAAAAATCAAAAATTCCAACATTTCTTTGTGCGTAACGCCACTTCAGCGGAAAAATAGGTGTATTTGCAGTGTTGTTTTGACCTCCGTCCCGATGTTGGATTTGGCTTCATGATGGCTTGTTGGAAATACCTTCAAGTTGAGTCATCACTTGAATCATCAATAAATTCATTTGGAGACTTTAGTTATGAGAAAAACTGATTTTTCCAAGGTCACTCCATTAGTGCAGAAATTCTCTGGTGACACTTGTATTTTTTACATTGCTCCCAAACCATGACACTTGTGTAAAAAATTAAGGAGGTTTTTCTTCTTGGCCCTATAGTGGAAAAAAAACTCTCTCACTTCTACTAAATTCATCTTTGTTTGGCCATAAACATATTTTTGAGAAAATTGGGTCAAAGGTTATTTGTTCGTAGCGCCTGCCCGACTGCACGTTCAGGTCGAGTCAGGCTGGCCTGTCAGAGTGCAGCGTCATGTAAAGTGTGGGCAGGTCAGGCCGGTTTGGGCCTATGCATAGTTCCCTCACTAGTGCACAGCGCCACCCTCTCAGTGCGATGCACAGTGTAAATTAACACTGCTATTGCCCCTTCTGTCCGTAGCGTCGACGGTTAGGTGCGTACTGCCTCCGTCGGTGCGCAACGCCTGAACTTCTTCAAAAAAACTTGCATAAAAACCTCTAGAAATTGCTTCAATGGCTCCCTTCTTCCTTTGCAAGCCAAAATGAGTTGGGAGGAGGGTAAAAGGAGAGCCTTATAGTCTTTTGAAACATGTTTTTAGGATAAAAACTCACCTTTATAATGTTTTCCTTCCCCTCTTTTCTTTCACTGATTTTTTGTTCTTTTTGTCCTGTAGATGGCAGGAAACATGACAAGAATGGATTTTTCTTTGCTGGAGAAATTTGATGTTTTCTTTGTACTCACACACCTTTCCACAAGCTTAAACAACAAGCTTGTGACCATTTTGATAATGATGCATCTCTGGTTGGGGAGGTGAGCAATTTTTAAACTATTTGTGTCTTCCCTCGACCACTTCTGTTGTTGCAGGTGCCTACACAACTTTTTCTTTTGATCACTGTCCCTTTTGGAGTTGGAAACCTCTTTTTATCAACAGTGAATCTATGCTTGTCATAATTACCATATTTAGGCACTTTTTCCTCATGCTTTGCCTTATTTTTATCCTTTGTAAGAGGACTTTGACTATACTTTGCCTTATTTTCTTTCACTGATTTTTTGTTCTTTTTGTCCTGTAGATGGCAGGAAACATGACAAGAATGGCTTTTTCTTTGCTGGAGAAATTTGATGTTTTCTTTGTACTCACACACCTTTCCACAAGCTTAAACAACAAGCTTGTGACCATTTTGATAATGATGCATCTCTGGTTGGGGAGGTGAGCAATTTTTAAACTATTTGTGTCTTCCCTCGACCACTTCTGTTGTTGCAGGTGCCTACACAACTTTTTCTTTTGATCACTGTCCCTTTTGGAGTTGGAAACCTCTTTTTATCAACAGTGAATCTATGCTTGTCATAATTACCATATTTAGGCACTTTTTCCTCATGCTTTGCCTTATTTTTACCCTTTTTAAGAGGACTTTGACTATACTTTGAAAAGTAAAGCCCTTGCACTGATATTATTTTCCTTTTTGTACTTTTTGTGGGGTGGAAACAGTGCCTCTTTAACAAGCCCTAGAGGGCAGCTTGAAACCCTTTGAAGCCATCTACTACTATGAAGGAGGCTCTTTGTCATCATTTGAGCATTTTTGTCCATCTCCACAAACTTCTAGGTTTTAGGGCTTTGTCCTTGTAGCTCTAGTACTGATTTCTTGTTTGGCCAAAGCAGTCACAAACCTTGATTCTCTTCAAACATATGCCTTGTTGCCTTCTTCTTTTATGTGCATTGCCTTGTAGAGGGAGGGGAATGAAGGGATTAAGGGTTCTATAAATTCTTGGGGAAATTTTGATGAATAGGGATAGATGTTAGGGAGTAGGGGAAAGTGGAATTTCAAGGATTGAGTGAGGGGAAAGGGTCCAAAAAGGAAAAACACAGGCCTAGTCTCGAAAAGTGTCAAATTGTAGCAATAGGCTAGGTTTTGTAGAAAAATGATGCGTTTGAGGGATATGAGTGATGGGAAGTGTTTAAGAAGGTATATCAAGGATAGGAGGAGGTGTAATAACATCAGGATACAAGCCTTATTGATGTTTAACCATGGAGGTCATGAAACCAAGAGAAATGCCCTTAAAAAAACCCTAGATGGACAATGGAGGAGTTAGGCAAAACAAAATAGAGGGCTGAGGACAAAGGTGACACAAAAAAGACAAACTGAGTGACATGAGCCCATGATGGGTCTTCTAGGATGGGTGAGTGGAGCTTGACATGATTTAATGATGAAATAGTGAAAAATTATCTTAAGGATAATGAAGGTAGTGATATTTCTAGAACTCACAATGTTCATGAAATTTGTTTCTAGAAATCCAGAACCGATACTTAATCATCTTCAAATAGTGAAAATTATGGATGACTAATAGTGGCTCCACTTGGGGATGGTAGCTCCTTCTCAAAAGGTGTCAAAAACTTTCATATCTCTTGGTTTATGAAAACTAGTGCCTCGTCAATTGAGCATTTTTTTACCTCTTTCACTTGCTAATGCTTGCTTGAAGCTGTGATCTCAATAATCTGAAAGACGTGATTAGCTCAACTTTATCTCTACCTACCCGACCTACTTTCTTAACATTTTATTCTTCCTTGGGTGCACTTGGACTAGCAATCCCTTGACATTTTCTTCTTTTGAAAGAAAAAAAAACTATCTACTTCTACTCTTATCACTTCCAAGAGTTCAGATTAGGCTTGTGAACTGTTTTTATTCTCTACCTAGACTATTTGACTGCCAAGATTAAGTTGTATGATAGACTTCATTCTCTAAACTATAAACATGAAATTGAAAGCACGGTTTAAATCAAGATTAAGAGATCTGACTTACCATGTGTTGTGGCATAAGAACAAGCTGCACACAAACATTATTTTGCATAAAAGTAAAATAGAAAGATAAGGGTTGTGATCTATCATTTGTTATGCATCCTCATCTTCCTCTTTGGTTCTATTTTGAGCATATGGAACCAGTTTCTTTCATTCCCTAATCTATCCTTTTTTACAAGTCAAGTTTGAATGATTTGAAAAGCTTTCTTTCACTAACTTATCGGCAATAAATTGAAAACATGTTCAGCCATGATTAGGCTAGATGACTGAACAAGACTCTTTAGCACAAGTATGGCATTTAAGCTTGCACACTTTCAACATCACTATTTTTTGGGTATGGGGCCGTACCTCTTTTCAAATATTCCCTCTTTTTTCACCTTTTCTCTGTTTTTGTGTTTTCATTTTCAAAACAATCTATAGCTAAAAGATGCTCAAAGGTTGAGCTTATTTTCATGCCTATCTATCCTAATCTAATTTTTACATGATATACATTCTGCTGGTGAACTCTCTTTTCCAATACAACCAATTAAGAAGATGATTGCATGAGGGATCTTGGTTCAACTATTTAGGGGTGCTAACAAAATTAAAATACCACTCCCACCTTACTTGCATTTGAACAGTAGTGCGTAAAATTTTTCTTAAACTTTGCAACAAACTGCTCTTGACATGATTTACTCCCTCTTCAAATGTTTTCAACAAATCAGCAAAGGGATCTTGAAATAATACCTAAATGTGAAGATTTGGAAAATAAGCTTCATCTAGGCCTTCTTCTTCCTCCACTTAGCTGAGCTTAGGACTCTTTTGGGAAAGAAAATCTACCTCTTCCTCATGATCATCTGAACTGGTATACTCATAATAGATTGCAATATTATCCTTTAGAAAACTTGATGGGTTTTGACTAAGTGGGATGAGTTCTGTGTGAAAATGACCATGATGATGAGTAGGAGCACCCCTTCACAACAGATCTTCTTGAGAAAGAAGAGCAAAAACTTTCTTGTGATCATCAATTTTCAAGCCTTCATTTGCTTCCAAATTTTCTAGGATTTTCTCATCACTGTCATAGCTGCTATGCATTGGTTGGTTACCTTTCTCAAGTTGATTAAACTGAGCTTCCTCCCAAAAACCAAGTGATGAATACTCTGAAAATTTAGCTTCTATTTGGAAAGAATCATCATTATCAACATATTGACCAAACCTTGGAGAATCATCAATATAATTAATGTCACCAACCATACATATTGGATTATGAGATTGTTTCTCTTTGAATTGATCTATTTTCTGCTATGTGATAGTTAATATTAGGAGGAAAATAAATAGAAGCCAACTGCATGTTTATAAGTTGATCTATCTCCTCTGCAGTTAAAAAAGGAGGCACTTTTATGTTTCTTTTGATATAACTACAACAATACTCTTTCTCTTGGGAAGGCTGATTTAGAGGATGAAGGTCTTTTGGGGCCTCACCTAAGAGAGATGAGAATCATCACTTGTGCCTTTAGAGAGATCTTGTGGGTTCTCTTTCATTTATTGATTGGTTTCATCCTCAACCAACTTCTCTTGATTTTTGTGAGATTTAACTTGAGCATGAGATTCATAAATAGCTGCTAAGAGGCCTTTAGGATGCAAATTTCCTTTTAAAATCTGAAATGAATTAAAGCATAAGGGTAGAGACCCTAAAAGTTTTGATTCCTTCTCTATTTTAGATTTTGTGATTTGAAGATGGCTTAAGGGAAAAACTTCTGGATATGCAAAAGGGTTTGCATTATCTATCTTGTCCATGATTGATCCTTTAGAGCATTCTACCTTGTTTTTATTTGAAATTTTCTTGTAATGCTCTCTTAGTAGTGAAGCACAAGATGTAGGAAGGCATATAGTACTTACTTGCCAACTTTTGACATCTTCTTCTTTGCAACCTTGCTCAACCAGTATGTTTTGATAGCTATCTTTGCATTGAAATGACTGATTTTTTTCTTCCCAAGAAAAAGGTACTGGCAGCTTTGAATAATTGACACCAACTTCAACCTTGTACTTTGCCTCTTTCCTGCCGAGTATATGCATCATTTTGCTGATTGTATCTGTCAACATCTCTAGCTTTACCTGTGAATATATAAGTTTCTCTTGAGCTACTTTGTCCTTCCTTATTTCTTCTAACTTTGCCTCTTTTTATAGTATGTTCAGTTCCACAGTAATTGCCATATTCTGCATTTCTTCCAGCTTTTAAGGGTCTTTATCTATTATCTGGAATTCCATCTCTGGTTCAAAAGTACTTGGCTAGTGCAAGAGAGCCCACCCTGAAAGTGGCTTTATCTTAGCAGGTATTGCATTGTATACCTTATTGAACCTGGCTAAAAAGTCTTTTAATGTCTCCCCTGGTTGTCTTTTTTAATGCTTGTATTTCTCTATGATGAGAACTTCATTTCCCATGATCACCCACCTATCTAGGAAGACTTGAGTGAATTGATGAAGATTGATAATGATTGTAATTGGAACGTCCTTAAACCAACTCTTAATTTTTTCTTGTAATGATAAGGAAAAAATTATAATACACACATCATCTTCTTCTATTTCAAAAAGGTCAAGTAAATTATCAAGATTTTGAATGTGTTCTTCAGCGGTGATTTTTGAGCTTTCTCCATCAAATCTGGGTAATTTATTTGCAATATTTGCAGGGAGGGGTTGGAAAATAGGAGGTAAAATCAGAGGCTTGTATATTTCTAGGACCTTTGTAGGTATAGGTAGTGTAAAAAGATATTTATGACTGTTTGAGGTTTCAGCAAGAGTAGGAAAGGTAGCATGAGGCTCATGTTTCACTAGGTTTTCCACAGGTGAATCTGGGGTAAGCACAGGTGTATAAGTCTACTCATGGTTTGAAATTTGAGGCTTAGCCTTTTGAGGCTTGGGATCTTTCCAATGATCAATGTAGATCTCATCAGTGTACTCTTGGTCAGGCTTAAAGCAGGATAGAACATAGTTATAGATAATAATAAAAAAATTCTTGAATCCAACATAGGCCTGAATGCTCTTTCTTTCTAGGATGATTGGTCATGTTTCAAATTATTCCTCCAGTAGAGTCTTCGAGTCTATTGAGAGTTTGTGTAGTGACTAGGTGGATGTTTCTAGTTTTATTGAGGATATATGTGTATGGTCCACCACCAATACTGACAGAAAACCAATCTAGGGATGTTTTTTATTTGGGGTTTTCTGAGTTTCCTTTATGTAGCCCTAAGGTTTGTATGAGTTTTCCTGCAGTTGAGTCATCATTTTTCCAGGATGGTGAAACAACCAGATTATACACTTTGGCTAACAGTTTCAGTGTTCTATGAATTGAATGAGATTTGGGAGTTCCTAAGGGATAACTAGGATTTTTTTTACTCAAAGTCCCACCGTGATCACCATTATGTTAGTGTCCCGTGATTTTGCAGATAGGTAAACCAAATGACAGGGTAACATTAGACCAGTCTTTAGAGTCCTGGGACCTAGCCTTTATGGACTCAAAAAGGGCTCTCTCTATTATGTGAAGGATGTGAACTTGTTCGCTTTGGATGATTGATTTTAGGCTAGCTGCTAAGTGTAGTTTTGTTTGTTTGTTTTGGGTTGGGGCAAGATGATCAAGTAGGATAGGTGGAGTGAGAGGTTATCAAATAAATGGGGCTATGGAGTAAAATGAAGTCAAGGGTGTCTAAATGATGAAACAAAGTGTACTTCAGGGTCGATTTAGCAAGGTTAATGGATCCTTTAGGTGACGTATGAGGTGTAGTGAACATTAAGTTTGGGAAAAAAAAAAGAGGTCTTAAACATATATAGTCTGAAGCAACAAATCATAAGGTAGGGAAAACCATTAATCTCTATGAACAATACTCAAACTGATAAACACGTAAGATGAACATTCCAGTGAAACATAGAAGCATTATAACTCCTAACTTTAGAAATTCACCTTCAGCTTTTGGAAAAAGCACATAAGTTAAACAAATAACTCAATTTATGGAGAGCGAACTCCTAAAAATCATATCTCAAGCTATTGGGAACTCTGAAATAAGTTGGTAAGAATGGGCAAAGGGAAATATCGAAGGACACCTCTTTGACTTAACCTAATCAATCAATATTCCACAGAAAAGCTTCAAGATACAGTTTTGAAAACTTCAAATAAGCAGGGCATACCATGAACCATATTCGTAAGCTAGCATACTTACCATTCATGAAACAAAAACAAGTTTTGGTGGACCCAAAGAGCAGTCAAGAATTCCTTAAGATGATGAAAAGAGGAAAACATCAAAGCTATAACAAACAGTAGGTTTGAGGTGCTTCCATGAACATGTCTCAACCTATACTTTTATGATCTATAGCAACCGAGAAGAATGAAAAAAAATGAGGAAAAGAGAACATTAACAAGTTAAGAAAACATCACCATTCACAAAGCTATGGAATCTCGCAAACAAGCTTCTCCATCATGAAGCCAAACAAGCCATTCATCCACTTCACAAAACCAATTTCTTCTCCAATATCATAAAACCATGTATTTCTCTTAAACACATCGAGTTCCAAAGATTACAATGAATCCTCATGCCTTATATAAGAAACAAGGAAGAGGAGAGCCCACTAGATCATCTAGAAGCCTATTGGCCAATCAAAAATATCCTAAGTCATCCTTGAGGCCTTGCAAGGCCCAAGGCACAAAAATATCTAACAAATATCTTTTCCGGCCCAAAATAGCAATTATATTGACTTTTATGCCCTGAAAAGCATGTGAAAACTTGCCAAACGCACATTCTTCCTAGTCATCTATGGGAGTATAGTGCACTATATGAAGTAGTGAAAAAATGCTAGGAGCACAATGCAGAAATAGGCCTTCTTGCAGCAGTCTTTTGGAGGTCTTCCCGACATTGGATTTGGCTCCCTGATGGCTCATTGGAAAGCCCGGTGAGTCTAATTTAAAAAAAAAAATAGTTATGGTGATTGGATTCCATTTTCCTACTCAAAAATTAAATTTCCCAACACTGCTCTATGTGCAGCACCTGGTCTGAAAAGGAGGCAGAAAGGTCAAATTGTTTATGTTTTTGGACCTTTTGAGGGGGTAAAAATGCTCCAAATGATCTGAAAATTGGTGAGTAGACTATTGGTGATGTGAAAAATCCAAAAATACAAACTTTGAGAGTTTAGGATACACCAATTTTGTGCGTAGTGCCTAGGGTGTTGTGCTCCTAGGGGTCAAAATTTGGAAAAACAAAAAATTGTCCAATTCACCTCAAAATTTGTGAAGAGATCCCTCAAGAGGTTTTGAACACCTGATGAGAAGCCTCAGCCAAAACTCCATGGCTATCAGGAGTTTTTTCCTCTTTTATTTTTTTGATCTCTATGTGGAAATTCTCGCCAAACTTCTCCTGTGTGTAGCTCCATTTTGTAGAGGGCGTTTGGAGGCCTTCCTAGTATCGGAATTGGGCTCGTGATGGCTCGTTGGAAATCCTAATGAACCTAATTTACAGAAATGATTTTTTTTCTTGATCTAGATCCTGTAGCTCAGTCAAAAATCCAAAATCCCAACATTTCTCTGTGTGTAGCGCCACTTCAGTAGAAAAATAAGTTGTTTTGCAACCAAGTTTTGGACCACTTCCCGATGTCAAATATGGCTCCGTGATGGCTCGATGGAAAGAATGATGAGTCTAAATTCTATAGATTCTTGTTTTTTATTGTTCTAGATCGTATATATTAGTCAAAAATCCGAAATCCCAACATTTATCTGTGCGTAGTGCCACTTCAACAAAAAAATAGGGTGTTTTGCAACCAAGTTTTGGACCACTTCTCAATGTCGGATTTGGCTCCGTGATGGCTCGTTGGAAAGAAATAGGAGTTTAATTTTTAGAATATTTTGTGTTGTATTGATCCAGATCATATAGCCTAGTCAAAAATCCAAAATCCCAACATTTCTTTGTGCGTAGCACCATTTCAGAAGAAAAATAGGTGTACTTGCAGTGTTGTTTTAACCACCTTTCTGATGTCCGATTCGGCTCTGGTATGGCTTGTTGGAAATCCCTTCAAGTCTATTCATCATTGGACTCATTGAAAAATTAATTTGGACACTCCATATATGAGAGAACGGACTTTTCCAAGGTCACTCCATCAGTGCAGAAATTCTCCGGTGACACCTGTATTTTTGACATTTCTCCCAAAACCATGATACCTGTATAAAAAAGAAAGGAGGTTTTTCTTCTTGGCCCTATAATGGAAAAACACCTCTCTCAATGTTTCCAAATTCATCTCTTTTTGGCCATAAACATATTTTTGAGAAAATTTGGTCAAAGGTTCTCTGTGCGTAGTGCCTGTCCAAATGCATGTTCAAGTTGGGTCGAGCTGGCCTTTCGAAGCGTAGCACCGTGTAATGTGTGGTCAGGTCGGGCTAGTCTAGGCCTGTGCACAGTGCCCTCACCCGTGCACAGTTATACCCTCCCGATGCGCAGCGCAGTTTAAATTAACACTGTTGCTGCCCCTTCTATGCGCAACACTGATATCCAGGTGCCTACCACCTCTGTCGCTGCGCAGCGCCTGAAATTATTCAAAAAAAATTGCAAAACAATCTCCAAAAATTTCTTCAATGGCTCCCTTCTTCCTTTGCAAGCCAAAATGAGCTAGGAGCAAGGTAAAAGGAGAGCCTTATACCCTTTTGAAACATTTTTTTAGGATCAAAACTCAGCTTTATAATGTTTTCCTTCCCCTCTTTTCTTTCACTTTTTCTTTGTTATTTTTGTCCTCTAGATGGCAGGAAACATGATAAGAATGGATTTTTATTTTCTGGAGGATTTTGATGTTTTCTTTGTACTCATACACCTTTCCACAAGCTTAAACAACAAGCTTGTGACCATTTTGATAATGATGCATCTCTGGTTGGGGAGGTGAGAAATTTTTAAACTATTTGTTTCTTCCCTTGGCCACTTCTATTGTTGCAGGTGCCTACACAACTTTTTATTTTTATCACTATCCCTTTTGGAGTTGGAAACCTCTTTTTATCAACAGTGAACCTATGCTTGTCATAATTACCATCTTTAGGCCTTTTTATCTCATGCTTTACCTTGTTTTCATCCTTTGTAAGAGGCCTTTGACTGTACTTTGAAAATTAAAGCCCTTGCACTGATATTCTTTGCCTTTTTGTACATTTGGTGGGGTGAAAATAGTGCCTCTTTGCCAAACCCTACAGGGCAGCTTGAAACCCTTTGAAGCCATCTATTGTTATGAAGGAGGCTCTTTTTCATCATTTGACCTTTTTTTTCCATCTCCACAAACTTCTAGGTTTTAGGGCTTTGTCATTGTAGCTCTAGTACTAATGTCTTGTTTGGCCAAAGTAGCCACAAAGCCTGATTCTCTTCAAACATATGCCTTGCTACTTTCTTCTTTGTTGTGGATGCCTATTTCCTCTGTGAGTAGCGCCACTCCGTCTGTGCGCAGCACCAATTTGCAGAGGGAATTCAGAGGCCTTCCCAGTCTCGAAATGAGCTCTGTGATAGCTTGTTTGAAATATTGTTGAGTCGAATTTCCAAACCATATTTTTTTTTTTTACCTTTGGTGTCCATTCACCTATCCAAAAACGGATTTTCCCAACACTGGTCAAAAAGTGCTGAATGATAGTGTAGAAATGCAGAGTGTTGGTGCAGACAACTTTTGGAGGCCTTCCTTCACTACAAATTGAGCTCATGATAGATAATTGGAAATATCTTCAAGTCTAGTTGACTTTTGACTCATAAAGTAAGTGATTTGGACATTCCAGCTGGGAGAAAACCTTATTTTCCAAAGGTCACTCTAGTAGTGCAGAAATTCTGGACACCTGTGTTTTTTATATTTATTCCAAACCATGATACCTGTGTAAAAATGGAAGGATATTTTTATTATTTGGAATATTTTGGACAGAAACCTCTCTCACGTTTGTCAAATTCATTCATGTTTGGTCAGAAACACAATTTGAAGCAAAACTGGCCCTAGGCATGACGCATGGCTTGTCTCTTGGAATGAACTCTTCGAAAATGATGGAGGCATGATGTTTATGAGTTGGTATGGATTCATGCTTGCTGATATGATGTAACATATGGATATTCTTCTCTGATGCCTTTTTTCCATAGCAAACGCTAGCTTAGTTGGAAGAGGAAATTAGGGTTTGGTGTAGGGAAATTAGGACTGCCTTGTTGAGGGAGGGGAATGACGGGGCTAAGGGTTGTCTAAATTCTTTGGGAAACATGCTTCACCAATTCAATACATGGCTAAGAGTGGTACCCAGGGAGTCTTTCCCATTAGAGAAATAAATGGGAAAACTAGGATGAATAATATGAGTCCCTCAACCCTTCCACATTTCCATGGAATTAACTCTGAGGATCCTCACACCTTCATGTTTAAATTTGTTGTTGTATTTAAGACATATGATTATGCCTCAGATGATCATAAGCTGAAGTTATTCCCATCCACCCTCAAATAAGCAGACTTGCGCTGGTTCATGGGTCTGCCTGGGAATAAAATCACTACCTAGGCACAAATGCAAGAGTCCTTTAAAAACAAGTGCATGGACTATTATAGGTCCAAGGAAACTAAGGAGGAAATATTTAGGATGATTATAGTACCTGGTTAATCATTATAATATTATGAAGAAATATCCAAGTTAAATTATAAAAGAGCCAATTGCACCCTTGATCCCAGATCACTTAAAGTGGCACTTATTCGAGGGATCGAGCAGAAGGTGATAGAAACTATAAATAGTCTATCGAGAGGAGACATCTACTAGTTGCCTTATGAGGACATCAAAATTGTCTTCAGGAACCATTCTATGGCAACTAGGAAGAAGGGTAGAGCTACTCAAAGTACTACCAATACCCCTTCCTCTTCCACCTCCATCAAGCACGATATTGGAAATATGTTGGAGGACTTCAAGGGTGAGATGTTGCACACCTTTGCTTTGTAAATGGACACAATGTATCTCAAGAGGAAGCAAGAGGAAGCATAAAGAGCCTTGGCTATATTCTTCCCTAGATGGATTAGAAAACACCCTCGGGATGAATGTCCATTAAATGTCATAGAGGTTTTCTTAGTCTTCCAAGATAATCATGCCACAGATAAGTGTCCCTCCTTACTTGGTATCAAAGCTGTTTATCAAGGTGGGGAAGTAGGACCGGAGAAGCTTTGTTTCATCAATCAGATAAGGCCTCAAGGCCCTCGGTCATATCAGAAAGGTATGCAAGGTGCACCTTGCTCCTATTATCATAAAAATCATAATGCACATATGCAATCTTTGTACACCTTCCCTCCTCCATCATGGCCTACACCTCCTACTTAGCCTTTCAAAACTCCATAACATCCTCAGCCTATGAACCAACCATTATGGCAGTATGTTCCTCAGCCACCTCAGTGGAGAAACCCATCACAAGAGTGGAGGCCTTAGCATAATCAACCACCTTCTTTACTACCTCCACCTGATCCTCAAAATCAAATCACTCATTCTGCTCCACCCAATATGCCTCAGATGCCTACACAATGCAATCCAAACCCAGAAAAAAAGAAGTCACAACAGGTTTACACTTGGGAGACATCTTATCCAACTTATGTTTTGGAGATACATGAGATCAATCTTAGGTTGGGAAGAGTAATCCCAGACAATCATCCTCCATCTACACCTGTGCAGATTGAGGAGGAAAAGGAATAAAGTAACACTCATATCCAACAACCTCCTTTTCCTGAGTGCTTGATCCACTCTAGTCAGCACACCTGAGAGGAGACTGAACTTCTGGGAGAACTAAATTTTTTTTTTGTGAAAATACCACTTCTCTAGGCCATTAAGGATCTCCCTATTTACAATAGGCTTATCAAGGAAAATTGATTTAAGAAACCCGGGAGAAAGAATAAATATACCCCCACAATCAATGTAGTTGGAAAGCTATCTCACTTACTATTAGGAAGGGTGATCTTCCCAAATTACCTACACCCTGGTAGTCTAGTTGTAGATGTACACATAGATGGTGTCATAGTCCCCAATACTCTGATTGATATGAGGGTTTCCATCAATATAATGACTAACGATACTATGCTTAAAATCAAAGTCTAAGGGACTTTGAGGAGAACCACAATAGTTCTACAATTTGCAGATCGATACAAAGTAGCTTTGGAATGAAAGTTTGAGGATGTTATGGTTTAAATCGACTCTTGGAAGCACGCTATAGATTTCCTGGTCCTCCAGCCAAAAACCAAGTTTAATTGATAGCCTCTTATTTTAGGGCGACCTTCGTTAGCCACTATACATGCTTATATCAACTGTCAATCTAGAAACATTACTATAAAGAATGGGCCCTTGTCTATGCAACTGGTATTATATACTCTTTCCCAAACTTCCATTGATCATGACCTACCTTTATGGTTATACGATGAAGAAGAAGAAGATGAAGTATACAGTACTACACCCTACCCCATTTGTACCATATATATTGTTATTATAAGGGGGAAAAATGATAAGGATGACCTCATCAACCAATCATTCAAAACCAACCCCCCAATTAAAATCCACTTGATGACCTAGTCAAAGAGTTGGAAACCACCACTCAGTTTATTCAACATCTAAAACCACCAAGGGTGTGGAATTTGGCCCATCAAAATATCTGAAAATTAACTCATCCCTCTCAGCTAAAGAAGAATAGTAGCTATGCCATCTCTTGAAATAAAACCTTCATGCATTTTACTGGGACTACAAATACATGAAAGGGGTTTATTCCTCGATGTGCAGACATCATATCTACATTAAAGAAGGATGCAAGCTTGTCCACCAACCCCGAAGGAGGATGAACCAAACTCTAAAGGACATAGTGAAGGAATAACTGAATAAATTATTGAATGTAGGTTTCATCTATCCCATATCAGATAGTGATTTTGCATCTCCTCTTGTCCTAGTCCCAAAGAAGAATGGAAATGGTGAATCTGTGTTGATTACCAGGAACTCAAAAAAGGCACCAAGAAGGACGATCTCCCCTTACCATTTATAGATCTAGTTCTGGATGGCCTCGTAGGAAATAAGTTATTTTATTTCCTAGATGGGATCTGTGGGTATAACCAGATCCATAATAGCCTTGAAGACCAGGACAAGACCACTTTCAGATGTCCCTAGGGAAACTTTTCCTGCAGAGTCCTTCCCTTTGGGTTGTGCAATGCCCCATCTACTTTCCAAAATGTTGTGTTTATCATTTTTTCTGAGCCAGTACATGACTCAGTTGAAATATGCATGGACAATTTCACACCTTATTGAATGACTTACAAGAAGCTCTCTCCAATTTAGGAAAAGTGCTAAGAAGGTGCATTGAGATGCATCTCTCCCTGAGTCCGGAAAAGTGTGAGTTCTTAAAAAGAGGAGTAGTATTGGGCCACTCAATATCACAAGAAGGACTACAAGTAAACCTGAATAGAATCACCATCATAAAAAGGGTTCCTACTCCTCAAAAGAAAAGAGAGGTCAAAAGTTTCCTAGGTTTAGCTGGCTACTATAGAAGGTTCATCAAATACTTCATCAAACTGGCTTTGACCTTATTTCACTAGTAATAAATGATGAAATTAATGACAACGTGACTAAAAACATTAGCCACCATAATTATTTCAAGTGAATTACTACTAAATTTGAGCAATTTTAAGTAAATAAACTAAAAATGACTAAATTAAATGACTAATTTAGTCTAGGAATAAAATATACGACTAGATAATAAGTGACTAAACTAAAATAAACTAACTTAAATGACTAATTTGGTCTAGGGATAAAATATATGACTAGATAATAAGTGAATAAACTAAAAATGTCTAACTTAAATGACTAATTTTGTCTAGGATAAAAATATATGACTAGATAAGAAGTGAAAAAATTAATAATGATTAATGTAGAGGACTATTATAGTCCAAGAATAAAAATATGACCAAATAGCAAGTATAACAAGTTGTATATGAATTAGTCATTTATGTCGGTAATTTTTAATTGAGTCACTCCATAAATGGAAAATTGAAATTTTGGTACCGAAGTGTTACATTTCACTATAGGTGTCTTTGAATCCATCTGCGGTGTTAAAATTTAGAGAGAAAGGGTTCTTTGAATTTACAGTGTTAAAATTCCGAATAATCTTTTGTCTCTAAAGTTTAACACTCGAGATGGATTCATCTACAATTAGCATAATTTCATATATCATCTATCCACTTTATAGTAATCCCTTAATTATAATTTTAGTAAAGGTAATATTTGGATATTCAAACTAATATTAATATTTATATTTAATCTTTGGCCATAATGTTTAATTTTTAAACTTCATTGATTTATGTTAAAACTATGATTTGTTTTAAATCTAAGGTTAAATCTTCATATTTACATTTAATAAATAGATAAAAATAGCATTACTCATGTTAAATGTGTGAGCTCATTTGAATCTAGTATTAAATCGTCATATTTATATTTTATATATACTAGATAGAAAATCCTAAAATACATATTTATAGACCTATTTAGTAAATAGGTATGAACTTTTATTAATTTAATTATGAACCTTAATTAATTTTTTAATGATGTATGAAGCTTTTTTTTTTCTAAGTCAATGTTTTATTTTTGTAGGAAAAAAGGAGTAGATATAGGTGCTTACAAAATAGGTGGTCTCACCTCGACTGGGTTTGTTGACCAAAATTTGCATCGGATGACAAAAATACAAAAGAGAGAATAGGGACATTATCCATAAACATTGCACCAGAGGAACAAAAAAAACATATAAAACATAAAGAAAACTAAATATAATACTTGTCATCTGACTTGATGGATGAAGGTTGCCCGTGGTTGTTCCTGTAGGGGGTGGAGGACATAAGTCACACTAAACATGCCCTTCAAATTGCGCGAACCAAGTCTCAGATTCTCTACATTCTTGGTGAGTTGATTTTTTCCTCGCCAAACCACTACTAGTCTCTCCTGGAATTGGCACTGTAAATAGTGCATTCGGTCCAATGTTTCGATATTCTCTACATGCTCCTCATGCCAAACTCTTGCAATTATATCCACTCTTTCCATCAGGTTTTTGATAAGTGCACGATAGTTCTCGTGGAAGAAATGCTAGATAACCTTCCCCTCATTTAGCTAAGATCAATCAAATCCATGATTCCCCTTGACACCACAGGATCCTTCGCCCTTATGACTTTTATTTTGAACCCTCGAACCCCCACCCTTTCTATCCACCCGCTTACCTCCTATATGGCCCCCAAGTGCACCCACACTAGCGATTCATGTATGCCCCACCGTCTCTCCACCCTGGTGTGGAGCCGCCATGTTTATTTTTGAGTCTGCCACCCCCATAGGGCCATCGACGACAAGGTAGGGAGAACGCCCACACCACACCAGGGGATTCATAATTCGCTAAGGTCAAGGAACTCCACTGTGTACAGATTCCAAAGACTAGACCCTCCACCATAGAAAAACAAATGTCATGAGAAAAGGAGCCAAATCTCATCGCCCACGACCACAGGGAAGCACAAAGCCACCTCCCACTACTAGTTCCTCTCTCTGGTCCTTCCTCTCCGTCCCTTTCTCTCCTACCTCCATCTCTCTTCCCCCATCTCTCTCTCTCTTTCTCTCTCTCTCTCTCTACCCTCCAATCCTCTCACTATATCCTTACCTCTCTCCTTCTCTCTCCACCTCTTCCATCTTTGTGTCACTCTCTCCCTCTCTTACCCTTCTCTACCTCTCTCACTCTTCTCCCTCTCTCTCTCTCTCCATTACTTCTCTCACCTCTCCTTAATTTTATTTCCATCTCTCCCTTGTGACTTCCCCTATCTCTCCACCTCTATCACTCTATGTATTTTTCTTCCCTTCTCAATATATCTTGAGTTAATATATATCATGCTATATTAATACATATCATAATATAACAAATTTAATATTGTATTAATCCAAATTTATTAAATTTAATAATATTAATATTATAATATATTATTATGAATATTAGAATTTTTAATAATAATAATTATTATTATATCCCAGATGCAGGTGACACGCTTGACACAGGTGGACTACAAATCCCAACGCACGTGGGCTGCGGAGATCCTCCAAGAAATCCCCCACCAGCTGCGGATCCATTCACAGTTAATTCCTTACATGATCCTCGTAGAAACATCGATCACGTAGGACAGGCATGCTTGGTGTCACCTGACCTAGACCATCACCTCACCCTTACCTTCATTAATTACCATGCAACATAATCAATTTTTTAACCTCGCTTACCCCTCAGTGTCTACCTATCAGCTCGAGCCTCACACACTCTCTGACATGCCTCATTTTCATTCTTATATATCCTCCCACACTTAGCCCCTTCCCTCCATCATATTTTGTTTGCTGCATTTTTCTCTCTTGATTTGGAAGCTCGCTGAAATGAATGAGCTGCGCAGTCCAAGTCCTAGAGTGAAGCTACGAATACCCCATCTGCCTTGTGCATTCCATCCTGCGCACCTGACCCCCAGCCGCTGCAGTTTTTCTGGACCCTGTGCTTCCCCTACCACCCCTCCCAAGTGCACAATGGCTCCCAGGTTGCTCCAATGCAGCATCCGTGGTGGTCAAAGAGGGGCTCTCCCAGGCCGCTACCATCATGGCGAAGACAATCACCTCGAATGGCTTGAGGGATCCTCAGCAAACTCCCCTGCTAACCATCCTTCTAGTCCTAAGCAGCGTGCAAACTCCTCCAGGATCCTGGAGAATAGACGAAGATGTGGTGCGTGGAGGTCCACCTCCACTTCCAGAGCTCCCTCCCTACAGAGTACCTCGGCCCCCCTTGGAACAACCTTGCGTAGGTTGATGAAGATTGAGATATTTGGATCCTGGACTCTGACGGCGTCTGGATGATGGTTCCGGATGGAGTAGATCCATACTCTCCCATTATCTACGCTCTGTCAAATCTCCCCATTCGCACTGCTGCTGAAATGGAAGCTGCCAAGGAAAAAGCCATCGCGCAGGCCCTTGCTGGTGCCATCCTCTAGGAAGCTCCCCATCGTAGTGATGATGAGAACTCATAATGTTTGTAATGTTGTTCCGTTCCTTTTTTTTTGTTGTCATTTGTGCCCAAAGGGTCACTCTGTCATCTCTTCTTCTCATGCTCCTAAATGTATCAGTGCTACTGCGCACATAGTTATTTTAGCTCACAATTTTTGTCTGGGCCAACCCCCTCCCCCCCGGGCAGCCCAGAAGCAGTGTAACAAAGCGCAACTTACAAACCCTACCTATAACCTATGTACTTATATGTTTTCAAATTAATAGATTAGCACAACTTACCAAAAAAATAATAATAATTATTATTATTATCTTTTAATATTGATATTAGGGTTAGTAATGTTTTTTTTCATAGTATTAATATAATTTGGCCCATGGTATTTGTTTCATAGGCCTCACCTAAATAAAACTTACTTTTTGAGTGTTCGTAAATATAAAGAGGATTATGGAGTAAATAAAAAAATATTTTTTTATCTATTTACCATACTTTTGGTTGATTTACATTTTATTTATTTACCATACCTCTATTATTTACCATGGTATTTGGCCCATAGGCTTGGTAGATAATTAGATGTTAATTTCTAATCCTTTTTTATATATTTTTATTTATTTACCATGTTTTTTTATACCTCTCTTATATTTATTTATTTACTATACATATCTTATAAATGTGGTATTTGTCCCATGGTATTTAGCCCATGGTATTAAAATGATATTTTTCCCATAGGCTTCACCTAAATAAAACCACTTGTTTGAGTTTCCTTAAATATAAAGAGGTTTATGGAGTAAATATAAAAAGAGGTTTTATTTATTTACCATACCTTTATTTTATTTATATTGTTTTATTTATTTACCATACCTTTAGTTTGTTTATATTTTTTTATTTATTTACCATACCTCCGGTTTATTTATATATTTTATCTATTTACCATATATCGTTTTTTAGTGTTTGTAAACCTCTTTATATTTTAAATTTATACTTTGTTTATACAAAGTAATAATTATATTGATTTTTAAATAGGGTGATACTAGATTAAAAATGTTATATATTTAAGTGTTTACATTTTTACTTGATATCTACCCCATATTGGTATAGAAACTCATATTCATGCTTGTTTAGTGAACATTTTATGAATGTACTTCCAATTTTAAAATCCTTATTTTTTATTCATTAAAAATTTGATAAATGTGTTTTTTCATTTTCCGTCCTAAAACTTTTGGGGAGGTATCAAAACATTAAGCATTAAAAATTCTTAATTCACTTATTAAGCTCCACATAATTTATTTTTGAATTCCAGATCGAATGGACGTTGGCAACTCAAGTCCGCTAAAATCTGTTCACATTAAGATAGTTTTTCTCCCTCACTATCTCAACATAATCAACATTTTCTTATGTTTCTCCATATACACATAATATAATTTTGGTACATTTATATATTTGAACTTCTATTTTAAGTTGTCTCTACTTCAAACCCCCAATATTTTACGTAGAAAAAATAATAATAATTTATTTCATCGTAGGGATTTGAAAAAGATACCATGAGGTTTTGTTGTTGTATTTTTTAAAATGACAAAGATTAAACCATTGATTTTAAGTTGAAAACTTGAAAGAAACGAGACATCAAGGCTGCTACAATGGCCAGGAGAGATTTTGATCTAGAAAACCTTTTGCAAGTTGGTATCCCCACTTAGGTTCCGTGTACAAACCCTACATCTTGGATTACAAGTTGATATCCACGTAGAGGTTACATGCACAAACCCTAAACCTGGAATTTTGTTACTTTAGAAAATTTTATTACGTAATTTCTATAAAATAATTATTTTGTGGTCAGTAAAAAAACCTATTTTTTTTTCCTCAGTTTGTCCTGATTGAAATCTTAATTGTGCTTGGTTTCCTTCCGTAAAACCTAATTCGTCTTCGTTTCCATGAATAAAATTTTTATTTGGTTTTTTTCTTGTGAAGAAAACTTTATTTTCATGCTTTCATCCAAATTGTTGCAAAAGGAGGCCTTTATTTGTGGCTTTAGCATGGCTCCATGATGAATATAAATATCGATCCAGATTCTAGAGTATAGAAAAATGAGGAAAATTGTATTTACTTTACTACACTTAGGGTCTATTTGAAAACAAAATGGAAATATGATATTATAAAAAAATAATTTTTACCTCGATGATAAAATCACTAGCACCAGATTCTAAAGTATAGAAAAATGAGGAAAATTGTATTGAATTTACTACTCTTAGGGTTTATTTGGAAAAAAATGGAAATATGATATTATCTAAAAATTAGTTTTTACTGGGATGATAAAATCACTAGCAGCAATGAAGGGAGAGGGTCACTGAATCCGAACGAGCCAATTTGGGGTAGCTTCACACTGGGTGGGAAGTGGTATATTCCAATGAAATAAAACTTTAGTTTTAGAAATTCTTCATTTTTTTTCCAAAGGGAATACATTGCAAACTATGGATTACCCTTGGCTTAGTTGACAGTTCTGAGGGGTAGCTATCTAGCCAAATTTTAATGTCACTTTCATTTAGTACCACTACTCTGAATTAAATTCATGCCGCATGGATTGGACATATCACTATAAGGATATGACCCTTTTCCATGACTTATCATGCGACATGAGTATGCTAACCTCTCCACAGAAGCAATGTACCATTAGAAAATTTCTGAGTTTAGTTGTTAAAGTTAAGGTGCAGGTGGAGCTTCACTATCACTATGAATTAATCAAGGAAAACAATATATATTCATCATTCCTTTAAATTCGAACAAGACAACTTGGGTAAGCTTCCCACATCGCAAGAAATGGAATCTTCCATTGAAACAAAAATTTTTTTTAAGTGCTTCAAGAAACTTTCCCAAGCATCCTTGTATTGCAAACTAAAGAATTCCTTTAGGTTAATTACCAGTTTTGTGGGGTAGTTGTCTCATCAAAATTTTCTGGCACATTTATTCATTCTCATTGATTTGAATTAAATTCATAACAAATGGATCATAAATATGATGGAAATAATAATACCCTTATCCATGGCTTATAACGCACATTATTATGTTAACCTCTTCACTAAAGCAATGCAACATTAGAAAATTTATCAGCTTAAAATGTTTGAAAGCCTACCAATTGTTTTAAGATAATGTCAAAGAATACAAGCATGTATCATCTTTGTACACTCAAAGTGGATCATTTCCATCACTATAGAAATACTTTATAATTTTTCCCAAAGGATACATCATCATTCAATAGTCACATCATGTAAACCCCGCCAAAAGGAGGATTATGTCACGCTATATTTAATTTTGGGTCATTTTAACAACAAATGTTCTAGATTGCCATCAAACCATAGGTTGACAAATAGTATGTTGCTGCTAGATCTAAGGATTTCAAGATTTTTTTCCACTCTCTATTATCTCTAAATTGGTTCAAATGGGCTACTCCATGAGACAACCTAGAGTAACTCTTTCAAACCAGCTTTTAACTGAAAATTGTCATCTTCATCCTGAGAGGGCACTCTAAAAGTAACATTATGATCTGGAAGGTATCTCAAAGATTAATGTGGACAAGGTTTGGACAGTGGAAATAGAAATAAAGAAGAAATATGATGGTGAAACTGACCCTACAGAACATCTCCAGCAGTGCATTACATAATGGAAGGAGATTCCACAATAGGAATTGGTGCATGGATTTATTAACACCTTGGAAATAATTCCTATAACTTGGTTCCTAAAAACAAATTTGCGGCATAATACCATGAACTGGGTAAATTTGGTTGATGGCTTTATACTAACATTGAAATTTGAGGATGAATGTCCAGGCATAGATTCAGTCATGCATATAGTAAAAGAGAATATATATGAAAGTGTAGCCACACTAACATGGAACCAAGCTAATTGGGCCGCTTAATTAGAGTATGTACTAGAATGCTATAACATTACTATAGAAGAAGAAGAAGACCCCAGAAACATATAAAAGTAGAATCAGAATGTTACCACGATGTACATGGACCAAATATAGAGATTCCAGATATTACAAATCCATTAAAGACCAAGAAGGTAAACATTGTATTAGAAGAAGAGTCGAAGTTTGCAACAATAGGAGATTACTTAGATCAAGAGACAGTCAACAAAGTCACAAAATTTCTACATGAATATCAAGCATTGTTTCCCACTAAATTTTCAGATATGAAGGGAACATTAGGATATTTGGGAGTAATGAATATTCCCTTGAAACCTGATGTGAAGCCACTCAAGCATAGAACTTATAGGTTGAACCAAAGTAAAAGGAGGAATTGAATCTAGAATTGGATAAGATGATAAGAACATGGATTATTGAACCTGTTGAAGAGTTTTAATGAATGGGTAAGTCCTATGGAGGTGCAGGAAAAGAAGAAAAAATGGGAGATCGAGATATGTGTAGACCTAAGGAAGTTGAATGATGCATGATTACACGATTCATTTCCAACCCCTTTTATATTTGAAGTATTGGATGATATAGGAGGTTAAGAAGCCTATTCATTTACAAATGGATTTGCAGGATATCATATCAAAAGTGAACTTGAATATCGAGACAAGATCATTTTTTGTACATAATGGGGCTAATATCAGTATACAATGATTCCTTTTGGGTTTAAGAATTCCCCTGATTTATTTTCTATAGTGGTCGCATCTTTTAAGGAGTACATTCATAAATGTTTGGAAGTATACCTTGATCACTAAACAATATTCAAACTATTGAACAAACATGTTTTGAGCTTAACACTTATGCTTGACACTTGTAGACAACAACAGATCTCTTTGAATCTCAGGAAGTGCATATTTTGTGTGCCATCTGGTATATTGTTTGGACATGTTGTTTTCAAGCAAGGAATCATAGTGGACCCTACCAAGATTGTTTTCATTGTAAATTCGAATCCACCTAAGACAATAAGACAGTTGTGCACTACATTGGGACTCACAGGATACTACAAATAATTCACTATGGGATATGCGAAGATGATTGCGCCAATGGAGAAATTTCTGAAGAAAGATGTGACTTTTCAGTGGGATGAAGAATCCGAGAATAGCCTCGACATACTGAAAGAGAAGATGGTAACTGCACTGATTCTAGTATTTCATAACTAGAACAAGGAATTCCAAGTCCATGTTAATGTTTCTTGCATAGATTTAGGAGTGATATTAGCACAACCTGGTGAAGGATATATTGACCATCATATAGCTTTTGCAAGTAGGAAGCTGTCTACAGATGAGAATAATTACACTACCACATAAAGAGAAGGTCTACCTATGGTGTATGCCTTGCAAAAATTCAGACATTATTTGTTGGGTTCACATTTTAAGATGTTTACAGATCACTCTGCATTGAACTAGTTGGTCAATAAGCCTGTCCTAGGAGGGAATATTTGTATATAGTTATTATTATTTCAGGATTATGACTTTGAATGTGTTGTTAAACTAGGATGGTTGAATGCAGAACCTAACCATATTTCAATATTGTAAATAGCAGAAGAACCAACTAGCATAGAAGATAATCTCCATGATGCACAATTCTTTGGAATCAGAATAACATATGACCACTTTGCAGACATTATTCACTTTTTAGCCATAGGTATGGCTCCTTTGGAATATACTACACAACAGAAGAAATAATTGGTCATTAAGGAAGCTAATGATTCACTGATATCAGGACAATTATATGAGATGGAACTAGATGATATACTATGCAGATATGTACATGAACATAGAAAGTCAATGATTCTAGAAGAATCTCATGGAGGTGCAGCTGGTGTACATTATACAGGAAATTTTACTACACAGAAGATCTAGAGAGAAAGATTTTGGTGGCCCGCATTACATGAGGATGCGAAGGAGTATTGTAGAGCATGTGATATATGTGAAATAACAAGGACTCCCTCTAGAAGAGATGAGATGCCATTAGTTCCCCAAGTGACATTGTGGGATTTTGAAAAATGGAAATTGATTTTTTTGGGATCTATCAACCCACCTTGAAAGAAGACTGGTGTGAGTTATATTATTACTGCGATTCATTTTTAACAATTTGGGATGAAGAAAAGCTAGTAAGGAACTGTAGCGCAAATACTATAGCAAAGTTTATTTTTGAATATATATTGTCTAGATTTTGTTGTCTGAAGATATTGATGAGTGACCAAGACTCACATTTTCTGAATAAGAATATTTAAGAATTAACATAGGAATTTCAAGTCTATCACTAGAAGATTACCCCTTATCACCATCATACCAATGGGACAATGGAGGAATTTCATAATATTTTTGAGACTGTGCTCAACAAAGTATGTAATGTTATTAGAGATGACTCGAACCTCATAATTTAATATTTGTTATTGGCTTACATCACCACATGTAAGAAGATGAAATTTTAGACACCCTTCAGGTTGGTATATGGACAGGACGTTGTGATTCCTATAGAGTATATTATGCCTAGATTGAGAATTGAAACCTTCATAGATATGGAAGATCCTGAAACAATGGAGGAAAGGATGTCACAGTTCGTTTCTTTGGAAGAAGAAAAATTTGTAGCAGGATTTCATCAACAGGAGTAGAAATAAAGGGAGAAGGCTTGGCATCAAAGACACATCAAATAGAAGAAGTTAAACGTAGGAGACCTTCTCTCCTCTATGACACCAAGTTTGTAAAATTTCCAAGAAAATTCCAAACGCATTGGCTAGACCCATACATTATAAATAATATTACTAATGATGACGCAGTTCAATTGGAAAAGTTGAATGGAGAATGACAGGGTAACATCAAAACAATCTTTGAAGTCCTAGTACCTAGCCTTCCTAGACTCAGAGAGGGCTCTCTCTATTATGCAAAGGATGCGAACTTGTTTGCTTTGGATGATTGATTTTAGGTTAGTTTTTAAGTATAGTTTTGTTTGTTTTTTTTGGGTTGGAGTAAGATGATCAAGTAGGATAGGTGGAAAGAGAGGTTATCAAATCAATAGGTCTATGGGGTCAGATGAATTCAAGGGTGTCTAAATGATGAAACAGGGTGTACTGAAGGGCTGATTTAGCAAGGTTAATGGATCCTTTAGGTGATCTATGAGATGTAATGAACATTAAATTTTGGGAAAACGAAGAGGTCTTAAACATATATATTCTGAAGCAAAAACTCATGAGGTAGGGAAAACTATTAATCTCTATGAACAATTCTCAAACTGATAAACATGTAAGATGAACATTCTAGTTCAACATAGAAGCATTAGAACTCCTAAATTTAGAAATTCACCTTTAGATTTTGGGAAAACACATAAGATAAACAAATAACTCAATTTATGAAGAGGGAACTCCTAAAAAACATATATCAAGCTATTTGTAACTCTGAAATAAGTTGGTAAGCATGGGAAAAGGGCAAGATTGAACAAGACCTCTTTGACTTAACCTAATCAATCAATATTCCATAGAAAAGCTTCAAGATAGGGTTTTGAAAGCTTGAAATAAGTAGGGCATAGCATGAATAATACTTGTAAGCTAGAATACTAACCATTCATGAAAAAAAAACAAGTTTTAGTAGACCTAAGGAGAAATGAAGAGTTCCTTAAGATGACTAAAAGAGGAGAACATCAAAGCTATAACAAACAGGAGGTTTGAGGTGCTTCCATGAGCATGTCTCAACCTATAATTTTCTGATATATAGAAAATAGGAAGAATGAAACAAAAATGAGGACAAGAAAACATTAACAAGCCAGGAAAACATCACCATTCACCAAGCTATGGAATCCTGCAAACATGCTTCTCCATCATCAAGCCAAACAAGCCATTCATCTACTTCACAAAACCAATATCTTCTCCAAGCTCATAAAACCATGTATTTATCTTGAACACATAAAATCCCACCTTTTACAATGAATCATCGTGCCTTATATAAAAAACAAGGAAGAGGAGAGCCTACTAGGGCATCTAGAAGCCTATTGGCCAATCAGAAATATCCTAACTTGTCCTTGAGGCCTTGCAACGTCCAAGGCACAAAATATCTTAGAAAATATCTTTTCCAACCTAAAATAGCAACTATATTAACTTCTATGCTTTGAAAAGAATGAGTAAACTTTCCAAACACACATTCTGCACAGTCATCTACATGAGTGTAGAGCACTGTGTCAAACAGTGAAAAAATGCCACATGCGTAGCGCATAAATAGGCCTTTTTGCAGCAGTATTTTGGAGGTCTTCCCGACACTGAATTTGGCTCTGGGATGGCTTGTTGGAAAGCATGATGAGTCTAATTTCCAAAAAAAAATTATTTGTGCTAAATAGATTTCATTTAACTACTCAAAAATTAAATCTCAGAACACTGCTCTGTGTGTAGCACCTAGTCTGAAATGGAGGCAGAAAGGTCAAATTCTTTATTTTTTTGACCTTTAGAGGGGGTAAAAATGCTCCAACTGATCTTAAACATTTTTAGTAGACTATTGGTCATGTGAAAAATCAAAAAATACAAACTTTGAGAGCTAAGGATGCACCAATTTTGTGTGTAGCACCTAGTGTGTTGTGCTCCTAGGGGTCAAAATTTGGAAAAAACAAAGAGTTGTCCAATTTGCCTCAAAATTTGTGGAGAGACCCCTCAAGAGGTTTGGGACACCTGTTGAGAAGCCTCAACTGAGACTCCAAGTATTTCATGCACTTTGGCTATTTTTAGGTCCTCTAGCTCAATGAGGGCCTTCTTTAGCTTGGCACTAGCAAGCATGCTTTTCCTTGCATAACGCTTGGCCATTTTATTCTGTAGGGAAAGACCCCTATTCACGTATTTGAAATTATTATGCTCCTATTTGTAATAGTAGATGATCCTTTGTGCTCTCTCAAAATCACTTTCCCACTCCTGAAGCTTTGTATCTTTCTCCAAGAGGAGCAACCTAGTGTTCATCTCTTGGTCCTCATTGTCACTGTCTAGATTAATGAATTGAGAACCTTGAGAAGTCTTCTTGATCCTTTTGCTCCTCATGGGGCTCACTGATTTCAACTCTATTTTCTTGCTCATTGTTTCCCTCTTGAGATGCTAACTCTTCTTGGTCATCATCACTCTGATGTTATTCTTCTTTAAACTCTATTTCTGTCCCATAATCTTCATCATTTTCACCACTTTCATCATTTATTGAGCTCTATACTTGCCTCAATGTTTTCAAAATTTTCCTCATTCTCATCTCTCTCATTATTTCTACTTCCATCACTCTCTTGTTCATCATGGCTATCATCACTTTCTTGCTCACTAATGTCCTCTTCTTTGCTTTCTTCATCTTCCCCAGTTTCTACCTCACTGTTTGCTTCTTTGTTTTCTTCATCTACCTCAATTTCTACCTCACTGTCCTCTTCCTCATTTTTATCATCTATTTTATATTCATAGAGCTACTGTAAAATTCTTCACTTCGTACAATAGGAGAAGAGATCGGAGGTGAATTTCTTTGTGGAGAAGGCATATGCGGAGATGATGAAGGAGTTGAGGTAGGTGGTTGTGAAGTGGAAGGTAGATTCTACTAAATGAAGGCTTGGGGGTTTGTAAACACATCATGTGAGATGAAGACTTCCCAAGGGATCCCTTACTGCTCCAGCTGGTGTAAGACAACAATTTTTATCAAGGAGTGGTAGAAAAGGCTTGGCATTTGGTGGTCATAGCTTCTCTTCTTGACAACTGAGGCCATCTTGTCAATGCTCCATAACAGGTAGTATGGTAGCTTCATCATTTTGACTTTGGTGAAGTGCATTATTAACCTTATATGATATGAGTAAATCCTAGAGTATCTCCCCTCACAAGTGAAATACCTGATAATCTACCTCATCAATAGGGCATACCTCTCTAGCAGGTGGGAGAAGGGGAAAACAACCTTGCAACCTTATTGATGGCTATGTTTTAGGTAGGGCTCATAATAGCTCAAATCCAACTTAGTCTGTTGAAACCATATCTCACCAATGTCTAGTATACCTGTTGCTTTAAAAATGGATTCAGATGAGAGTTCAAATTTCGCTCCTGCTAGGTTAACTTGGTGATTTTGTAAGCCAAGGATGAACAATCTAGTCAAGTTTGAGTGGCTTTTGACTTGCTTGACCTTTTCACAAAGCTGATAACACCCAACATCCTGAAAGCATGAAAGGATCATGGGAGAGGAGTTAATTTGAATGGTGTCTAAGGACTCAAACCTATTGGCCCTTCCTCCCTTGTGTTAGGCTTGGAAGGTCTTTGGCTTTCATCACTGCTGGTATGATTTTATCCTTCAGACATGGTGACTGGTTCTAGCACAGCAAGAGTTTTAGACTTTGTTTGAGAGCGATTAGGTCAAAGGATGAAAATTAGTGAAGTGAGGGAAAATTTTGTAGATGAGGGCTAAGATGGAGCTTCCAAGGGATGTACTCAGTTTTTAGAGGTTTTTCTACTGTCACTTAGTCTTCTCTTGCATATATAACAGTTCTTTCCCTTTCAAACCCTAACCCAAAAGATTCAAAACTGATTTTTTATGCAGCCTAGGGTTTGGTCTAATTAGGCTTTTAAATGCCTAATTTTATTAGGAAAATTAGAGTTTGGAGGGCGAGAAAACAAACCACCAAAGTTGTGCCTTTGATTGCAGAAGGTTTGGAGGTGAAAAAAATGAATGTTTGACCCCTTTTAGAAAATTTAGACACACTCTACTTGTGCATAGCGTCAGTCAGATCGGGCCGGAGATGGGCTAGTTGGGCCCGTCGAAGCGTAGTGTCGGGTGGCCAATAGGAAGTTTCAGGCAGCTCGGGAACTTTCCTGTTTTTGTGCGTAGTGCGAGCGCAGTTGCATAGTGTTGGGCCCTAGGTGTGTAGCGCAGTGTTAAATAACACTGCGTCAACCTTCCTGTGTGTAGCGTCGAAGGCCAGGTGCATAGTACCGGCCTCGGTGTGTAGCGCCCACATAAATTCACCAATTTCACACATAAACCCTCAAACTCTCTCCCAATGGATTTCTCTTGCTTGAATATGACAAATGTTGCGAGGGAATACCAAAAAAGAGTCTTTATAACCTTTTTTAAAAAATAAATTTGAAACCAAAACCCACTTTATAAGGTTTGTGTCTCTTCACTTTTTTCTCACTGTGCCTTTGACTGCTTTTGGTCCTGTAGGTGGGTAATTTGATTAAAAATTTTCTTTTCTACACTGCTCGGGGCCTCTTAAGGCTCTTTTTAATTTGACAAGTTTCTTGAAGAAAGCAAGCCTATGCCTCTCAGCCTATTTTTGGAAAAATAACATGTTTTTGACTTTAATACCTATACACAGCAAACTCAATTTTTTTTTTCCATTTCTCCCTTTGACTAATATTCTTTATCTGAAACATTATTTCCTTTGACCTTGTCATTATTTCTGTGGAAAAATCATCTTTGACAGTTTTGTAAACTGTTCTTTATGTCTTAGTCATCTTTTTGAATAATAGTCATTTGATAAGGAATTCATTATTGGGAGTTCACTGCTCTACTGTAAAACAGGGGTATATCTATTTCTTAGGCCACTTTGATCACTTCCTCTAACTATTCTTCACAGAAAAATACCTTTGAACTGACATTTCTTTCCATTTTTTTCTGATACTCTTCATCACCTTTATGCTTTTGATGTAGTGGAGTATTGATATTCATGTCTGCCAAACCTTAGAAGGTAGTTTGAAAACCCTTAAAACCATCTGTTGTGATGAAGGAGGTTTCTTTGTCACCATTTGGACCATCTTTGTCCATATTCCCAAATTTATGAGTTTTTTAGGGATACTTAGAAAAGAAAATAGTGTTATTTTCTAAGCTCTCAAATAAACACTTATCAAACTCATTACTTATGTCTAAAAATCCTTTAATGATTATTTGAAGGGGTTGAGGTGTCCTTTGCCTTTGTAACCCTAGTATTGATCGATTTCTTGGTTAAAACAATCATAAACCTTGATTTCTATCAAACCCATACCTTGTTGCTTTCTTCTTGGTTGTGAGTTATTTTCTTGTGACGGTGCCTCTCATTACCTTACCCATTGCTAGGTTGATAGCCCTTTGACTCTTTTGCAGAAAAGTAAGTAAGGGACAACTGCCCCCCTATAGAACCTGTGCTTCAGGCCAAATACCTTTGAATGATCTCGTTTGTGAACTTAAGCCTGTAGTATATCACTACCTACTGTGGATGCCTTTATAAGGTTTTTAGGCCTCCTTCTTTGACATTTGTTTTGTTGTTGACCATTTAAAAAACATTTGTACAGAAATGCTCGAACATGGTAAATTTCTCCTTTGCAGGATTATTGCTTGATCAAGAGGGTATCTTTGGAGGTCTTTCATGTTATTTGGAAAATGATAAGCTTCATCCTTGTGTTCTCTTGTCTTCACCTTTGAATATCAGTGGAAATAGTGAATTTAGAACCATGACAACGCATAACCTAGGTGACCCTATTTGACTCATTGTAATGTCCTTGGAATAGGTTTTTGACTAAAAATCTTGAATCAGGGTTTGGATGAGGAGATAGGGTTTTTTTTTTGACAGCCTATTATGCACTACCATCCTAGACAACTAGAAAACCTTGTTTTACTTCAAAGGTCTTTGGAAAGGGAGTTTTGAAACCATCATCGCTTCAGGCACTTCGTGAGTAGGGGAAAAAATTTGGTTTACTTGGCGAAAAAAAGTGTGAAAATAGAGGGCTTAGGCAAACAAAGACAGAGTGTTATAGGTAGAGGTGGCAAACATAGTGAGAGTGAGGGACATTAGTCCAGGATTTGGTCTTGTCTGGGTGATAGATTGGCCATGTTTTGATAGAGATGTAGGATAGTGAAAAATTTCTTTTTGAGGATATATATAGAAATCACATGATTCTTGAATTATGTTTCTATAAATCGAAGGAAAAGCATTTAGTCAACTAAACAGGTAAAAATTACTGATGACTAACAACACCTACAGTTGAAAGTGGGTGGTGGACTATAAACTACTCTGCAAAAAGAGAACTTCGACAAAGGGAGTTGCTTCGATACAGTCTGGATTATGCCATAGTTCGTAGTTTCCACGACGTAAGAAGGATTGTTCGCCATAGTATGGGGTGCATGGAAGTGCGCCTGAAAAATATGATTGTTCAAAGGGAATCTTGTTGTTGAAGGAACAGAAAATTACGTTTATGGGGATATGATGGCATTGATATTGGAAGAGATATATAGCTAATGAAAAATATCCGAACAATATCTAATCTAATGATGGGGTTAAAATATTAGGAGCATTATAAAAAGTCGTGTCCAGCCAAGATTATTGCACTGTGTTGTCTAAGAGCTCTGAAACAGCAGATGTTGGAATAGGGTCCCTTGCAAGCTGCGGAACTGGTCCATTTTTGTATATTTTGATTATATTTAGTCTAACGCAGGGGTTTTGGGGTTGTTCAAAGCCCCTAAAGTATTGTAAATGGGTTAAGGGTAGACCAAGAGTTCGCAAACCACGGTTTGCGAACCATTGGATGCATAAGCTAAAATAGTATAAATAGTTCAGCCTTTTTGAGTGGTAAGGGAGATTAAGAATGAGAAGAGACTGATGCTAAGTGCGGATTGTTAGATATGGTTATGGTTGTTGGGGAAGGACTCCTGCTGCTGTGTGTGAAGATTCTCTATCCTGCTATGTGTGGACCCTGCTTCTACGTGCACAAGTTCCGATTTTGGGTATTGTAAGAGGATCTGAAGGACTAATGAATGTGAAAGTATTGTTGATATCTAAATCTGTTGAAATGACTTTGTGATGCTTGGTTAATTAATATATGTCAATGTGCTATTGATTTAGGTCATGAATATACTTGTTATATCTATTTATGCTGTGATCTAGGACTTTTATGTTATATTTCTGCAAGAAGATCTGAAATAGTTGTGTTATTTTATATAAGCATGTTATCTATTGATTACTATGTGTATCATTGTGATTAAGCACGTGGATATGAAGGGAATCTGTAGAACTAGGCTTTTTCATATCAGATCTGGTTGTTGTAGGACCGAACGCAGCTTAGCTTGACTTACCTGCCCTCTCCCAGGGTGCAGAAACTTGGTTCCAGCACCCGCCCATAGTAGTTTGGGTGAGACTTTGGCCTGCGCAAGCAGGTCACTGCCGAAAGGGCTAGTAGTATAGGGGTTTTTTGAAAAAACTTGAACCTCCGAACATAGGTCAGGACCCCTTAAGCCAACAAATGGTTTCGTTGCTGAGACCTAGAGAATTTTGAGAGAGGGATTGGGTAATGCCAAGGTCATACTAGAAGCCTGAGAAAAAGGAAATCAATGACTGGTTTGAACAACAATTTCAGGAGTTCACCTTAAAAGAAAACCGCAGTGGAAGGTTTTCCACTGAAGAGTGGAAGAATAAGTACATTTTTATAGAGATCTACGAGATCTTCTTTGTAACAATCGCGATCGAGCTCCAGGAGTGGCTCGCAAGGCTAGTAGAGTTCCAGGAGTGTTGGAAGGATTAGCAGATCACATAGTGGACCCCCGAACTAATCCAATAGTTAGAAAATATTGATAAAACCATCATCCGCATAGTGGAACACTGGGTAGACAACGTGTTAGGAGGATTTGTGATAGAATTTTCCATCGATCAGTTTGTATCCTATTTTAACGTAGAGAAAATATTCTTTACAAGGTTTCGAGGTAAGTTTCTGAAGACCTTGACAATGTTGATCAAGATATTATTGTGTGAAAATAGTATTCTGTGTAGCCATATCGAGTGAATGACCCCTGATCTAGATGGAAGCACAACGCAAAATTGCAAATACTACAGGACTAACCTAGAAGGATATAGATCTGTCTACAGTCTGGTAAGGGAAGCAACTTCACAGAGTCCTCTAGCCACAATGATTTTCAACCAACATAAGGGTAAAGAATCACCTCCACCTCAACCACCACCACCAGAAGACGACATGGCTGTGCATATAAAGTTACCCACCTTTAAGGGTGTAGGAGATGAGGACATGAATCAGTTCTGGTTTGTCACAGAATCGATATGGATTGTGCAAAATGTAGCTAGTGATGACCTGAGGCAGGCACAACTATCCCTTGCCTTTGAAGGGAGAGCTTTGGAATGGTACATGGGGTACATCAGATAGCATGCGAATGCAACAATTGAGGAAGTTAAGAACACTTTAAAATAGAAATTCAAGAAGCCTAAGTCCTACTCGCAATTAGTGGTTGATCTCTAAGATTTCAAGAAAGGGCCCTCTGAGTCGGTGTGGGAGGCTGATCAATGACTGAAGAAAGCGATTAGAGAAGGAGGATTCCATTATGATGATAGATGACATACCGAATGGTTCATCACCATGCTACTATCTCACCTGCGCACACCAATGGGTCACCAAACCTTCGACTCGTAGGAGAAAGCCTTGGAAGCTGGGATGAAGTTAGAAGCAACGCCTCGCGATGAGACCTTGCTGGGCATCCAATAGATCCAAGGGAAGCTAGAAGCAATGTACATAGAGATCCAGAACTTGTGATAGGAGTGAGGAGCAGAAGCTAGTCCTAAAAGGTGGTGCATACGATGCAAGGTAAATGGTCACACCAAAGATAATTTCCCTCTGCTGATAGAATATATGCAGCCAGGAGGACCTATTCCTCTATGCCCAGGGTCTAGCAGAGGACTTAGTCCGTTGCGTCCAGGACCAAGCGGACCTACGTTGTGGTGTGAGTTTTTCCCCATAGATGGCCTGCATGATACAAACCATTACCCCCGCCTATGTGTATACGTCCCATAAGTGAAACATCAATGGTGAAGATTTTTCCAGTCAGTAGGACATTATGAGAAGAACTGTCGAACATATGATTTGATGATAGATCGAGAAAACTTGTATAGGGTACAAACGAACCCTGCATCACCCAGGTCTCTGGCAGGCATAGGCGGCTCCTCGGCTAGGGGCAAGGGAGGCAGTCAAGGAGGAAGTGCGGGACAGGGAAGAGGTCAGCTAATCTGTTATAACTATGGAGAAGAAGGACACTTCGCAAGAGACTGCCTAAACCCCACAAAGCAATCCTGTCGATATTGCAGACAGATGGATCATGCGATTGAAGATTGTCCAATATTGATAGCAAAAATGCAGGAAAAGTAGTCGACGCCTATGTAGAATGTGCAGAGAGTTAAGACCGAGCTGCGAGACAAGTATCTGAGTGTGAATGTTGTGACCTATAGTGGAGTGGCCACCAGAGGACTAGAGGAGGAGGTTCCAATGGAACCTCTGATCTGACAGGCTGTGGGAAAATAGGAAGTTTTGAACTTAAAAAAGGGTAGAGACACATTTATCGCAGCTCGCAAGGACTTTGGTGAGGTAGAAGAAACTACTGCTCGGCCGCCGGAAAACCTCAAGGCAGGCGAGGAGGTCGAGCCCTTTTTGCAGGCATGTATGAAGCTACTACGTAACCCAAAGGCTATGGAGAATCTTTAGGCATTGATAGATAACTGCGTAGCACATCCCAATCTACCATCGGAGGTCAAGGATGTACACAAACTATACAGTTATAAGAAATGCACCAGGAGAAAAATGAGATTGACTGTGTAGATTGGTGACTATGAGATGAGTTAGGTTATTTTGGACCTAGGATTCGATGTGAATGTATTACCTAAACAAACTTGGCAACGAATGGGAGAGCCTAAGTTGGAATGGTCTACTATCTAGCTATGCATGGAAAATCAACAGAAAATCATCCTACTAGGAAGGTTGTCTAAAATTATGGTGGATATCGCAGGAGTAAGGGCTCGAGCCGACTTTGAAGTAATTAAAATTGTAGAAGATGCAGACCCCTACCCTGTGCTCTTAGGGTTGGACTTGGCCATGGACATGGGCAGTATCATCAACCTCAAAAAGAGAAGCATGGTGTTTGAGAATAACAGTACAAGGGTGATAGTACCATTAGACCCTACAGAAGGTGAACAATACACAGAGCCAGTGCGCGATGAAGAGGAGGTGGATTACATCTATAAGTTGACTGCGTGAGATGAAGATTGGATCAACCCCATGGTAGAAGGAGTACTTTGTTGGGAAAAGGACAGTGAATGCTTCTCTGACTCTGATGGGGATATGGAGAATTTTCAAAGACTATTGCATGATGTCTCAGCACTGCGATGCCTTCCAGTCACAAAGGACTTCCACTGCATCTCCTTAGAGGTAAAAGACCTACCCTACTTTGATGGTTCTGGTAGCATTAAGGAATTTTTTCAGGCATTCGTAGCCGAGGTTCCATGAGAACGAAGGATATGGGCCCTTAAGCTAGCGCTTCACAGAACACCTACACAGTCGTGGGAAACACATAAGGAGGCACTCCAGGATTGGGAAGAATGTAAGGGTATGATGATCCTAAGATTTGAAGATCCAACTAGCGTAAAGGTCAAAACATTCTTGGATCGGAAGATCCACGCGAATATATATCTGCATGGGAAGAGCAGTGGTGTGACAGGATGACTAAGGAGTGGGTTCACCTACTGATTCATGACCTGGGGCCACTACCACCCACATGGTACTTAGATGTGGAACTACATCAGTGCATCTGCCACTGGGGGACATTAAAGGAAGAATTCCTAGGGAAATTTGGGGTAGTAGGCAGGACCGGGGTGCTTGACACCATTCTACAAAAATTCGACGCTGGTTTAGGAAGTAAACCACACCTGGACATCTCACCTGAAATACCCACATGGGAAACACAAGAACTATGTATGACCAAGTACCAGAGACTAAACCTAAAAGAAGGAAAAGACGGTCCGCGAGATGTGTGTCACTCAGAATTGGACGATCTACGTGCAACTACTGGACCACTTAGGCTACGCAAAGTAAAAATGAAACGCACCTCACAGTAACTTATATTGGGACAGCAGACACCAAATGAGGGAGTATCATAAAGGAAGGACATCTGAGAACGAAATATCAAGTAAGTTCGATCCTCGGTTACATAGAGTATTACAAGAAGTATGTTTGGGGGAATGCATTGATCATAGCACATCTAAAAAACTCACTTAAGAGCAAAGCACAATTCTGTTGGGCTAGGGTAAGAAAGATATACATATCTTTTGTCCCAAAGTAGCTAGGCATCGAGAATATGTTGGGGGGGAAGGTGCAGAACATGGCAGGCATGCCCAGGACACAGGAAGTGTGAAAACTAGCTATTGGAACATTAGCATCTGGTAAAAAGGAAAAATTATCATTGGATGGAACAGACGAATGGAAATTAAGGAGGCAATTATGTGAAAATTTTTACCATTCACTTGATGGTAAGTCCCAAGTAGAAGCTACCTTACTGTTAGCTACCTACGGATGTTGTCAGGATGCAAAAATAGCTAGAATAAATGGCCTGTATCACGTATATGACTCGTCTCATGTCTCTGAAGACTGCGAGATTCTCTAGACCTATAGCGTCCTATTCAGAATCCACTGACCCACTTCTAGTTCCCTAGAATGAGGAATCCTTTTTCATGCTAGGCTAACGACCATTAAACCCATAGCTCCAACAATAGAAATCACGAAAAATATGGAAATTCCACCCAAAGATGAATCAATCGATAATATACTTGAGTGTTGGATCCCTGCGTGGAAAAGTACCAGAGGGACCAGCACAAAAAAAGTGAAACCCCCCATCCATCCCCCAGAGATTGTCAGGCCCAGCTAGAAGGAACCTGACATAGCTGTGCAAGGGGATACACAGCTGCTACAGACTGTCAAAATAGAAGACGAGACCAGGAAACAGGCTAGGTTACAGTTAGCTTTGATCGCGGAAGAAGTCAATAACACCGATAATACCTTCACCTAGGGAATAAAGTGGCTGGGTGAGCTTGGAATAGTGGCCCAAAAGAAGTAACGTGCCCAACATGAAGAATATGACACAACGATCACACTCACTGACAGTTACCTTGTGCAAATTACCAACGCAATTACACTGGCTACATAGGATAAGTGGTTCGCCATAGAGAAACAAATGTAGGTTGCGCTCACCACCATCTAGACTAAGATTCATGACCTCCAGCTATGCGCAACTACACCACAATACTGCATAATTCTAGAAGGGACCGCCTTGGCAACTAGCAGTACATCCCTAGATACGGAGGAAGGCCATTTCTGCTCTTTCCCTAGCAATTCCTTTGTGGGAATCGAGCTCCCCGCTGGTACAAGAATACAACTAGATTTGGCCGAGCTGCCCCGTGAAGCATTGTAAAACTTCCACACCGCCATGTCCCAAGAAATCCACCATTGCGATAAAAAATTATACCACCAGCGTGGTCTAGATGAGCAAACTATGACCCAGCGGAATGCCGCACTCATTCTTGTTGTCTCGCAAAAGGCCGAGCTCGAAACAGTGATCCACCAACTCTACGCAGAGGTCACAGAAGAAATATGAGATGCAGCCACACCCCTGGATAATGTTGAAAGATTGGTGACAGCACTAAGAACATCTAAAACTGAAATGCGGGACCTTAAGACACTATTGGTGTAGTAAATCACCATCTTGAAAAGCAAACTACAACCTGACACACCTCTGGAGTTCCGAAACCAGTGAGTTGCGCTAATAACTAAAGCAACAAATACTGTGAAAAAACAGGTTGCATAGGCCAACCAATTACTCGAGTCAGCCATGCAGCTCTACATCGAGGTGCAACACGCTCTGACCCTCCAAGAGATCAATCAGGACTTAAGGCAGAAAGAAGAGGCGTTTGAGTGCATCAAAGCTACACTTCCCACCTTGGTGCCGGCACAACGGTTGGCAAGCATGAGGGTCAGCGTCGCTCTCCAAGACGAGATAGAGGAACTTCGATGAAAGAAGTACACCATTGGCGAACAATCGAAGCCTTGGGATACCACAGCCTTCCAACTCTCACATGATGCTCATGCTGCAATCAAACACCTAAAACAGATATGGGAGAATATCACCACAACTACAGAAGGACCAACATCCCAGAAGCACATGGAGATTGTGTAGAGCGCTGCTGCTCATAGTCAAGAAGTGTTGCCTCCACTGATCGCTTCCATCAATGCACTACGCACATAGCTAGAGACCCTACCACTGGTGTGACTCGGGATGAGTCACAAGATTGTGCTGGGGGAATGTTAGAACAGGGTCCATTGCAAGCTGCGAAACTGGTCCATTTTTGTATATTCTGATTATATTTAGTCTAACGCAAGGGTTTTGGGGTGGGTAAAGGCCCCTAAAGTATTATAAACGGGTCAATGGTAGACCAAGATTCTGCAAACCACAGTTTGCGAACCATTGGATGCGTAGGATAAAATAGTATAAATGGTTGAATAATTTTGAGCGGTAAGGGACATTAAGAATGAGAAGAGACTGATGCTAAGTGCAGATTGTTAGATATGGTTAGGGCTGTTGGGGAAGGACTCCTACTGCTATGTGCGTGGAGATTCCCTGTCCTGCTGTGTGCGGACCCTGCTGCTGTGTGCGGAGGTTGGGATTTTGGGTATTGTAAGTGGATTTGAAGGACTAATGAACGTGGAAGTATTGTTGATATCTGAATATATTGGAATGACTCTGTGATGCTTGGTTGATTAATATATGTTGATGTGTTATTGATTTGGGCCACGAATATACTTGTGCTATCTATTTATGCTATGATCTAGGACTGTTCTGTTCTATTTCTACAAGAAGATCTGAAATATTTGTGTTATCTTATATAAGCCTGTTATCTGTTGATTACTGTGTGTATCATTTTGATTAACCATGTGGATGCGAAAGGAATTTGTAGATCTAGGCTCTGTCATATCAGATCTCATTGTTGTAGGACCAAATGCAGCTCAGCTTGACTTACCTACCCTCTCCCAAGGTGCAGAAACCTAGTTCTAGCATCGACCCATACTACTTCAGGTAAGACTTTCGCCTGTGCAAGCAAGTCACTGTTGAAAGGGCCTGTAGTATAGGGGTTTGTTGGAAAACCTTGAACCTCTGAACCTGGGTTAGGACCCCTTGAGCCAATAGAAGAGTATTGAGAAGTTGTATAAGTTTTGCATGAACACTGACAAACTCCTCCAAATTTTAAAAAATAAAGGTTTATCCAAACTCATGGACACTGCAACACCATCGACCGCACCCGCAACATCACCATCAACCACAAAGTCACCTTTCTCTCACCGAATGTTGCCAAGGAAGAAGAAGACTAAGGAAGCAAGAACAAAGAAGAAGAAAGATAATAAGGTTCTCAAACCACAGCCAAAAACCCAACCTGTGGAAGATAGCGAAGAGGAAGAACAACAGATGGTAACAGAGGGCGCAACAATTTCATTTCCACTACCACCATATTTTCCAGCTAGGAAACTAAATTATAAACTCATGAATGACTCCAAAGACATGAATTATGGAACATTCACACCATTGATGTTAGAGAGAGTACCATTTGAGGGAGAGCTACTAGGAAGAATCCCACAACTAAAGTTTTCATATTTAGACTTCAATGAATGGACCAACAATCCGTAGTTCGCACCAAGTAAATAACTAAAATCGTTCCATTATCTAAAAATTGGAATGGTCTCGACTACTGAACGTGATGTATGTGTCTCACTTTTGTAGGAGTACCGTGAACACTACCTATGTGAGACAATTTCTCATGTTGTTACATGATGGATACCTCTATTTGCTAAAGAGGATCCCCATTGACAACATGCTGATAGTAAGATTTATCTTATTCCCATACCAAGGAGGGGATCTCGCTGAAGAGTTTGTGGGTAAAGAGTAAGACAAAGTAGTGGCATAGAACATGAAGGACAAGTTTGAACTGGTGAAGGGAAAGGGAGGATATGACATTAGATGAATTATTGTGTGGAAATGTTGAGCTAATGAAGTCCACATAGCAGTGGTTTCACTAGTTACGCAGTGCAACAACAGAGTCCACTATAACTTGATTGGGTATTTGTGCAAGGAATTTATGGAAGATTGTCATGAAGCAAAAGAGAAGGGTTCAACCTGTCACCATGTCTTATTTTGATCATCACCCTAATGGAATGGAAAGAACTAGAGGAATCATAGTTTCCTACAGTAGATACATATGTGTGCGAAGCAGCGCGGTATGCCTTGTTGTGGCATACTACCGAGCCATCAAGATTATAAGAAAACAAATTTTTATTTGTATTGTACCACATCTATCTACATATGGTGGTAAGCCAATATCCTTGACTATCACTAAGATTATACCAACAATATAACGCAATTGTGAATTTCTGGTCAGACCTCCTTAGAATATATGTACAAGAAAGGAAGGATACAATGAGGACATGGCATCCTCTGTCATACTTGGTCACAAAATGTGATCTGGATCCATTGATACAGCAGTGGCCCACAGAATGGGTGAATGTGGCAGAGGACGGAGTAGAGGATAGTCAGACGGATGAAGGAGCATCGAACCATAGGTGCCTGAATGAAAAAGACAAGGAAAAATAGGAGCAGGAAAAAGATAAGAAGATGGAGCATGACGAGGGTTGTGTAGATCCTCTTGGAGAAGAAGATTTGTTTGGAGGCAACGCATAGGATAAGGAAAAGACAATGAATGATAAAGAAAAAATTAAGATGCAGAACGAAGCCTCTGCAAGGAGTAAGAAGAAGAAGAAGGTTGATAAGTCGAAGGGCGCAATATCCTTGGTCCTTGCTGAAGGGGAAATCGATGAGATCAGGGACAAATTTTAAGAAGTGGAGGAGAAATCAGGGGGAAGAATCGAGGATCGTTATGACACACACATGATAGGAGTTGAACATAGTGTTTTAGAGCTAAGGTTTTTAGCACAAACATCTAGAAAAATAGCACCAATGAGACAACCACTCCAGCTAGAGAGATTGATAGAAACATCATTCAGGATGAGGCTAATGCAGATACCTATGAGAGGTCTCTAGTTCGATGCAGCTGAAGAAAAGAAACAAGAGAAAAATTGGGACAAGTTTGATATCAACCTTCCAACATTGCCCATTCTGATATTGCATGAACTACATCAAGGTATTGTAAATGAGCTAAAGGTGTGGGAGCAATGCATAACAAAATTAAATATTAAAATAGAACAAGAGCGAGTTGCACTGAGGAAACAAGCCGACCAGTAAATCTAGGAGAAGGACCAGACAAAAAAACAACAACAGAGTTTGAAAGAAGTGGTTGAAGCCACTTTCAGAGAAGTTTCAGATATAGATGTCGATGAGGAGGAACATATAGAAGAAAATGATGTGAAGCTTAGCCTTGTTATCAAAGAAACAAGAAGAAGGTTATAGAAGTGCAGTTTGAGTATGAGCTCAAGATCACTAAGCTACAAATTTAGCTGTATCCAACCAGGACATGAGAATGATGGGAAACGATGTATCCGTCACAGTAGCAGACTATGGACAACTACTTGAAGAAAAATTGCTTATTTGGACTTTGTTGCAAGAACATACAAATGTACAGAAGATAAAGGAGGATATCTAATGGAAGCAGAAGTAGTTGGAGTAAATCAATACAACCATGAATAATTTTCCAGTTTCGTAGAATATTTCAAGGAGTAATGAAGGCAAGGATCTTGAGAATTATATTGAAGAACTTAGAAAGAAAAAGAAAATTTTGATAGAGAGAACTAAACCATTGGGGGATAAGGCTCTCTAGCTGTCAGAACAGGTGCATGGAAAGCTCCCAGAACTTCGTCAACAGGAGGATGCATCACTGAAGAACATTATATGACTAATCATAGAGGTTGTATTGGAAGAAGTCCATGGTAAGCAAAATCAGGTCATAGAGGTTCTGCAGAAGTTGAACACCTCCTACAATAGCATAGCAACAAATATAAAAGGCTAAGCATCTGAGTGACTCGGGAGGAGTTACATGTGAGTGTTGGGGAATGCTGGGTGCAATCCAACTTGGCCTTTATTTTGGCTAAGTATCCCCATTTTGTGGAGTGGACTGTGAAGTATACCATGAAAAAAAAATTTTGAGACATCACGTGGTATATTGGGGGCTTCGGGGTGGGTCGAAGCCCCTCCTTTCGTAATGGGTTTGGGTTAGATTTTCTTATATTTTCTTATCCCATGGTATTTGGACCATGGCTTTGGAACTATTTAATACTATATAAAGAGATGTAATTTTATGTTAGAAATTAGCGATGAATAATAATTGTAAGTTTTATGGTCACAGGGTTGTTTTTGTCTGTCTTTTGTAGTAAAAAAAAGGCTCTGCAACTGAGTGCACCAAGACCTTGGAAGATTCTGCAGCTTAGTGTGCAGACCACCTACAACTATGTGCACAGTTCGAAGAGATGAATGTACTTAAAATATGCGTCATAATAGAAAAGAAGAAATTGTGCGAAGATATTATGTGTTATTATGTGTTCTTATCTATGTGCTTAATATCAGTGGTTGCAAAGCAATTGTTATATTTGTTCATTATAGCGATCTATTTTATGATATTTTTTATATGTTATGTTTAATCTGGCGATGTAAGTGAATTATTTGATATAATGTAGCAAGATTATGCATGCTAAAGGGAAATAATAGCATAGTAGATTATCCACATTGCGCGGTCCCTTAAGGCTGAAAAATCTTGGTTTTGAAACCACCCATAGCGACCTCAAGTGAGACTGTGATTTTCTTGCACTTTGTTTCTGAAAGGCTCATTAATCAAGGGTTTTTTTTTTGTGATGAATAGATCGAACTTGGGTCAAGCCCAAATGAGCCAACACCGTCAAGCGAGGTGTAATGCCTTCCCGAGTGAATTTGAAATTGAAATTCAACATTTAAAGGGAAATGAAATTCGTGTGTAACATTTATTAATAAGGATGATGCATTGCATCTATGAACTTTATTATAACTAGATAGAATTTAAATTTCAGGAAAAAATTAAAGAAGTTTATGAAAAAGATCCTTAATACAATTTTTTATGGCAACAAGCACAACAAGCTAGCATCCTAGGAAAACAATCATATTTCAAAGTGAATAATGAAAAATTATTGACCTTTAGGGGAATGGTATACATTCCTAACCTGATTTCTATAAGGAAACTGATTTTAGATGAGTTCCATAGGAGCCCTTACGCTGCCCATCCCTGTTATCAAAAAATGTTATCAACTATTAAAAAAGATTATTTATTTTTGGGGATGCGCAAGGATATTGCAAAATAGGTAACAAAGTGCACGGAATGTAAGCAAGTTAAAGTTGAACATCATCACCCTGATAGTCTCCCCCAACCTATTCCCATAATAGAATGGAATTGGGGTGTTATTAGAGTGTATTTTGTCATTGGGTTTCCAGATCTATGAAATGCAATGATTCAATCATGGTAGTAGTACATAAACACAAAAAAATAATGCATTTAATTCTGGTACAATTTACTTATAAGAGAGTTCAAGTTGCTGATATTTTAATGAAGGAAATATTTTGACTACATGGTATTCTTAAAGTGGTTATCTTAGAAAAATATGTAAAATTTACTTCCACATTCTGGAAAGCTCTTTTTATCCGATTGGGAACTTAAATTTAGTTTAGCACTATCTACGATATAAAAACAGACGAGAAAACTGAACATGTGTATCAACTACTAGAATATATGTTACGAATGTATGTTATGAAACACCTTAGTAAATGGGAGGAATACCTTCATTTCATATAGTTTTCATATAATAACATATATCATGGATCATTAAAAATGAGTCCCTTTGAAGTGTTATATGGGCGGAAATTCATAACACCTATAAATAACAGTAGTCCTGAGAATACGTTAATGCTAGTACTAGAGATGCTAGAAGAGATGGAATGCCAAGTGAATAAAATCAGATAAAATTTAAAGGCTTCCCAAGATGGATAAAAATGTTACAGTAATCGAGAAATAACCTATCGAGAATTTTATGTTGGATATCATGTATATGTATGGATGAAGCCTAATAAAACCACCTTGAGATGGACTAGATGTGCAAAAAGTGCCAGTCATTTTTGCGGTCCTTTCGAAATATTAGAAGGAATACGACTAGTGGCTTCTAGGTTGGCTTTACCTAGTCACATAATATTTCATAATGTGTTTCATGTATCATTATTAAAATGATACGTGCATGATCCTAGAAATGTGATTTACTGGAAAAGTGTTCAGGTAATATGGTAATTATCTTCTTTGTTTGAATCCAAGGAATTAGATAAAAAAAATTTATGCTTATTGTAATAGGTCGATCTAGATGGATATTTCTTGGTAGAACCTTAGCACATCCACAAATAGATATAAATAACACTACTAAGGTGATCCACCACCCAGGTTAAAGTGAAATGGAGGCACTTTAGCCCAGAAGAAGCTACATGGGAAGATGTGAAACTCATGCGAGAAACTTATCCTGAACTGTTTCAGAGATCTAGAACAAACACTAAGGATGATGTTTTTCCTCAGGGGGGGAATATGTAACACGCCAAAATGAAATTAAGTTACATATATTTATCTTATGTTACATTCAGTTAGTTATGATGAATACTGGTAAAATGCGGTAAATATTTTGCATTAATTTTGTGTTTGATTTATGAATAATAAATAAAGGAATTCAGAATTGGAAAATACTAATTAAAAAAAAAATTCCAAAACTCGAGAGCAGTTAGGAACATTTTGAAACAATTAACTTATCCTCTAGATACAAAAAGAAATCTATGTGAAGAGAAGGGGTTCTGTTGTAAATAAAAAAAGAACGGAAGTCTAAAAATAGCAGGATGCTGCTAAAGAGATATCCAAAGTTGGACATGAGCCAGTGGAACTCTGACACAAAAAATAACTTTACAAGGGACTGTGGGTCTTGATGCCTAGCTTTTTTTATTTAAATATCACTGCCCAAAGCTCTGGTGAGGATCACGTGGGTAGAAGAGGATGCAATTTCCCTTCTCGAGGTTGGGTGGAAAAAATTAGTCTTTACATATTCTGAGATAAGTACTTTGGATTTTCTGGAAGAAAAATAATTGTTATGCTCTCTGTGAATATGTTTTTTTTAACAAAAAATACATCAATATTATTATTATAACAATGAACTTATTCTGAATTATTGGTGTTAAAATGATTGATTTTAAACATTACTATCTTAACTAGGTTTTGTAAGTGAAATAGAAATTTGTTGAATCTCTGTGTAATATCCCAAAATGGGGATGCAGAAATATATGAACACAATAATGTAAAACACAGAAAATCTGATCATGACATGAGAGGGATCAATATAGAGTCATCATTTTATTAATATATCAGCAAAAATATACAAAAATATCTTGAGGGTCAAGCCACTCAAGCAATAAGAACATTTCTCCATTGATCAGAACAACCAACAACAAAGTTGCTAGAACTATATAGAATGTCAGAGAGCAGTGAAAACCCTGTCTATAGTAGTGTAGCTACTGCTATAAACATACACATATGGAATATGGCTGGTAGAAAAAAAAAGGAATTCCAAAGAAAGAAGATGTGGGCTCTAATAGATGATTTCTAGCCAACCCGGAAAAGATTGCTAGAAATACCAAGAAATGTACAATGTGAGAAATAACCCTGGGGTTGAGATGTCACTAAAAACTAGATCTGAATAGAATGAGGCTATGATAGATCTTAAATTATTATGTCCTCCTCTAGTAGTATTTCTAAATAGAAGGCTGATCCCACTACTCAGAAATAGACCCTCCTGATGAGCTCAATGAACCCTCTGAGCAAATGCCTCCAGAAATAATGCAGTTCAGACTTATGACTGTGATATGAGGGATGGTAGATGGTTGGCCTGATGCCAAATATGTGAAAATATACCCAGGAGTCCTCCTTGATGATCCTCCAATGGATAGGAAACCTCTCCACTAAACAACAAGCCTAGAAAAGACTCTATGTGATCCTCCTTTGTTGCACCCTGCAACACAACCCAGATCTAAATAGAAATTGCATTGTAGTTGAAGGAGGTAGCCTAGCCAGAATTCCAGAATGAGGAAATGAAGACCAAATAACCTCGACTTCCCTAAATATGAGGTAGGTATTTCCAATCAGGAACACCCTTATGCTAAGCATCACATCAACCCTGCTAAACAACAAAAGGGAAGCAAAGTCTAAAAAGACCAAAATCAAGATGATAATATGAAACATGAATAACAATGGCTGACGTCCCCTCCATATATAGCATGTGAGCCTTCTTAAATTGGGTCCCATCCATTCTTTCCACCAAGCTCATGCAATTTGTCCTCCACCAAAACTACGTTGTCTTATCATAAAAGCCACTCCTCCATGACAGTGTTGTTGATTTGGTCCAAGTTGACTGGATCAACATGATCCAATCCCCATTCACACCCAAAGGTGCTTAATCCACCTGCTTATTCTTCCTGCTTTCACATTAGGAGTGTAATTATTCCTTCTAAAGGGGTTTTAGGGGGCTCCCAATCCATTTATTCACCTACCTAATGATAAAACAAATTATAATATTCCATTTAGATGAAGGAAATTTTTTTGGAATATTACAGTCCTCCCCTCCAAAATGTTGCTTGTCCTCAAGCATATGTAAAGGTGGAGATAAATTCCTCCCTTCCTCTTATTTTTGTCTCATCTTCAATAGTTCCCACCACAGCTCAACATAATCTGCAATAAATCTTCCCTCCAATGATTCCTCCCAAGCATGCAAAACCAAATGGTGTGCACCATGAGAAATTTCAAGGTGTAAGTGAAAACCTTCTTGTTGTCCAATGGCCTCCCCAAGGTAGGAGTGATGATAAACATAGGGAATATCATCCCCAATGACAGTCTCCCCTACCCATGCTATCATCCAAATTAAATGAGCCATTCTAGGTAGCTCATCAAAGAAATCATCAACCCCTGGTTTATGCAATGTATTGGGGCTGCATGGAGGGATTAGATTTTCCATTCAAATTGTTTTTCTCTCCATTTATGGTAAGTATGGGGTTTCTAATGACCTTGGGATGAAATTTCATGGCCTCCAGGTATGGCCCAAGTTACCCCACTAAACAAACCAGCCATGAAGTGCCTCCTCCAAGAAATCAAGTTCTACAAATGGATCCTCTCACATGAAGAAAAGAGATGTAGTATAGAAATCATGGTTTTCCGTTATTTCTCCTGAAAAATACAACATGTAAAGTAGGGAGAATCATACTCCCAATGGACACCTCCAACTCTTGTCCCACTCTCCAAACAAAGCTTCCCATGAACATAAGAATATTAGCAATATATGGAAGCAAAAACAAGTGAAAACAAGTTGCCATTTGACAACCGGAAAGTGGATTATAGTTCCACACATGGAACCAGCGTAGTGCATCCCTTGCCTACCTCAAAAAAAAGAATAAAAAGTTCCCTTCCAGCCACTTTTTTGCTACCACAATCATCCCATAAGATTGAATGATGAAGGAAAGATGTGGTGTCAATTGTGCACACCAAGAATCATGTGGCCTCCCCCACAAACCACTAGTATAATAGCCAACCTCAATGCTACAATTAGCCTCAAGTAAATCATAATATAATATTCAGGAAGGGATAATCCTTATTGATACAACATGCTTCATATATAAGGTAAATAAGTGCAAATCATAGTGAAAAAATGTACCTTCTATCCTATGTACTTTGGTCATTGAGCTAAAATGACTCATCTTGAAGTCCTCCCTCAGTCTCAATGAGTAGGGAAGTGGTTGTTCCAACCGCTCCATTAGCATCCAGGCTATTCATCCCTCCATATGCTGAAATATATCATGTTGGATTCCCTCCCAAGTGAACTCCTCTCTCAAAGAAAGATATGCTTAAAAGTGCATATAAAGGAAGTCCTCGTGTGCTGCATGTAGTAGCTTCTCCTTGAGCTCAGAAGATCTATTCAAGAAGATTCTGCCATAAGAATAGATGACCACATCATCCACCATATATCTATCATCTCCCTCCGAGTCATCAAGAATCATGCAGGCACCAAGATCCTTGGAGTACTATACCAAAATTTGTGACCTCCAATATGGATCAGTCCTCCTAAGAGACAATGCTAAAGATCTAAAATATGAAGCTCCCCACATGCTGCTTTCTTCATCCTCCAAAGTATCCACCCCTCTGGAATTTAAGAGTGGTGAATCAAGTGGTAAGATGTCTCTTACCAACGCTAGATCTGGTAGCCTCCCAGGTGGAATTCCCCCATGTACTGAGACATCAAGATCTAAAGCAGACTGTTTTAATGAGTGGACTGATTTGTCCCTCTCTCAACTGCACAACACAATCTCCTTATTTTGTGCAGAAACCTCCTGAAATAGATAAGGGTGAATTTTCATCATCCCTTGTTGCTGATCCTTCCTTTATTCTCCTTCCATCTGCCAAGATTCACAACCCACAACAACTTATGACTGCTATTCCAGAATTGTGTTTTGGTTCCCACATGTTGGATCATTTGGAACTCCTTGCAAAGACATAAGGGCTCCTCTAATGGAAGCAATGTCTTCCTCCCCATCTCCATGAGATGATGGATCTCCTCCTAATGGTACAACGTTGTTAGCTCTTTTCTTCTCATCCTCTTCATCAATATCTCAGAATGCCTCATCATCAATAAGAGACCCTTGATCTTGGTCTTCCCTTGAAGGACAAACCTCCATGTCTTCATCAATAGGAGAGGGCTCTCCAAGAAGTGGGGATATTTCCCTTGGCAAGGTATCATACATGTCTTTATCCCCTTCAGCATAAATATGGAGTGGAGTTGGAAAAATAGATCTCTCCAACTCATGCAAGGGTTTTGAGTTTTTGCGTTCAACAAAAGAGGTTTCACCATGTTTAATATCAAATCTTCTCACTAATTTCTTAGTGAACCCTGAATAAGTGTTTACATTTGCATGATAACATGAAGCATAACTACATAACCACCAATCATGGGCCATACCTTTAAGGTGCAACGCTGCTACTCTTATGGCCTCCTTTTTTGAAACTTGGTGTAGCCAGAAATAGGAATCTAGCTCCTCCACCCAAGCCTTGGCTCTACACTTTGCTGATCCATCAAAGTTAGATAGAAATATTCTACCTCTCTTGCTTATATTATGGTTCTTGGATCTTTTGTCTTCCTTGAGTTGGAAAAACCCTTGGAAGTCCAAGTTCCTTTTGAATCTCCATGATTGAGATTCATACTCCTGAAGATAGTCACTTAAGGCCTCCTCCCTTGGTGCATCTTCTTTCTCCATCCTTCTTGCAGTAAATGTGGGCAATAAAATGTGTTGTGGATATGCGTGGGTGGCTGAATTCTCACACCCATCATGTGAATATCTAGGGCTTTCTTTACTTTGAAACCCCCTTGGAAATCTTCTACACTTCTCCCCTTTCATCTTCTTGAGATCTCCTTTGATATTTCTCATAGTTTGGAAAAGAAGTTGGGAGATCCTATCTTCCTTCATTTCTCTAAATAATGGATTCATGCCTTTGTTTCTTCTATACAACTTCTCTTTTCTGTGAAAATCTTCTCCTCCTAATGGCATAATGTCTTGGGCGCACAGGCTGAGCCAAGATTATGCTCTGATACCACCGTAATATCCCAAAATGGGGATGCAGCAATATATGAACACAATAATGTAAAACATAACAAATTTGATCATGAAATGAGAGGAATCAATATACAACCATCATTTTATTAATATATCAACAACAATATAGAAAAATATCTTGATGGTCAAGCCACTCAAGAAATAAGAACAATCCTCCAATGATCAGAACAATCAGCACAATATTTGCTGCAAATGTATAGAATGTCTGAGAGCAGTGAAATCATTGTCTATATCCTTGTAGCTACTTCTATAAATATACACATATGGAATATGGCTGGTAGAAACAAAATAAATTCCCAAGAAAGAAGATGTGGGCCCTAATACATGATTTCTAGCCAACTCGGAAAAAACTGCTAGAAATACCAAGAAATGTACAATGTGAAAAATAACCCTGGGGTTGAAATGTCACTGCAAAGTAGATATGAATAAAATGAAGGTATAATATATATGAAATGATGATTTCTTCCTCTAGTAGTATTTATAAATAGAACGTTGATCCCACTACTCATAAATAGACCCTCCTGATGAGCTCAATGAACCCTCCTAGTAACTGCCTCCGGAAATAACACAGTTCAGACTTATGACTGCGCTATGAGGGATGGTAGATGGTTAGCCTCATGAAAAAGATGTGAAAATATTCCCTAGAGTCCACCTTTCTGATCCTCCAATGGATAGGTAACCTCTCCACTGAAAAACAAGAACCTCTCCTTCCCTGAAGAAGAGATATGGATTCCTGATCAGGAACACCCTTCTGCTAAGCAACACAACAACCCTGCTAAATAGCAAAAGGGAAACAAAGTCTAAGCAGAAAAAAATCAAGATGATAATATGAAACATGTGTTAGGGTCCTATAAATATAGGATTCATAATTTTGAATTGAATTTTGATAGTCTTGTAAATATGTACATACCTTGCTTTCTGCAAGTTGTTTTCCCATATTTTGAAAATAATAAAAGATAATAAAAAATAATAAAAAAATCAAAAAGAGGGTAAAAAATCCTAAAAGAAAGATCAAAGGACTTATAGAATATAGACCCCAAAAGAAAAAAAGATGAAAATAAGACATGAAAGTGAGAAAGTTCAAATGCCACTACTTTTTACTTTTTTTGCTAAATAAATGATTATGGCAGAGTGTCAATAAATGCCATAATCCATGATGAGTTAAAATGTTTAATCTTGACTTTTCATGTTTCCAATTTCCATGTTTTAGATAGTGAATAAATATTTGTCAGACAGTTTAATCCTAACAAATCATTAGTTATGTAGAAAATAATGAGGAGCTCATCAGTTTAATCTAAGCCCTCAAATGAAATAAGGTAGAAATAGATAGTTCCATGCTTTCAAAATAATAAAATGTTTCAAGGTAGCAAGCTTAAATGCACCTGCTAAAATGGACGAAAAAATGTTAGAGTAATGTTGGGTAGGTAGAAAGAAGTGGGAAAATTCATGTAATATTCATCACTGGGCAGAAAATCACTAATATCCCTTCCCTTGTAAGTCTTCAATATTCTACACTTCCAGTCAAAAAGGCTCTGAGCATTTCTCTGACTTCTGTTGGGACCGGACCCAAGGCTTGGTGACTAGATAGTGGAAAATGTTGAATTCTTATGATAAACTCCCCTACACCAATATTCATTCATCATTCATACATTTAATTCATTTTCCTAAGTGAAAACTCCTTTTTTACTTAATTATACATAAAAGCCCATTTGATTAACACCCTTCATTCATAAAGAATACAACCCCTCAAAAATACTTTATCCTAAGTAATTGGTGAAATCATGAAATGACAAGCTTTGCTTTAGTTATTCACTTTACTTAGTCATTTAGTGTATTTTTGTGTATTCCACTCCCTTTGTCATATTAACTTTTGAATTATGCTATTAATTCCCTCAAAAATACCTTATCCTATCTATATAATTCCATTTATCTAAAATACCCCCTAAAACCCATTATTATAAAGATTTTTGACCAAATCTATTATACACATGGTGAATTAAAATCCCAAATATACCCCCTTTGGTCTAAAACTAACCTTAATAAAATACCCTGCCCCCTATGGTTATAGACCTTTCCAAAAGTATAAAACTATATAATAAAACTAAAAATGCAAATTGGCTTTATTTGCATGTCTTATGTACTTCTAAAAGCGTTATAACATTTCCCTACCCATCACATTTTATCCTAGGTGTTAAAGATATATTAAGTCTTTTATAAAGATTTAAACCCCCGTGCCTTTGTATATGCACTTACCTCCTCGCATAAAATTAAGCCAAGGTTAAAGTGTGACCGTTTCCCTTTTCACGTTATATAAAACATCACGTTTTATATAAAATTAACCCAAGGTTAAACCCTATAATCCCGCTCCATGCACCCCCACTCACATACGTTTTAATCCCTTTGAACTACACATAAGCCCCACTTATATATAACCCCTTTGGATATGAAACTTTGGTTATAATGCATATAATACAAAGGTTTGATTACATTATCAATTGCCCAGTGCATATCATTTAAACCCGGTCCCACATCCATTCGACCGCAACTTCCCAACAAATCCTCACCATTCGCTCCCTTTCGGATGATCCAAAATCGCAGGATAGATATTGTGCTCATAAACCAAATGATCACTCAAAGCCCAAACAGATGCGAAATGGGCAGTTTTCCCATTTCCACCTCCCGTGACGTGGTGCAATTTCATTCGACCGCGTTCGTTTGACAAAATACAACTTACCACCATGAGCCAACGCTAAAACCACCGATGGTTTTTGAATTTAAAAAATCCAAACCACTCCCGTCAATGGATTTGACCTGCTTTGAATGCATTAAAGATGATTCATATATTGAAATTAAAACCTTTGATATATCGTCTTGTGTTTATTCGTGCATTCCAAACTGAAAAAGAACTCCGCTCAACTGTATTGGAGCTGCCCAACTGTTTTTAAGCCCATGTTGATCAATTTCTCAATAAAAACCCAGATTGAACCACAGATCTCATTGTTTGAAGATCAGGAAAGCCATTTTCTACTCCAGCAGGTTGGACCACAGCTCAAATTCAACCACAAAAGTTGCAGAAAACCCTTCCAAAGATTAAAAACCCCACCATTAGACGTATTTTTTGAAAAACAAACCTACAACTTTGAAGGTCAAACCATCCATAAGTAAAGTAAAGTTTGAATTAGGAAAATTGTCCATAGAGATTGCCCAAAAAACTCCTAAAACAGGCCAAACCCTCTCAAATTTTCCCCAGAAATTGCTGTGTTAAAAAAAAAGCCTCCTCTGAAGCCGATTTCCTCAATTGTGTCCACTTAAAATCAATTTCAAAGAACGGGGAGGAGGTTGAAGCCAAAATATATCGTGAAAATGCCTTTTAAAAGTCCAAATTATTCAGAAAACCCTCGTTTTCTGTCTTAAACTAGTTTACATATCTCAAATACCTAATTGAGAAAAGATATCACTTGAATCTTATCCTTAGCTTATAAATTGATAAATTTATCCTCTTTTTAAAGAAAATAACTCTTGCAAACAGTTTAAGCATCCATTAGTTACTCAAAACAAATTACTAAGAAACAGATGACATCTAAAGCGAGGGGTTCTAAGCCTATTAAACCTAGTGGATCCAATCCTCCCAAATCGGAAGCATCAAAAGCCATCAAATCTACTCCAGCCTTCATTGCTAAATCCACTGTATCAGTGAATCCCCTATAGCCATCTATAGCTACTGAAGAAATTATTCCATTAACTGATGTGGATTACAAGATTATTGACCTTGTGGTAGAATTCAACCTCTTAGAAATACATAACTAGTGCTATGATAAGTACTTAGACAGAGATGAAATACGTATTTGGGAAACTCATTTGCCCAAATATGTAGTTCCATTGACTCACTCTGGACAATACTTTGTAAGACTGTGTCAAAAGCATTATGAACCAAACCAAAGAGCTATTGTAAATACAGACAGATGTCATTCCATAGGTATTTCAAAAGCCTTCAATCACCACCTTTCATACCTCTATGTCTTTAAAAAATTGTTTGATTTTTGCAGGTTATTATCAGAATAAGAAATTGGGCCAACAGTTTCAATACTAGTTGACAAAATTGTTTGCTCCAAATTCTGAGATTTTAATTCAAAGGTTTCATTCAACATATAGTTTGTATACAAAGAAAAAATAAAATCAAGTCAGAGAGAGATCATAATTATGAAATGTGCATAGCTAATGGTAAAAGTGAAATCAGAATTCATAATGACAGTGAAACAGAATAGTCAAAGAACATCAGAGTTAAAGTGTATCAGGTAAAAGTCAGAGTGAAAGTTAAAAGAAAGTTACAGAGCAGTCAAGGTGAAACAGTAAAAGTAAAAACAAAGGCAGTAATGGTTAATATACATGAAATTAATTTCACCGAAAATGAAATTTATCCAAAGTGAAAGTAAAAATAGTTAAAAGAACAAAAAGTTTAAAAGATGAAAATTGAGCAAGAAGGAACATTTTTGCGAAAATTTCTTGTTTAAGTCATTTTTTTACATAAAATATTGTGACCAATCCAAGATTAATTTTGAAAAAATGAAGGAGGTTTATGTTCTTAAGGTTTCCAACTACAAAAACCTCTCTCCCATTTCTAACAGCCATTATGGGTTTGGAAATATTAAATAATATTGGAAAGAATGTTTTGCAGAAAATTCCTGTTAAGTCATCATTTTGCAGAGAATATTGTGGCCAATCAGAAATACATATTACAAAATAGAAGGAGGTTTTTGTTCCTAAGCGAGCCATAGACAAAAACATATCTCACTTAGTGCACATATATTACATAATGAAAGCTACATTCGCATCTTTACAAGCTATTTTCAGACTCTGTAAAACTTTGTTTTACACATCTTTGTGCAGAGCCTATTGTGAACAGCTGGAGCGACAATTTAGGAAACTTAGAGAGGTCTATCTCACCAACATATTCATTTATAATAACCTCTTTCAATTTTTACATATCTAGTTTGGATTGAGAAATAAAAGGGTATCCTTGGACCCAAAGTTTGAAGAATTGCTAGAGCAGAATGCACAAACAAAGGAAACAGTTAGTGACTTGGATGCCTCATCATCAACTAAGAGTTGAGATAAAATTCAAATTCTCCTCTTTTTCATCATCTATCCATAAAAAATAGTTCCAAATAGATGCATTAGTTTTTAGTGTCCTTTATTTAAGTTCTATTTATGTAAAATAGTTGGAGATATTTGTAAACAAATATTGATACTTTTTCAAGATATTCTAGTTTAGAATTTGTATAGATACTTCACTCTTTGAAGTATTTTAGTGTGGAATAAATTGCTAAGATTACTATAGAATTTTTCTGATACATTTGAGGCTCTCATGTGTTGAAATCAAAGTAGCGGACTGGAAATAGCTAAAGTGGCATCATAATTCAGGATTCTTGCGATAAGTTGAAGAGTGAAGTACATTTCTTCTTGTCATTGTTTCTTTCCGAGTTTCATGCAGTTCATTATGTGTTTGATATATATTAATGTGTAACTAGGAATATTACTATAGGAATAGACTTTTTCTCCCTATTTTTAACTAATTTACCATTTAAATGTTTTCTACTGATTTCCAGTGTTAGGAATCCTTCATTGCTCCTACTCCTATTTGACCCCTGCCTCCTTCTTCCATTTTCCGGATCAAAGGATTATTCATTTCCCTTTATCCCGATCACACCATTTCACCAAAAACCTTTTCCCAAATCTCTGAGGGTTATCTACCTTGCCCCAATACATTTTTACCCTTTTGGCCTTGCCTTCTAGTGCTGCTATCTAGACTTAGACTCCATAGCTCAATGGAAAAGTAGGTCTCTCTCTAGTTTAATCCTACGTTATTTTTACCCACCAAACACTTTATAACAAAACTAATCGTTCTATCATAACTAGCCTAAAACATTAAATAAAAAAACAAGGATAAATATTAAAGAGAGAGCCCTCTCTGAACTATAGGAAGGCTAGATCCTATTGTTCCAAGTAGGTTTGTGGCTACCTTAGACTATTTCTCTTGAACCTGAAGAAATTACTTAGTGATAACATAATGGCGACCATACTGGGGAAGACTAACCTTTTATTCAAAAATATTTTACAAGTTCATATCTGATCTATGATGGTGGACAGTGATCAGACATACAAAGGTTAAAATCATCCACCTAGCAACTCCACATCAATTTCACAATCAAGACTCCACTAGAGGAATGAACCTGAAAGAACAATATTGAAATATTAGGCTTTCAACTTGGATCTTAATCGAAGACATTATGTTATTTCTCATTAAGAAATTTTGTCAATATATATTGTATTTTATATAAGGATCTAACTTGGTTGTATAGATACAGTGGCCTTTCTTTATGACTAATTTACAAGATGACCCAAGAATAAAACGCAGGTATGCTCCCATGAGAAGAGATCACATACTTGGATTTCCACACATACTACCAAAGGTAAATTGGTATAAAAATCTACCCATGTTTCAAGATGAGAATATTGATGATCCTTTCTTACATCTCATTAAATTTCATATACACTCATGGAGATTGAAGGGTGATTGGCATGAGGATTGCCTCATGAATATTTTCATGGCAATCTTAGAAGGACCAGCAAGGGAATGGTATGAAGCTCTCAAACCTGGTAGTTTATTTTCTTTAAAATATTTTCAGAAGGTATTTTATGAGCATTACAAAGAAGATTTTACATCTTTATCATTAGCTGAAAATTGCTGTGATCAAGCTGAAGATATTATACATTACCTTAAAAATATTGATGAAGATTTTGGAAATTGGCATCCTGAAGATTTATTAGAAGAAGTCAAGAACTTTCATTCTCAAGTTAAATTTCATAATAATCAAGAGGAGTTAAACAAAGATGAAATATTTCAAGAGATGAATCAAGATCCACAAAGCCCCTCTGTAGTAACAAATGATGTTTCATATAATGTTTTGAATAAAGTTAAAAAAAATATTCAACATTATGATCAATTTTAACATAAGAGAAAAAACAATTGTTATTCAAATCTAGGAATTTATAGATTCCCACCCTGCCTCACTGAAGAAGAAATCAATTTTCTTCTAAACATGCAACCATTCTCAAAATATTTACATAATCAAGAAATAGTTTCAAGGATTAATATTTAGAATACATCTCAACAACTAGACATTAAAGGCCTATAAGAACAAATCATACATTATGATTTTGATGATCCTATAGAAAATTATATGGAGACTATTTTTAGCTCAAGTCTGCAAACATGTTTTATCTATGAGGATAAATTATATCAGCAATTTCCATTTCACATCATATCATTGATTATGAAGACACATGATCAAGTTATACTTCCAAGTTTGATGACAAGCAATCAAGTTATCCGTTCATTTCTACAACCATTTGATTGGTTTCATTGGCATTTTTGTATTACCTGATTCAACAAAATTAACAAAATATTAGAGTAGGTAGATGAATGCAAATAAACTCAAAGCTTTGAGCATTTTTTCCAGTGTTCATTTTTCAGCTAGTTTTGAAATAATTCATTAATATTTAAAGCCAAGGAGAAGGTCCTAAAGATATTTAAGATCTACAGTATGTTCTTTTAGTTTCAGATCATATTTCAGTTTGTAGAAAAAGGACTAAATTCAATTCAAGAGTTTCAGTCACAGAGATTTTATAACAAAGCAAATGCATGTTTCGGATTGGCTCAAAGGATCATGCTACTAGTCGACAGTTTTCTTGACATCTCACAAGGAGATGCCATCCCCATGTGAAGCCGTTGTTAAGGTCCTATAAATATAGGATTCATAATTTTTAATTGAATTTTGATAGTCTTTTAAATATGCACATACCTTTCTTTCTGCAAGTTGTTTTCCCATATTTTGAAAATAATAAAAAATAATAAAAAAAATAAAAAAGAGGGTAAAAATTCCTAAAATAAAGATCAAAGAGCTTAGATAATATAGACCCCAAAAGAAAAAAAGATGAAAATAAGACATGAAAGTGAGAAAGTTCAAATGCCACTACTTTTTACTTCTTCTGTTAAATAAATGATTATGGCAGAGTGTCAATAAATTCCATAATCCAGGATGAGTTAAAATGTTTAACCTTGACTTGTCATGTTTTCAATTTCAATGTTTTAGATTGTGAATAAATATTTGTCGAACAGTTTAATCCTGACAAATCATTAGTTAGGTAAAAAATAATGAGGAGCTCATCAGTTTAATCTTAGCCCTCGGATGAAATAACCTAGAAATAGATAGTTTTATGATTTCAAAATAATAAAATGTTTCAAGGTAGCAATCTTAAATGCACCTGCTAAAATGGAAGAAAAAATGTTAGAGTAATGTTGGGTAGGTAGAAAAAAGTGGGAGAAATCATGTACTATTCATCACAAGGCAGAAAATCACTAATATCACTTCCCTTGTAAATCTTCAATATTCTACACTTCCAGTCAAAAAGGCTCAAAGAATTTCTCTGACTTCTTTTGGGACCGAACCCAAGGCTTGATGACTAGATAGTGGAAAATGTTGAATTCTTATGATAAACTCCCCTACACCAATATTCATTCATCATTCATACATTTAATTCATTTTCATAAGTAAAAACTCCTTTTTTACTTAATGATACATAAAAGCCCATTTGATTAACTCCATTCATAAAGCATTCAAGCCCTAAAAAATACTTTATCCTAAGTAATTGGTGAAATCATGAAATGACAAGCTTTGCTTTAGTTATTCACTTTACTTAGTCATTTAGTGTATTTTTTTGTATTACACTCCCTTTGTCATATTAAATTTTTACTTATGCTATTAATTCCCTAAAAAATACCTTATCATATCCATATAATTCTCTTTATCTAAAATACCCATTAAAACCCATTATTATAAATATTTTTGACCAAAGCTATTATCCACATGGTGAATTAAAATCCCAAATTATACCCCCTTTGGTCTAAAAATAAACTTAATCAAATACCCCACCCCCTATGGTTATAGACCTTTCCAAAAGTCTAAAACTATATAATAAAACTAAAAATGCAAATTGGCTTTATTTGCATGTCTTATGTACTTCTAAAAAGCGCTATAACATTTCCCTATCCATCACATTTTATCCTATGTGTTAAAGATATATTAAGTCTTTTACAAAGATTTAAACCCCCGCGTGTTTGTAAATGCACTTACCTCCCTGCATAAATTTAAGCCAAGGTTAAAGTGTGACTATTTCCCTTTTCCCATTATATAAAACCCCGCATTTTATATAAAATTAACCCAAGGTTAAACCCTATAATCCCGCTCGATGCACCCCCACTCACATAGTTTTAATCCCTCTCAACTACACATAAGCCCCACTTATATATAACCCCTTTAGATATGAAACTTTGGTTATAATGCATATAATAAAAAGGTTTGATTACATTCTCAATTCCCCAACGCATATCATTTAAACCCGGTCCCACAACCGTTCGACTGCAAATTCCCAACAAATCCTCACCATTCGATCCCTTTTTTATGATCCAACGACGCAAGATAGATATCGCGCTCATAAACCAAACAATCACTCAAAGCCCAAACAGACACAAAATGGGAAGTTTTCCAATTTCTGCCTCCCGTGACGTGGTGTGATTTCATTTGATCGCGTTCGTTTCACCAAATACAGCTTACCACCATGATCCAACGCTAAAACCACCGATGGTTTTCACATTAAAAAAAGCCAAACCACTCTCGCCAACGGATTTGACCTACATTGAATGCATTAAAGATGATTCATATATTGAAATTAAAACCTTGGATATATCGTTTTGTGTTTATTCATGCATTCCAAAATGAAAAAGAACTCCGCCTGACTATATTGAAGCCGCCCGACTATGTTTAAGCCCATGTTGATCAATTTATCAATCAAAACCCAGATTTAACCATAGATTTCCTTGTTTGAAGACCGGAAAAGCCATTTTCTACTCCAGCAAGTTGGACCAGAGCTCAAATTCAATCACAAAATTTGCAGAAAACCCTTCCAACAATAAAAAAAAACCCACCATTTGAGGTATTTTTTGAAAAACAGACCTACAACTTTCAAGGTTAAACCATCCATAAGTAAAGTAAAGTCTGAATTAGGAAAATTATCCATAGAAATTGCCCAAAAAACTCCTAAAACAGGCCAAACCCTCGCAAATTTTCCCTAGAAATTGCTGTGTTTAAAAGAAAGCCTCTGCTGAAGCCAATTTCCTCAGTTGTGTCCACTTAAAATAAATTTCAAAGAACGGGGACGAGGTTGAAGCCCAAATATATCCTGAAAATGCCTTTTTATAGTCCAAATTATTCAAAAAACCCTCGTTTCTTGTCTTAAACCAGTTTGCATATCTCATATACCTAATTGAGCAAAGATATCAATTGAAGCTTATCCTTAGCTTATAAATTGAGAAATTTATCCTCTGTTTAAAGAAAACAAATCTTGCAAAAAATTTAAGCTTTCATTAGTTACTCAAAACAAATGACTAAGAAATAGATGACATATAAAGCTGGGGGTTCTAAGCATATTAAACCTAGTGGATCCAAGCCTCCCAAATCTGAAGCATCAAAAGCCATAAAATCTACTCCATCCTTCACTACTAAATCCATTATATCAGTGAATCCCCTACAACCACCTATAGCTGCTGAAGAAATTATTCCATTGACTGATATGGATTATAAGATTTTTGACCCTGTGGTAGAATTCAACCTCGTAGAAATACATAACTAGTGATATGATAAGTACTTAGACAGAGATGAAATACCTATTTGGGAAACTCATTTGCCCCAATATGTAGTTCCATTGACTCACCCTAGACAAGACTTTGTAAGACTGTGTCAAAAGCATTACGAGCCAGACCAACGGGCTATTGTAAATACAGAGAGATCTCATTCGACAGGTCTTTCAAAATCCTTCAATCACCTCCTTGTAGACCTTTGTTTCATTAATAAATTGTTTGATTTTTGCAGGTCATTATAAGAATAAGAAATTGGGCCAACAATTTCAATACTAGTTGACAAAATTGTTTGCTGCAAATTCTCAGATTTTAATTCCAAGGCTTCATTAAACAAACAATTTTTATACAAAGAAAAATTAAAGTCAAGTCAGAGAGAGATCAGAATGATTAAATGTGCACAAGGAATGGTAAAAGTGAAATCATAATTCACAATCACAGTGAGGAGTCAAGGTGAAACAGTAAAAGTAAAAACAAAGGCAATAATGGTTAGCAGAGATGAAAATAGTTTCACCAACAATGAAATTTATCCAAAGTGAAAGTAAAAACAGTTAAAAGAACAAAAAGGTTAAAATATAAAAACAGAGCAAGAAGGAACATTTTTGCAGAAATTTCCTGTTTAAGTCATTGTTTTGCAGAAAATATTGTGACCAATACAAGATGAATTTTGAAAAACTGAAGGAATTTTATGTTCATAGGGTGCCCAGCTACAAAAACCTCTCTCACTTTTCTAACAGCCATTATGGGTTGGGAAATATTAAACAATATTTGAAAGAACTTTTTGCACAAAATTCCTGTTAAGTGATCATTTTGCAGAGAATATTGCGGCCAATCCGAAATACATATTACAAAACTGAAGGAGGTTTTTGTTCCAAAGAGAGCCATCTAAAAAAAATTATCTCACATAGTGCACATATATTACAGAATGAAAGATACATGCGCATGTTTACAACCTATTTTTCAGACTCTGTAAAACTCTGTTTTACACATATTTTTGCAGAGCCTATTTGTAATAGCTGGAGCAGAAATTTAGGAAATGAAGAGAGGTTTATCTCACCAACATATTAATCTATAATAACCTCCTTCACTTTCTACATATCTATTTCGGATTGAGAAATACAAAGCTATCATTGGACCCCAAGTTTGGAGAATTGCTGGAGAAGAATGCACAAAGAAAGGAAATAGTTAGTGACTTGGATGCCTCATCATCAACTAAGAGTTGAGATCAAATTCGAATTCCCCTCTTTTTAATCACCTATCCATAAAAAATAGTGGCAATAGATACATTATTTTTTAGTTTCCTTTACTTAAGTTCTATTTATGTAAAATAGTTGAAGATATTTGTAAACCAATCTTCATATTTTTTCAAGATATTCTAGTTTATAATTTGTATAAAGACTTCACTCTTTGAAGTATTTTAGTGTGGAATAAAATTTACAAGATTACTATAGACTTTTTCTGATACATTGGAGGCTCTGATGTGTTGAAATCAAAGTAGCAGAATGGACATAGCTAGAGTGGCATCATAATTTAGGATTCTTGCGATAAGTTGAAGAGTGAAGTACATTTCTTCTTGTCATTATTTCTTTCTGAGTTTCATGCATTTAATTATGTGTTTGATCTATCTTAATGTGTAACTAGGAATATTACTATAGGAATAGCCTTTGCTCCTTATTTTTAACTAAGTTACCATTTAAATGTTTTCTACTGATTTCCAGTGTTAGGAATCCTTAATTGTTCCTACTCCCGTTTGACCCCTGCCTCCTTCTTCCATTTTCTGGATCAAAGGATTCTTCGTTGTCCTTTATCCCAATCACACCATTTCACCAAAAAACCTTTCCCCAAATTTTTGAGGGTTATCTACCTTTCCCTGAATACATTGGTACCCTTTTGGCCTTGCCTTCTAGTGCTGCTATCTAGACTTAGACTCCATAGCCCAATGGAAAGGTAGATATCTCTCTAGTTTAATCCTAAGTGATTTTCACCCACCAAACACTTTAAAACAAAACCAATTGTTCTATCATAACGACCCTAAAACATTAAGTAAAATACAAAAGATAAATATTAAAGGGAGAGCCCTCTCTGAACTATAGGAAGGCTAGATCCTATTGTTCCAAGTAGGTTTGTGGTTACCTCGGACTATTTCTCTTGAACCTAGAGAAATTACTGAGTGATAAAAAAATGAATATCAATGTCTTCCATCCCCTCCATATATAACATGTGAGCCTTCCCACAATGGGTCCCATCCATGCTTGCCACCAAGCTCATGCAAGTTGTCCTCCACCAAAACTACACTGTCTTACCATAAAAGCCACTCCTCCATGACAACGCTGTTGATTTGGTCAAATTTGACTGAATCAACATGATCCAATCCTTGTTCATACCCAAAGGTTCTTAATCCAGCTACTTATTCTTCCTCCTTTCACATTAGGAGTGTTATTATTCCTTCTAAAGGGGTTTTAGGGGCCTCCCCATCCATTTATTCACCTACATAATGATAAAACAAACTATAATATTCTATTTAGATGAAGGCTAATTTTTTGGAATATTACACTCTATAGGAGGAGAAAAAAACATAACAATTGAGTGTTCTTAAATTATCGTTGTACCATAGTAACAGGAAAGAAAAATAAAAAAAACTAGATATCCTTAAAAAAATGATCTTGGTACAGTTGGGTTTTGTTTTCAGTTCTAAAAAAGATTCCTTTGTTGTCTACTTAACCATTACGAGATGATTTAAGCAAAACTACCAATTGAACCTTCGTAGAGACTAGTATATATATATATATATATATATATATATATATATATATATATATATATATATATATATATATATACTGGGTAAATTATTGTATTTCTTGCTAAGTTAACTTAAATTTCTAAATTGGATGGTCTGAGGGTGGTTACCAACAATAGAGGTTGAGACCGCGGTACTGGAAAGGAAAAAAGCAGTTCTGGGGTCCATTTTCCTCATAGTTAACCCTTAGGGTAAATATGTCAAGTAATATGCACAAACAAGACTGTAATACAAGAGAAGAGTAATTTTCTTAATTTAGATAACAGGGAAATAAAGAAGTATGAAACTTATCTCTCATTCCAAATTATAGAAATTATATTAGCTATAAATGGTATAACACGACAAACTTAAGTCGCGACATACTGGCCAAGTTCAATGTCTGAATGTATGTACATATAAGTAAAAAAATAAAAAAAATAGTAAGACATATCACGAAGTGGAAAAAGTTATAGAGTAGATACCAGAAAGATATATCATGAAGAAGATCTGAATACCTGCAAAGAGATTGATTATAGACCTCTGGTAAGCGAATCTAAAGGTGAAAAAGAAGAAAACTACCTAGAGAACTCCGAGGAAGTTCCACAGCATACCCCCTACGAACCTACGACCATGTCGAAGCCAGAATCTAGCAGTAGTTAGGGTGTTGGCGGTCTCCCTGCTCTCCCTACCCCTCCTACCCCCATCCCCATCCCCCTCTCCCTTGCACCCAAAAAATAGGTATGGTTGATCACATTAAGCTACCTATTTTTAGAGGACTAGTCCAGAAGAGTGAAAGAAGTTTTGATTTTTATCTAGTGGAGCACCTAATCCCTTAAATACAACATCGAATCACATGACAAGTGTGAACATGAGGCCAATGGATAAAACGATTTTTGAGGAGCTTATCAAGGAAGAGGTAGAGGTGGTGGAGTTGGTAAAGGAAGAGGTCAAATCATTTTCTATAATTGTGGCCATGCGTGTGATTTTGCAAGAGATTGACAGAATATTAATATGACACTGTAAATATTACAAATCTTCCATTCATGTAGCTAAATATTGTCCTGTAATTATGGTAAACATGGAAGAGAAAAGAGACCATAAACCCACACAATACATCGAAATGAGGAAGGTTGAAAGAAGGACCAATGAATCCTTTGTTAACATTGTCAATAGAAGTGGAGCTGCGATTGGAAGTGATAAACACAATGGAAAGAAAGAATTTGAAAATATAGGTGCATGGGTTGGAAAAAATATGGAAAAAGTTTATGTTTTTGATATTCAGAGAGAAAATAAAGTTTTTATGGAGGTGAAGTTAAGTTTCATGGATGCAGGAGCTTCGACTTCTACCGCACAACCATGGCCTAGTAAATGTGACATGACAATAGATTCGACACATAACCAAGCATGGACACTGGGTCAATATTTGACACAAAATTCAACAGATAAATGAAATAACATGATGTCTTTTCTATAGATATGTACGAAGTTGTTTAGAGATAAAAAGGATGTATACAGGCTTCAAGAATTGATAAATTCTTGTACATCGAAAGAGACACCATGAAGTGAGGTGCACATAGTTAATAATGTACATTGACATAAGAGAACTGGAAAATATATGAGACTTAGAGAATATATTGGAGAGTATGAAATGGACCAGGTTATGGTCAAATATTTAGCTAAGACTGGAAAATCAACAAAATATCTTTCCTATGGGAAGACTAGCAGGTGTCTTGGTATATATTGAAGGAGTTCACACCATTGTTGATTTTGAAGGGATAGAAATTATTCATGATTGTAATCCTTACCCTAATTTTCTTGGAATTGATTGGGAAATGGATAATCTAGCCATTATAAATATAAATACGAGACAAATTTTATTTTAAGGAAGCAATATGAGGGTGATTGTTCCTTTAGATCCATTGGAAGGTGTAAGATATACAAAGCCAGTAAGAGAACAATAAGGTGCAATAGATATCGATAAAATATATGAATTGATAGCCAAGGAAGAATAATATATTAACCCTAATGTAGATGGAAGGTTGAGTTGTGATCATGATAGTACCTGAATATCATATTCATAAGAAGAACTAGAGAATCGACAGAACAGATTGCATGAAATATCCACAAAGCATTGTGCAAGAACAACAAAAGTAGTTCAATATATGACATTTGAGGTATGTAATCTACCTTATTATGATGGTTTCGGTATTGAAGGAACTTTCATTAATGATTATTAAGGAAGAGTACCACAATACGAGAGAATGTTAGCTTTGGATACAACCCAAATATCTACCCCTGCTAGATGCTGGGGCACACACAAGAAGAATATAGGAGATTGGCAGGTATGTATAATATTAATGTGGATAAGGTTTGGACAAGTGGAAAAATAAATAAAGAAGAAATATGATGGTGAAAATTACCCTAGAGAGCATATCTAGCCGTGTATTACATAATGGAAGGAGATTCCATAGCAGGAATGGGTGCATGGATTTATGTAATATTTGCAAATAGGAAAATCAAGATTATAGTGAAAAATAATGGAAGAGAAATGTTAAAAATCATATAAAATCATGATACCAATATGGATATCTTCCATTCATCATAACAGAAGCAAATATGTATAAAATAATGGGCCACAAAACATGTTACAAGATAGAACAAGCCTTCAATAGATAAAATCCTCAATAAGAGGTGCTGCTACTATATAAAAATGCTGGAGACACTGCTACAATGCAGTTTTAAAAGCACTGATACAGAAAATGAGTACACAAAATATATGGGGCTGATATATGCCACAATAGATACAAAAATGAAGATTTAGGCTCTATACAACCTCTAGAAAAGAACCCAAAAGGGTCTCCTCGAAAAACACCAAATAATACAATATGAGTTGTATCCCTATGGCTCAAAGTATGTTGCAACAACTGAGTGAAGAGAAAATGCTTGAATTTGATATAAGAATGAATGTGCTTTCCTCCAGTGGATCCTTTAGATGAAAGGCTGGTGCTTTCACTGAAGAAATCACCTCCCAAATCACTTACTGTAAACACCCGTGCAAATCCTCCTTAAAATAATGCAGATCCAGAATGATAGTGCACTGTAGGGGATAAAAACACTATGACCTGATGCTAACTGTATCAATGATGCTCCAAGGCTTTCTTTACTAGCCTCCCAAGAGAATGGAACCTCCCTGCAATGAGATCTAGCTCAAAAATCTCCCAAATCAAACCTCCACAACTTTTGCCCTCCAACACAACACAACCTCTCAATAGAAACTCTGTTGTACATTAAGACTGAAGCCTTGGACAAATTCCTAATAGTGGAATGTAGTGCAAACTCTTCCTAGACGCCTCTCAAAGAAAGAGGTGGGATTCCCAATCACGAACACTCTGTGCTAAACAACACTGCAATCTTAGCTAAAGAACTGAATAAAGCTTATATGTCTAAACAAACCATATAATCAAATATCAAAACATATCAACATACAAAATATGGCTTCCATCCTATTCCTTACATAAGAGATGAGCTTTCTAACCCTAAGACCCATTCATTTATGACATTACTTCCATGAAAAGAGTCTCCATTGAAAACTACGTTGTCCCTCCATAAATGTCCACTCCTCCATGACAACGTTGTTGATTTGGTCAAAGTTGACCCAGTCTAGGTGTTCTAGCCCCTTTTCACACACAAGGGTGCTCAATTAAGCTGCCAAGATGTCCTCCTTTCACATTAGCATTGGTTTTATTCTTATTTAAGGAGATTTATCGATCCCCATATCCTCTTATTCATCAAACAAGAAAGAAAAAAGAAAATTTAATATTCCAACTAGCTCATGGCTAATTGGGAATATTATAGTCCTCCCCTCCCAAATGTTTCTTTTCCTTAAACAACTCAGAAGGTGAGTGCTGGAACTCTTCTCCTCCATCATTGGTGACACCTCTATGTGATAAGCTTCCCTGTTAAGCTAAGTGTGTCGCAATCCATCCCTCCATGACATACTCCTCCCAATTTCTCATGAGATGCAAATGACTAATCCCATAAGGAAGCAATAGATCCAATGAAACAAGCATGGTTTGCCCAATGTCTTCCATTAAACATGTATCATAATGAACATGGAGAATCCCTCTCCCAAAGGGCACATCCAATCCTTCCATCCTCCCTCCAAACATTCCCATAAAAAGGATAAGAAAATCATCAATGTATGGGACCAAAACCAAGTACATATAAACAGAAATATGCAAAAATGGAGGTGGGTCATAGTCCCACATGTGGAACCAGCACAGTAAATCTCTTGAATGCATCTAATAGTGATATGGTAAGTGGTTTTTCCACCACTTACTTGCTACCATAGTTTTCTCACATGTTTTAAAAATGTGAGAAATGTTTGGTTCCTTTGGAGTGCACCCAGACTGATAAATCATCTCCTTATATCTTTCGAAGGAGTGGCCATGTTTAGCAATGTTTATGTCCAAAATTTTGCCATAAAGTTTGTAAGGAAGAATGCTCCTACTTGGACCAATGGCCTGCACATGCATGGTAAAGGAGTGCAAATAATCATGAAGTAAAAGATCATACACATAAACATGTTCCTTACCATAATTTATGCTCATACAAATGGAGTGGTCCATAGATAGATCCCCTCACATTCCAAAAGAGGAAAGAGGTGGTTATGATAACTCCTCCATATAGTTATGTATCTCTCCCATCTTCACATGGTCCATGCATATTTTCAAATGCTGATATATCTCTTCTTCAAAGCCTTCCCAAGTATAATCCTCCATGATGGTGTTGTAGACTCTCATGGAATAAGTATGGCTGAAGAGAAAATCTTCGTGAGCTCTTTGTAGTAACTTCTCATTAAGCTTGGAAGCTCTAGATAAGAAGATCCTACCATGATAATATATGACCTCATCTTGGAGTGAATATCTCTCCTCTTGAAGTTGGTCATCAAGTATCATGCAAGTAAAAATATCCTTGGAGTAATCCACCAACAGTTGTGATTTCCAATATGGATCTATCTTCCATAGTGACACCGCTGATGGTTTTTCATATAAAACATCTGTTATATGGTTTTTCTCCTCTTCGACATCTCCCATGCCAAAGGTACATATTGGAAGGTTGGTACCCTTCCCCTGCTACTCCTTCCTCACTGCATAATCTAAAATGAGAGTGGGTAATGATGATGTTGGGAATGTATCTCTCCTCCTTGATTCTACCCACGACTCTCAGCATTGTACAATGACATCCCAATGCTCCCATTCCTCATGGTTGTATGAATGGTGCATCATGATGTGAGACATGCCTCACCAAATCTGGATCAGGTGGCCTCCCAGGTGGTTTACCACAAAACAATAATATCCCATGGGCCAAATTCATGTGCATAATAGATGGGGTTGTTAGGTCCTTGCGCCCATTTCACAAATCCATCTCTTTCTTCTGTGTGGAAGTGTTGTGTGATGGATATGTGTGCATGCCCTTAATCATATCATTTTTTTCACTATTTCAGTCCACCCATTCCATCTGCAAAGCATCCCAATCTATGGTGACCTTCCCCAACGTAATCAGCTACTGCATACCCAATATCACATTGGTGTCAGGTATGTCAACCAAAAAGAAGAGATCAGTCAATGTATATGTCCCCATGGTGAAAGATAAAGATGGAACATAATGCATGCACTGGATATTTCTAGCTCCTGGGACCAAAACTGAATATCCCTCAAAATCATCAGTGGGTATTTCCCCCCTCTGCACTAGTTGGGCATCAATAAAATTTTGGGTAGACCCACTGTCAATCAAAACAGAAACCCTGATCTAAGATGGAACCTCGAACCCTCAAGGTCAAGTACTTGGGTACTCCTCTCAATGATGCAAGAGCCCCTCCAATTGGATCATATACTCCATTCCCATCTCCTGATGGTGGTGGATCATATCCTACTATTCCAGCGGTGTGACCTCTCTCTAGTTGTTCTTCTTCTTCCTCCTCATCATCTGAGAAGAACTCTATATAGTGTGCCTTTCCTGCTACACATCTATGTCCGGGTGCCCATAATTCTTGTCATGTGAAGAAAAGCTTCCTTCTCCTCAAATCTCTTCGGACATCATCACTAAGAGGCACTTTACTTTAGCAATCCTTTGAAAGAGGAGCCTTCTCATCTTTTCCCTTTGATGGAAAAGAGGGATTTTGGTGAAATGTTGCCTTTGCTTTTGGCAAGGCATCTTGTAAATATGTAGCCCTTTCAATGGAATCTTGAAGGGTAGTGGGCTTGGTAGACTTAACCAAACCATAAAGAGGTTCTTCTAACCCATCAATGAACATATAGATCCTTCTTGCTGCAGATAAATTAGGAACGATAACAAAAAGTTTAGGAAATTTAGAAACATAAGATTATGGATTACCTAATTGTTTGAGGTTTTCTAGCCCCATGAATGGTGCCTCAGAATATTTTCGATCAAACCTCTCGACCAAAATCCTTGTGAACTCTGAATATGCAGTCACATTGGCATGACCCAATGTAGACAAGCCATGGAACCACCAATCATGTACTTCACCCTAAAGGTGCAGCACTACTATCTTAATGGCATCCATCTTTAATACCTTTTTCAACTGGAAGTAGATGTGAAGCTTCTCTACCCATTATTTGGTAGTGAATTTTGATGACCCATCAAAGTAGGGTAAGAAAAATCTGCCCATATTTCGGTGTAGATCATGATTTTGAATGAATCCTCCACCTCTATTGTGATGCCTGGGTCTCCTATTGTCGTTGATATGACAAAATTCTTGAAAACTCAAGTGATCCTTGAATCTATGAGATTGAAACTCAAACTCCATGAAATAGTGTTCAAGATTTTCTTGTTCTTGAAACCCTTCATTTCCCACTACTAAGAATGTAGGCATTCTAGAGGGTTGGAAAACTTGTTGCTACTTCACTGGTTGATCACTCCAATGATGAGAAATGCCAGAGCCTTCACCTTGCAGAAATAATTTAGGGAATTCCTTGTATCTATCCATCCTCATCTCCTTTATTTCTCTATAAATGTCTTGCATAGTTCTGAGAACTAGCTTGGGGTACTCCTTCTCCTCATCTTCTCCTGATAAAGGGGTTATACCCTTACCTTATTTATCATTTGTATAATCAAGCTTCCGATTTATTCTTCTAAGATGCCTCTTCTCTCTATCTATGAGAGGATCTCCTTTTTCTGATGACATATTTGCTTTCAAGATGCACAGGCTGAGTCAAGATTATGCTTTGATACCACTGTAATATTCCGAAATGGGAAAAGTAGGAATATAGTGAAAAAAGCTACAATATAAGTGTCAAGCATCATATAAAAGCATGAGACCAATATGGATACCTTCCATTCATCATAATAGAAACAAATATGTATAAAATAATGGGCCACAAAACACGTTACAATATATAACAAGCCTTCAATATATAAAACCATCAATAAGAGGTGTTCCTACTATATCAAAATGTAGAGACACTGCTACAACACAGCTTTAAAATCACTGCTAAAGAAAATGAGTAAACAAAATATATGGGGCTGATATATGCCAAAACAGATGCAAAAATGAAGATCTAGGCTCCATACAACCTTCAGAAAATAACCCAAAAGGGTCTCTGGGAAAAACACCCAATAATACAATATGAGTTGCAGCCCTATGGCTCAAAGTATGCTTCAACAAGTGAATGAAGATAAAATGGTTGAAATTGATATAATAATTAAGGTTATTTCCTCCAATGGATCCTTTGGGTGAAATGCTGGCCCTTTCACTGAAGAAATCACCTCCCAAATCACCTACTACAAAGACCCCTACAACTCCTCCCTAAAATAACGCAGATCCAAACAGATATTGTGTTGTAGGGGATAAAAAAATTATGGCATGATGCCAGATGTGTCAATGATTCTTCAGGGCCTTCTTTAATAGCCTTCCAAGAGAAAAGAACCTCCATCTAATGAGATCTAGCTCAGAAATATCTCAAATCAAACATCCACATTTTCTTCCCTGCAGCACAACACAACCTCTCAACAGAAACTGCACTATACATTAAGACTGAAGCCTTGGACAAATGCCTGATAGTGGAATGTAATGCAAACTCTTCCTAGAGGCCTCTCAAGGAAATAGGTGTGATTCCCGATCAAGAACACCTTGTGCTAAACAACACTGAAATCTTAGCTAAATAGATGAAGAAATCTCATATGTCTAAACAGACCATATAATCAAAGATCGAAACATATCAACATAAATAATATGGATGCCATCCTCTTCCTTATATAAGAGATGAGATTTATAAGCCTAAGCCCCATTCTTTTATGACACCACTTCCATGCAAGGAGTATCCATCTAAAACTGTGTTATCCCTCCATAAATTTCAACCCCTCCATGACAACGTTGTTGATTTGGTCAAAGTTCACCCATTCTAGGTATTCCAGCCCCTTTTCACACACAAGGGTGCTCAATTAAGCTGCCAAGATGTCCTCCTTTCACATTGACATTGGTTTTATTATTATTTAAGGATATGTATTGATCTCCATATCCTCTTATTCATCAAATAAGAGAGAAAAAAAAAAATTTAATATTCCAACTAGCTCATGGCTATTTGGGAATATTACAGTTGATTCACACCTTTGAGATAATTCCTATGCATTGGTACCTAGAAACGTAGTTATGACATGATACCATGAACTCAGTAGAATTGGTTTATGGGTTTATACTAACATTCAACTTTGATGATGAATGTGCAGGCATAGATTCAGCCCTGCAGATAATAAAAGACAAGATCTTTGAAGGTGTAGCCACATTGACATGGAAGCAACCGAATTGTGCTATGAAATTTGGGTATGCACTAGAATGTTATAAAATTACTGCATAAGAAGAAGAAGACCCTAGAAACATCTACAAAGGAGAATCAGAAGGGAACCATGAAGTACATGGACCAAATATAGAGATGGCAGATATTACACAACCACTAAAGACCAAGAAGGTCAACATTGGGTCAGAAGAAGAGTCGCAGTTTGCAATAGTAGGAGACTACTTGGATGAAGAGATAGTAAAAAAAGTCACAAAATTACTGCATGAATATAAAGAATTGTTTTCCACTAAAATTTTAGATATGAAGGGAATATTAGGATATTTTGGAGTCATGAATATTCCCCTGAAACTTGATATGAAGCCAGTAAAGAAAAGACCTTATAGGTTGAACCCAAAGTACAAGGAGAAAGTGAATCTAGAATTCAATAAGATTATAACAACAAGGATTATTGAATCTATTGAAGAGTGAGAATGGGTAAGTCCTATGGATGTGTAGGAAAAGATGACAAACAAAGAGATTAGGATATGTGTATACCTAAGGAAGTTGAATGATGCCTGCTTACATGATATTTTTCCAAGCCCTTTTACATATGAAGTATTGGATAATGTAGGAGGTTAGGAGGCCTATTAATTTAGAGATGGATTTTCATGATATCATATCAGAATGGCACCTGAAGATCGATACAAGACCATCTTTGCTACATAATTGGGCTCATATTAGTATATACAATTATTCCTTTTGTGTTGAAGAATGCCCCTGCTATATTTTCCATAGTGGTGCTCGTAGCCTTTAAGGAGTACATTCACACATTTTTGGAGGTATAATTGATTACTGGACAATATTCAAACTATTAAACAAACATGTTGGGAGACTAAGTCTTATGATTGACACTTGTAGACAACATGAGATATCTTTTAATATGAATAAGTGCATATTTTTTGTGCCATTTGGTATATTGTTGGGACTTGTTTTTTGCAAGAAAGGACTCATGGTGGACCCTAAAAAGATTGTTGTCATTGTAAATTTGGATCCACCTAAGGTAGTAATACAATTGTGCACTACATTGGGACACACATGATACTATAGAAATTTCATTAAGGGGCATGCAGAGATCATTGCGCCAATAGAGAAATTGTTGATGAAAGACATGACTTTTCAGTTGGATGAAGAATTCCACAAGAGCCTCGATATACTAAAAGAGAAGATGGTAACTGTGATGATTATAGTATTCCCTAACTGGAACAAGGAATTCCATGTCCATGTCGATGCTTCTATCATATCTTTAGGAGTGGTATTAGCACATCCTGGTGAAGGAGAAATTGACCATCCTATAGCTTTTTCAAGTAGGAATTTGTCTACAGCTGAGAAGAATTACATTATCATAGAAAGACAAAGGTCTAGTTATGGTATATGACCTACAAAAATTCATACATTACTTGTTGGGTTCACATTTTAAGATGTTTACATATCACTCTGCGTTGAAGTACTTGGTCAATAAGCCAATCCTAAGAGGGAATATCTCTATATGGTTATTATTATTTTAGGAGTATGAATTTGAAGTTCTTGTCAAACAAGGAAGGTTGACTGCAGTACCTAACCATATGTCAATATTGGAAACACAAGAAGAACCAACTAGCATAGAAGATAATCTCCCTGATGCATAGTTGTTTCCAATCAGAATAATATATGACCACTTTGCCTACATTACTCACTTTTTAACCATAGGTATGGTTCCTTTGGAATATACTATACAGCATAAGAAATAATTAGTGGTTAAGGCAGATGAATTTTCATTGATAGCGGGACAGTTATCTAAGATGGGACTAGATGAGATACTACACATATATGTACCTGAACATCAGAATTAGATCATTCTAGCATAAGCTCATGGAGGTGCAACTGGTGGATATTATGTAGGAAAGTCTATTGCACAGAAGATCTTGACAACAGGATTGTGGTGGCCCACACTACATAAGGATGCAAAGGAGTATTGTAGAGTATGTGATATATGTCAAAGGATAGGGAATCACTTTAGAAGAGATGAGATGCCATTAGTTACCCAAGTGACATTGCAGGCTTTTAAAAAATGGGCTATTGGTTTTGTGGGACATATAAACCAACCTCGAAATAAGACTGGTGTGAGGTATATTATAACTGTGATTGATTATCTAACAATATGGGCCTAAGAAAAAGTAGTAAGGAGCTGCATCGCATATACCATATTAAAGTTTTTTTTTAATATATATTGTCTATATTTGTGTGTCCAAAGATATTGATGAGTGACCAAGGCTCACATTTTCTGAATAAGACTATTGAAGCATTGACTTATGAGTTTCAAGTCTATCACTAGAAGATTACCCCTTATTTCTCCTCTATGACAGTAATTTTGTAAAATTTCCAGCAAAATTCAAAAAAAATACATTATAAAGCATATTAATAATGATGACGCAGTTCAATTGGAAATCTTGAATGGAGAATTGATTTGGGGAAGGGTAAATGGCAGTAGGTTGAAGTTGTACAGTGATGAATTTTCCCCTATAGCTTCACACTAACAAAGGAGGAAGGTCTTAGTGCCACCTGCAGTTAAAAGTGGATACTGGACTATAAAATACTCCACAGAAAGAGAAATTCAACGAAGGGATTTTCTTCGATATAGTATATATTATGCCATAGTTCAAAGGAGTCATGATGTAAGAAGGGTTGATCGCCACAGTATAGGGTGTGTCGAAGTGCACTAGAAAAATATGATTATTGAAAGGGAAACTTGTCATTGGAGGAGCGGAAAATTGCATTTATGGAGATGGGATGACAATGATATTATAAGAAATATGTAGTTAATGAACTATATATCAGAAATATCTGATCTAATGATGGGTTTAGAAGATGAGGAGTGCTATAAAAAGCTGCGTCTCGCAAATATTTTGGCAATCTGCTGTCTGAGAGCTCCAAAATCGCACAGTATTTATAAGTTGCAGAAACTACGCATGAACATAGATGACCTCCTCTACATTTTCAAAAAAAAAGGTTTAGTCAGACTTAGGGACATTGTAGCACCATTTATTGCACCCACAACATCGTTGTCAACCATAACATCACCTTTCTCACACCGAATATTACCAAGAAAAAATTCAGACTAAGGAAGAAAGAAAAGAGAAGAAGCAAGATAAGAATCATGTAAAACCACAACCAGAATCCAAACCTGTTGAATATAGTGAAGAGGAAGAAAAACATATGGAGACATAGGGTGCAACAATTTTGTTGCCACTACCACCTTACTTTCCACCTACGAAAGTAGATGCCAAACCCGTGAAGGACTCCAAAGACGCGAAACATGGAAAATTTACACTATTGCTGCTAGAGAAAGTGCCATTTGAAGGAGAGTTGTTTGGAAGAATACGATAAATAAATTTTTCAGGTTCAGACTTCAATGATCGGACCAAGAATTTGCATTTTTCACCAAGTAAATACCTAAAACCAGTCCATTATCCAGAAATCAGAGTGACACAATTAGAGCCAGTAAAGTGGGCAAGAGGGTTGGAAGAGTCTGGAATGTTGAACATGATGTATGTGTTGCACTTCGGTAGGAGAACCATCAACACTGCATGTGTGAGACAATTTCTGATTCTATTGCATGATAGATACCTCTAGTTGGGAAAGAGGATCCCCATTGATGACACACTGATAGTGAGAATTATCCGATTACCATACCAAGGATTGGATCCTGCCAAAGAGTTTGTGGGTAAGGACCAAGACAAAGCAATAGCATGGGCCAGGAAGGAGAAGTTTGAACTGGTCAAGGGAAAGCAAGGATATGAAATAAATTCAATCAAGGACCAAGTACACTTCTCTGCACAATGATGGTTTTACTAGCTGCGCAGTGCAACAACATAGTGCAATACAACTGAGTTGGGTATTTGTGCAGGGAATTTCTGGAAGATTTTTGTGAAGCACAAGGGAAAGGCTAAGTCTTTCACTAGGCATGGTTCATTTTGATCATCATATTGATGGCATGGAAAGAACCAGAGGAATCACAATTTTCTATTGTAGACACAGATGTGAGCGAAGCAATGTGGCATGCCTCATTGTGGCATACTACCGAGCCATCAAGAGTACAAGAAAACTAATTTTTATTTTATTGTACCACACATATCTACATATGGTGGTGATCCAACATCCTCGATTGTCATGAAGCCTATACTAGCAGTATAACAGAGTTGTGAAGTTCATGTCAGAATTCCTTAGAATATATGTATAGGCCAGGAAGGATACAATGAAGACATGACATCCTCTGCAATACTTGGTCACTGAAGATGATCTAGCTACATTGATAGAGTAGTGGCCCACATAATGGATGATTTCGATAGAGGAAGGAGAAGAGGATAAACAGATAGATGAAGAAACATCGAAGCATAGAGGCCCAAGGAGAAAAGACAAGGACAAATAGGAGCAGGAAAAAGGTAGGGAGTTGGATCATGACGAGGGTCAGGCATATCCTTTTGGAGACGCATATCCTCTTGGAGGTGATGCACATGATAAGGAAAAGACAACGACAGATAAAGGGAAAAGGAATATGCACAACGAAGTCTCCCCAAGGATTAAGAAGAAGAAGAAGGCTGATAAGTCGAAGGGCATAATGCCCTTGGTCCTTGTTGAAGGGAAAATCGATGAGATCAGGGACAAATTTTAAGAAGCGGTGGAGGAATAGTGGGGAAGAATCGAGGATGGCTATGACACACTCCTAATAGGAGTTGAGCAGAGTGTTGTAGAGCTAAAATTTTTAGCACATACAACTAGACAACCAGTGCCAATAAGACAACCACTCCACCCTGAGAGATTTATAGAAACAACATTCAAGATGAGGCTCATGCAGATACTTGCCAGAGCTCTGCAGTTCAATGCAACTAAAGCAAAGTAGCAAGTGAAAACTTTGGACAAGGTCGATATGAACCTTGTAGCCCTGCCCATTATGATATTGCATAAACTAAATCAAGGTATTATAAATGAGCTAGAGGAGTGAGAGCAGCACACAAAAAAATTAAATATTCACATAGAAAATAACTAGTTGCACTAAAGAAACAACTCGACCAGAAAATCAAGGAGAAGGACCAGACATAACAACAACATCAAGGGTTGAAAGAAGTGGTTGAACCCTATAGGAGAAAAGTTCCAGACATAGATGTCCATGAGGAGGAACCTGTTGAAGACAAGGACGTGAAGCTTGGCCTTGTTATCAAAGAAATGAAGAAGAAGGCTATAGAAGTGCAGTTTGAGTATGAGCTCAAGATCAGTCAAATGAAAATGAAGCTATAGCCAACCATGCCACCATAAGTATGGGAATAGAGGGAGATCAAAATAAAAAATGCAATGGGAGTCATGTATGATATAGTAGCAGATTGTGGAAAACTACTACAAGAAACCTTTTTTATTTGGACTTCACTACAGGAGTATGAAAATGTAAAGAAGATAAAGTAGGATATCTAATAGAAGTAGAAGAAGTTGGAGGAAATCAAGACAATAGCGAAGAACTTTCCAGTTTCGCAGAAGCTTGAAAGGATTAGTGAAGGCAAGGATATTTAGAAGAAGATTGAATAACTTAGGAAGGAAGAGAAAATTTTGACGTAGAGAACTCAACCATGGGGGTATGAGGCTTTCCTGCTATCACAACAGGTCAATGGGAAGCTCCGAGAGCTTCGCCAACAGTAGCAGGTAGCACTGAAGAATAGTGCAGGGCCAATCACAGAGGTCATTTTTGAAGAAGTCTACAGTAAGAAGAGGAAGGTCAGACAGGTGCTGTAGAATTTCAACACCTCCTACAATAGCATAGAAGTAAAGATCAAGGGCAAAGAGTCTAAGTGACTCGGTACGAGTCAGATGTGAGTGTTGGGGGCTTGTTGTGCGCAACCCAACTTGGCCTCGATTTTCGCTAAGCCTCCATATTTTGAGGAGCGGAGCATGAAGTATACCGCAAACAAAAAGAACTTGGGGATATCATGTGGTATCTTGGGGGCTTCAGAGTGGGTCGAATCCACTCCTTTTGTAATGGCCCTGAGTTAGATTTGCTTATATTTTTCTTATCCCATGGTATTTGGACCATGGTTTTGGAACGATGTAATACTATATAAAGAGATACAATGTTATGTTAGAAATCAAAGGTGAATAATCGTTTTAAGTTCTATGGTCACATGATTGACTGTATCTGTCTTTTGTAGCGAAAAAAAGGCTCTGCAGCTAAGTGCGTAGAGACCTTGGAATAGTCTATAGGTGAGTGCGCAGACCACATGAAACTGTGTGCGTAGGTCAGAGAGCTGAATGTACTTGAAAGATCCATCATAATATAAAAGAGGAATTTTTGCGAAGATATTCTATGTTATTATGTGTTCTTGTTTATCTGCTTAATATGATTTGTTGCTGAGTAATTGTTATAGTTGTGCATTATAATAGTGTAGTTTATGATATTTTTTATATGTTATGTTGAATGGAGCGAAGTAAATGTATGATTTGATACAACGCATCAATTTTATGCATGTTAAATGGAAATAATAGCACAGTAGATTATCCACATCGCACAGTCCCTCAAGGTCATAGAAACTTGGTTTTGTAACCACCGATAGCCACCTCAGGTGAGACTATGATCTACTTGCAAGTCGTTTCTGAAAGGGTCGTTGACCAAGGGTTTTTTTGGTGTGAAGCATAGATCAAACCTGGGTCAAGCCAAAATGAGCCAACACTGTCAAGCAAGGTGGAATGCCTTCCTGAGTGAATTTGAATTTGAAATTCAACATTTAAAGGGCAAGGAAAATCGTGTGGCATATTCATTAAGAAGGATGATACATTGCATCTATGAAATTTATTATAACCAGATAGAATTTAAATTTCAGGGAAAAATTAAAGAAGTTTCCCAAAAAAATAATGAATACAAATTTTTATGGCAGCAAGCAAGACAGGCTAGAAGCTATGGAAAACAATCAGATTTGAAAGAGAATAATGAAGAAATTATTGATCTTTAGGGGAAGAGTGTAGATTCCTAACCTCATATATATAAGGAAACTGATTTTAGATGACTTCCATAGGAGCCCTTACGCTGCCCATCCAGGTTATCAGAAAATGTTATCAACTATTAAAATATTATTTATGGCTCCGTATGTGCAAGGATATTGCAGAATACTTAACAAATATCATGGAACATCAGCAAGTCAAAGTTGAACATGGACACCCTCCTTGTCTCACGTAACCTATTCTCATATTAGAATGGAAGTGAGAAGTTATTAGAGTTGATTTTATCACTGGGTTTCCTAGATCCATGAACCAAAATGATTAAATAATGGTATTAGTAGATAAACAAAGTAAAACCGTGCAGTTCGTTATGGTACAATCTACTTATAAGACTGTTCAGGTTGGTCATATTTTCGTGAAGGAAATATTTCGACTACATGGTATTCCTAAAGTATTTATTTCAGATAGAGATGTAAAATTTACTTCCGTATTCTCGAAAGATCTTTATACCATATTGGGAACTCAAATTCAGTTCTGCACTACATACCATCAACAAATGGAAGGGAAAACTGAACGTGTAAACCAAGTACTAGAATATATGTTACAGATGTATGTCATGAAACACCTCAATAAATGAGATGAATATGTATATTTGGTGGAGTTTTAATATAATAAGAGATTTCATGAATCATTAAAAATGAGTCCCTTCGAAGTGTTATATGAGCGGAAATGTAGAACACGTGTTAATTTGAGTTGTCCTCAGAAAAAATTAATGCTAGGCCTAGAGATGTTAGAAGAGATGGAATGACAAGTGAAGAAAATCCGATAAAATTTAAAGGCTTCCCAAGATAGATAGAAAGCTTACACTGATTAGAAAATAACCTATCAGGAATTTGATGTCCAGGATCATGTATATGTACAGATTAAGCCTAATAAAAGCACCTTGAGATGGACTAGCTGTGCAAAACTTGCCCCTCACTTTTGCAGTCCTTTCCAATTATTGGAAAGAATAGAGCCAACAGCCTATCGATTGGCTTTACCTAGTCACATAAGAGTTCACAATGTGTTTTATGTATCATTATTAAAATGATACACGCATGATCCTAGACATGTGATTTACTAGAAGAATGCTCACGTAATCTCGTAATTATTTTCTTTATTTGATTCTAAGGAGTTACACAAATTAATTTTCTATTGTATGCTTTCTTTAACATATCGAGCCGGATGGAGAGTAACACTACAGAGGTGAGCCATCACCGAAGTTAAAGTGCAATTGAGGCACTTTTTCCTATAAGAAGCTACACACGGAGATGAAAAACTCACGTGAGAAACAAATCCTGAACTATTTCAAAGATCTGTCTTGCCTCTCCAGGGAAGATGTAACACCCAATAAGTTAGGGGAAATTTGAAACAATTACCTTCTCCTCTAGATATAAAAGGAAATATCAATGAACAGAGGGATACTATTGTAAAGAAAAAGGAAAGGAAGTGTTAAAGTATTGAGTATTGTTAAACAATTACCTTCTCCTCTAGATATAAAAGGAAATATCAATGAACAGAGGGATACTATTGTAAAGAAAAAGGAAAGGAAGTGTTAAAGTATTGAGTATTGTTAAATTGTTGTTGTACCTTAGTAACATGAAAAAAAAAAAACTAGATATCGTGAAAATACTGATCTTGATACAGTTAGGTTCTGTTTTGAGTTCTACAAAAGATTCCATTGTTATCTACTTAACGGTTAGGAAACTATTCGAACAAAACCACCAATTGAACCTATGTAGAGACTAGTATATCTACTTAACTGTTAGGAGACTATTGGAACAAAACCGCCAATTGAACCTATGTAGACACTAGTATATATATATTTTGGGTAAATCCTTCTATTGCTTGTTAAGTTAACTTAAATTACTGAATTGGATAGTGTGAGAGGGTACCAACAACGCTTCTAGAAAGGAAAAAACCAATCTAGGGTCCTTTTTCCTCTTGTTAACCCTTATGGTAAAGATGTTAAGTAATATGCACAAGGAAGACTGCAATTCAAGAGAAAAGTTATTTTCTTAATTTAGATAACAAGAAAATAAAAAAGTATCGAACTCATATTCCAGGCCAAATTCAAGAAATTATATTAACTATAAATGTTATAACATGACGAATTGAAGCCTCGACATACGGGCCAAGTTCAACAACGGAATGTATGTACATATAAGAGGAAAATAAAAATAAAAGCACTAAGACATATAGCATCAATTGTCCTATTAGACACAATTTTCTTTAATAGTAGAACACAACATTTAACAAAACCTCAGTAATTTCTTCTAATAAGCCAAAAACAGTATTAAACACTGGAGCTTGGAGCTTTATACATCCAAGAGAATTCGGGGGAGGTTGAAATGAAATTACACTTATAATTTCATTCTTTCTACTAAATGAACAAAGGACTGAATAGAACTAAGATGAATTTAACATAACATAACTAAAATATTTCAATATTTATTTTAAATAAAATAATTTTATATCATTTATATATCTATAAAGATGACAAGATACTACTTTTTAATTTTTTATATGTTGTAAATGTCAAATTTATTTATGTTTTAATATAAAATTTATATATGATATGAAACCCAGTTTCAAATAAAAAATGAGATTTTTAAAATTTTGAATTATACATTTCTTTATAAACATTTTTAATCTCACTTAACATTCTTCCCATTGCATCTCTAATTTTAAATACAAAATCATATTGAAAATAAAATATTTACTTCCCATTGTATCCCTAATTCTAAATACGGAACTAAAAATATTATATTGATGACACAAATAAATCAGAAATAAAAATTCAAACAATTATTAAAGCCGTCATGAAAATGTCCCTGACCAATTATTAAACAGACAGTCATCGAAGTGACGAATATGTATTATAATAAACACACAGTCATCAAAGTGCAACACCATTCGCAGCACCATTCCCAGCACGAACAACGCTCTCATCCAATAGTGACAGGCTCGCAACAAAGATTAGGTCCACACTGAGGACAACAGCACGAAATTTTGGAAGACCACCAAATTTTAAATCTTGGAGTTGCAGGAGTGTGATAAATATTGAAAAACCACCAAAATTTAAATCTTGGAGTTGCAGGAGTCCCACAAATCTTGGAATACCACTTAATTTTAAATCCTTTACTTTTTGCAAAGACCATCTTGGAGTTGCAGGAGTCCAATAAATCTTGAAAGACCATCAAATTTTAAATCTTGGAGTTGTACGTGTCAGATAAATCTCGAAAAACAGCCTAATCTTAAATCTTGAACTTTTGCAGGAGTCTAATAAATTTCTAAAGAACACCAAATTGTAATGAGTCCTATAAATCTTGGAAGGCCATTAAATTTTAAATCTTGAATTTTTGTTGTTTCTAGAGGTGGAGGTAGAGGTAGAGGTTGGGTCTTACTTGGTTTACTTTGAAAATAATTTATATCGTGTATTTAAAAATAGTAGAATAATATTTATAATAACCAATATTTAAAAATAATAATAATAAAATTAATATTGGTTTTTCAACTTTTAAATCTATTTTATATGAAAATAAATATAAATTAATTAAAATTAAAACTAAAAAATAATTTACTTTTAAAATATTAAAAATATATGTAATTTCTTTAGTATTTGATTGGTAACAAATGGCATGCAAACATAATATAATTGTTATTACGTGATATGAGATTTTATGTTTACTTAAAATTTAATAGTTAAAATAAAAATATATTAATAAAAAAAATAAAAAATTATTGTTAGTGATAATATATATATATATATATATATATATATATATATATATATATATAGACAAAATCGGTTGCTAGTTTGTATTCCAAAAAAAGAAGAGAGCAAAAGCTTCAAAATTACATGAAAAACTGCTTGTTGTGCAGTGTAGAGAGGAACTACAACTATGCATTACATGTTCTTTGATTCTAGTATTCTAGAGGAGCCAAAATACTGGAAAATTATATATATGGACAAAATGTGAAAGAAGTAATACATATTTAAAAGTCATGCTGAAAAGAGAGGGGTAGATTAGTCAATATTTATGTAGCTGATTTGGCACGCAGTAGACTTCTCCAGATTTTTTTCATTCCCCACTTTCCTTATGTTGTTGGAACTAGTACTAGGGGCACCGCGTTTTTCTATCATGTATTTTAGGATTTGAATCGATTCTTCAGTGTGAGAGCATTTGTTAGAGAGATTGTCAATCTGTACTTGAAGAGATGACACCCTTGAGAGAAAAAAATTAACATCAGCCTCGTACCTATCCTCAAGGGCTTTAACATCATTTTTTAGCTTTGCGTCGAGAGTCTTCTGATGTGCATGAATTTGTTCGAGCTTTGCCTGCAAATCCGCACAGTGAAGACAATCTTCACTTCTAGCCATGTTGGTTGAAGAGTGTCGAGGCCAAAGAGACCGATAGCGAAGTAGGAAGACTATGCCAACCTACATAAAACAACGGGGGCTTTGAGTTCCACAGCTATACCCTGGAGTAGAGACTAGATTTCGCGTAGATCGCCACGAAGAAGTGGCTAGGCAGGAAAAGAAATAGAGAGGATGAGGCAAAAGGCAGGGGATACTGGAATAAATAGAGTCGCACATATGAGGAGGCGCCTTGCTGTGTGAGATCCAAGGCAAAAGAGTGACGAGAATGGAGTGATAAGGAGTACAAATGGCACAAGCGGAGTCAGAGATGCCAAAGTTGGAGATCGAATGAAATATTGTTGCAGTGAAATTCATGATCAAGGTAGGGGGATTTGGTGCATAGAGTCGTTGCATACCAATTGGCCCAGAGTTCGAGCGCAGGTTCGATTTTCCAAAAGATCTTCTTCTTTGTTGTGGGTTCGGAGGATGTGAAAAAAGGAGGCTTCTTTCATTTAGTGTAAGAGGATTTGACATCTGCTCATGACTTGGTCAAGTGCTATATTGGCGACATGACGATTGTGAACCATGAGATTGATTATGATTGCTGAGTCTCCCAGAATCATGGAGTTTTTTATTATCATCTTCTTCAACTGAACTAAGCCTTGAAAGAGAGCTAGAGCCTCTGCTCTGTTATTGGATAGAGAGCCTAGACTCCATTCAAAGGTTAAGAGAGGATCCACACTTTCATTTCTTATGCTACCACTAGCCCCAGCTATTTTTGGATTGGATTTAGATGCACTGTAAAAAAGAAGAAGAGTGGATCTGCCACTGGCCTTGATCCAATCCCTGAATTCATTCTCTCTGAGTCGATTTTTCCAGGTGATATCGGATCTGTAATGAAGCTTAGGGAAGGGATTATTCGTACTGCTTCTGGTCAAAAGATCTTGAAGGAAGATCTTTTCCTCTACACAGAGATCATTAGGATCGATCCTGTAGTTGCATTTAACCGAAATAGCTTCAAGGGCTAGGCTCCAAGCTTTATGACATAGCTTCCTGTAGGAAGGCTCTTTGCCTCTGAAAATCTTGTTGTTCCCAGAGAGCCATATATTCCACAAGACAACATACAGAAGGGTGTTCCAAACCCTCCACGAGAAATTGTTCTTCTTGTTTTTCCAAGGAAAAGTGTTTTTCCAATGAAGAAGCAACTCAGCAACATAACTCAGAGGAGTCCTATTGGACTAAAAAAATTTGGTGAGCTCTGTCCAGCAATGAATGGCGAAAGGGCACCACATGAAGAGATGAGAGATGGTTGCCTCTTCATTTTGATAGTTTGGGCAAATAGAAGGTCCTATAACGCCTCTTTATTTTAATGTCAATATTTAATAACATACTTTGATATCAAAGTTATATAAGAAGAGAAAAATAATCTAAATGATTTAGTATAAGAAAAATAGAGAGAGAACATTATGATACACACAAATCACTTAATATCTTTATTCATCACAACAATGATATAGATCACAAATTTCTACCAATTTAGATCCTAAGAAAGTGGATCTATAGCTAAGAAATGACACAACTACAAAATAGGGAACAAGAACTTCTAGATTGATACCTTGGGACCAGCCTGGATCCATCTTAACTCAGGATCTATGAAGCATAGAGAGGGATGAATCTAGAAGAGATAAGTTAGAAGCAATTTGAAACAATTACTTCTCCTCTAGATATAAAATGAAATATCAATGAAGAAAGGGGTCGTGTTGTAAATAAAAAGGAAAGAAAGTGTTAAAGTATTGAGTATTGTTAAATTGGTGTTGTTCTGTAGTAACATGAAATGAAATTAAAAAAAAAACTGAATATCCTTAAAAGAATGATCTTGGTACACTCAGGTTCTGTTTTGAGTTTCACAAAAGATTCATTTGTTATCTACTTAACGGTAAGGAGACTATTGGAACAAAACTACCAATTGAATGTGTAGAGACTACTATATATATATTCTGGATAAATCCTTCTGGATAAATCCTTCTAGTGATGGTTAAGTTAACTTAAATTACTGAATTGGATGGTGTGAGGGGTACCAACAACGCTTCTAAAAAGGAAAAAACCAGATCTCAGGTCCTTTTTCCTCTTGTTTAACCCTTAGGGTAAAGATGTTAAGTAATATGCACAAAGAAGACTGCAATTCAAGAGAAGAGTAATTTGCTTAATTTAGATAACAGGAAAATAAAAAAGTATTGAACTCATCTTCCATGCAAAATTCGAGAAATTATATTAGCTATAAATGGTATAACATGACAAATTGAAGCCGCGAGATACCGGCCAAGTTCAAGATCCGAATGTATGTACATATAAGAGGAAAATAAAAATAAAAGTAGTAAGACATATAGCATCAATTGTCCTATAGACACAGTTTTGTTTAATAGTAGAACACAACATTTAACACAATTATTAAACAGAGAGTCATGAAAATGGCCCTGACCAATTATTAAACACACAGTCATCAATGTGACCAATGTGTATCATAAACACACAGTCATCAACGACGAACGCAACACACATCCTCTCCACACTTTGAACAACAGAAGAATTCGCAGCACGGGTGTTCATTCACCCGTAGAACATCAGCGGCGACAGCATTAAATATTCAATTTTTGCAAATCCGCACAGTGAAGACAGTCTTCACTTCCATGCTGGTTGAAGAGTGTCGAGGCCAAAGAGACCGATAGCGAAGCAGGAAGACTATGCCAACCTGCATAAAACAACGGGGGCAGACCGATAGCGAAGCAGGAAGACTATGCCAACCTGCATAAAACAACGGGGGCTTTGAGTTCCATAGCTATACCCTAGAGCAGAGACCAGATTTGGTGCAAAAATAGAGAGGATGAGGCAGAAGAAGGCAGGGGATACTGGAATAAATAGAGTCACACAAATGAGGAGGTGCCTTGCTGTGTGAGATCCAAGGTAAAAGAGTCACGGGAATGGAGTGATAAGGAGTACAAATGGCACAAGCGTTGTCAGAGTTGCCAGAGTTGGAGATCGAATAAAATCTTGTTGCAGCGAAATTCATGATCAAGTTGGGGGGATTTGGTGCATAGATTAGTTGCACAGCAATTGGCCTGGAGTTCGAGCGCAGGCTCGATTTGCCAAAAGATCTGCTTCTGTGTTGTGGGTTCGGAGGATGTGAAAAAAGGAGGCTTCTTTCATTTCGTGTAGGAGGATTCGACTTCTAGTGATGACTTGGTCAAGTGCTATATTGGCAAGTGAACCATGAGATTGATTATGATTGTTGAGTCTCTCAAAATCATGGCGTTTTTTATTTTGAGCTTCTTCAACTGAACTAAGCCTTGAAAGAGAGCTAGAGCCTCTGCTCTATTATTGGACAAAGAGCGTAGACTCCATTCAAAGGTTAAAAGAGGATCCCATTTTCATTTCTTATGCTGCCACCAGCCCCACCTATTCCCGGATTGGATTTAGATGCACAGTTAAAGAAAAGAGTGGATGTGCCACTGGCTTTGATCCAATCTCTGAATTCATTCTCTCTGAGTTGAACTTTCCACGTGATATCGGATCTGCAATGAAGTTTAGGGAAGGGATTATGTTTACTGCTTCTGGTCAAAAGATCTTGAAGGAAGATCTTTTCCTCTGTACACAGATCATTAGGATCGATCCTGTAGTTTCTTTTAACTGAAATAGCTTCAAGGGTTAGGCTCCAAGCTTTATGACATAGCTTCCTGTAGGAAGACTCTTTGCCTTTGAAAATATTGTTGTTCCTGGAGAGCCATATATTCCACAAGACGACATACGGAAGGGTGTTCCAAACGCTCCACGATAGTTTGTTCTTCTTGTTTTTCCAAGAAAGAAGAAACTCAGCAACAGAGCTCAGAGGAGTCATATTGGGCTGAAAAAATTTGGTGAGCTCTGTCCAGCAATGAATGGTGAAGGGGCACCGCATGAAGAGATGAGAGATGGTTTCGTCTTCATTTTGACAGTTTGGGCAAATACAAGGTCCTATAACGCCTCTTTATTTTAATGTGCATATTTAATAACATACTTTGATATCAAAGTTATATAAAGAAAAGAAAAATAATCTAAATGATTTAGTATAAGAAAAATAGAGAGCACATTATGATACACACAAATCACTTAATATCTTTATTCATCATAACAATGATATAGATCACAAATTTCTACCAATCTAGCTCCTAAGAAAGTGGATCTATGGCTAAGAAATGACACAACTACAAAAATAGGGAACAACAACATCTAGATTGATACCTTGGGATCAGCCTAGATCCATCTTAACTCAGAATCTACGAAGGGTAGAGAGGAATCAATCTAGAAGAAATAAGTTAGAAGCAATTTGAAAGAATTACCTTCTCGTTTAGATATAAAATGAAATATGTTGTAAAGAAACAGGAAAAAAAGTGTTAAAGTATTGAGTATTGTTAAATTGTTGTATTGTAGAAACATGAAATGAAATTAAATTAAAAAAAAAAAATGGATATCCTTAAAAGAATGATCTTGGTACACTCAGGTTCTGTTTTGAGTTCTACAAAAGATTCCTTTGTTATCTACTTAACCGTAAGGAGACTATTGGAACAAAACTATGAACGTGTGTAGAGACTAGTATATATATATTCTGGATAAGTCCTTCCATGGCTGGTTAAGTTAACTTAAATTACTGAATTGGATGGTGTGAGGAGGTACCAACAACCCTTCTAAAAAGAAAGAAACCAGATCTCGGGTCCTTTTTCCTCTTGGTTAACCCTTAGGGTAAAGATGTTAAGTAATATGCACAAAGAAGACTGCAATTCAAAAGGAGAGTAATTTGCTTAATTTAGATAACAGGAAAATAAAAAAGTATTGAACTCATCTTCGATGCAAAATTCGAGAAATTATATTAGCTATAAATGGTATAACATGACAAATTGAAGCCGCGACATACTGGCCAAGTTCAAGATCCGACTGTATGTACTTATAAGAGGAAAATAAAAATAAAAGTAGTAAGACATATAGCGTCAATTGTCCTATTAGACACAGTTTTGTTTAATAGTAGAACACAACATTTAACACAATTATTAAAGAGAGTCATGAAACACAGTCATCAATGTGACCAATGTGTATTATAAACACACAGTCATCAACGACGAACGCAACAATCATCCTCTCCACACTTCGAACAACAGCAGAATCCGCAGCACGGGTGTTCGTTCACCCGTAAAACATCAGCGGCGGCAGCACTAAAGCCTGAGAACACACGCACATCAGACCATTTCATGGATTAGTAACAAACTATTACATAATTATTCTTTTTACTGGATTTGATTGAAATTGGATTTGATACCAGCTGGTGGCACAGCCGTTGCCGCCGTCGCCGCTTCTATGGTTGTTAACCAGGAGGTGCGCAACAATCATTAGGTCCACACTCAGGATAACAACAGCACCATCCGCAGCAGTATTCCTTGTAAAAGCCTAAAAACACACCCACATGAGACAATTTCACGGATTAGTAACAGACTATTACAGTACTTTTTCTTTTTATAGTGTAACTGGATTTTGTTTTCATATCTTTGTTTCAAATTGGATTTGTTATATTTTACCTGCTGGTGGCACCGCCGCTGCCGCCATCGCAGCTTCTATGGTTGCTAGAAGAGACAGGAGGAAGAGGGAAAAAATGCAAATGGCTAACACGCAGACAAGCTTCGAAGCCGCCATTGATAAAAATGAAGCACGAATGAGATGAGGCTGAGGGTGAAAGTATAAATAGAAATGAAGCACCAATAAGAATAGGACGAGGAGTTCGATAAATCTTGAAAATTCCAGAATGAAAGAAATGAAGAACTCTAGAAAGAACAAAATGAAGCACGAATGATGAGGGTGACGGTGAAAGTATAAATAGAAGTGAAGCACCAATATGAATAGGCCGAGGAGTTCGATAAATCTTTAAAGACTACCTAATTTTAAATATTTAATTTTTGCAGGAGTCCAATAAATCTTGAAAAACCACCCAATTTTAAATATTGGAGTCGTAGGAGTCCGATAAATCTTGAAAGACCGCCAAATTTTACATTTTGCAGTTGGAGTACTTCAAAATTGAACGCGTCAGAGCCTTTCAAAGGGCCTCTTGCATGTGAGAGAAGTCGGGATAGGAATTTACAAGTCAAAAAAAAATTAATTTAGATTTTTACAAGTTAAAAAAAAAGAATAATAGTATAAAATGTCACTAGAAGCGCTGTAGCTTGTGAGAGCTAGTCACATTTTTTTAATTATTAGTATTTTTTTAAATTATTAAGTATAGTAAGTATAGTCAGTGATTGGACTTAGGTTGTTGCATGCTGCAGCATTGAAGGAGATTAATGGCAAGTTGCACTTGAGATTAATGGCAAGTTGGAACTGCAAAGGAAAGGTTGTCGAGTTTCTAAATTCTATTAACTACAAGTCTGCATTGTGAGACTGCATGCCTAATTAATAATTTAGTAATTGATATTTTTCTTGGACTCAAGCTTCAACGTTGCAATTGCAACCTACAGCGAAAGAGCTATTCCTCGAGTCCCAACTCCCACTTGTTAACTTTTCAATGTGATTACATCTATTGGCTTGGGTATAAAAGACTACTCTGAAATTTCGAACCCGGATAAGTGTGCTCATTACATCTAACTCGGATCAAGTGTGGTTACATCTATTGGTTTGGATACAGAAGAATACTCTATTCTGAAATTTCGAGACTCGAATCAAGTGTGATTACATCTATTTGCTTGGGAACAAAAGACTACTCTACTCTAAAGTTTCAAACATCGTATCAGACCTAATTTTCTAGGTGTTTTAACTCTCCATATAATTTTTTAATGTTTGAATAATACTTCCCTTGAAATTCATACTCTGTATATGTTTTTAAAAGCAAGTATTTGGCACAAGACCAGACTCATCTCAACTTAGCTTGGATCGTCTTTTAGGGAATGGCAGGGTTCACTTACGTTTACCCCCTTAAATTTTGCTGAACGTAGTGCTTTGTTTTCTTTGATGGAATTCTGTTTCTAATGTGATTCGGTGGAAATTTCATAGCGCTTTGTTTTCTTTGATCGAATTCTGTTTCTACTGTGATTCAGTGCAAATTTTACAAGAAATGTCGTTGGACAGAAAACTTCCTTGAAACCCTAATATGTTACTATAAAGTCTGCATTTTGGGTTTTTTAATTGGTTTTTGTTTTTTATTTATTTCTCAGAGAGCGAAGGCCGCTCCATTAAGATTAACTATAATAAAATGTTTGGTTTGTATACTTAAATAAGGTAACAAATAGATATTAGTTATTTACTGAAATTTGAATATAAGCCCTTCTACTTATATTTACTTTACATTTTTAAATAACTAACCAAATAAACTTTAGAAATAAAATAAATTGTTACTTAATATTAAAATTCAACTAATTGTAATTTCAAAATTTTTAAAATAAATAAATCTAATTTTATATTTTTAAGAACTAACCAAATACACTTTAAAAATAAAATAAAATTTTACTAATATTAAAATTTAACGAATTATAATTTCAAAATTAAAATTTAAAATAAATAAATGTAATTTTATAGTAATACTTTATATTTTTATTGATGAATTGTTAGAAAGACAAATATTTATGTTTGTTCGGTGTCTTTTTCTTTTTCAATGAAATGTCTAGTATGTAGGTGTAAAATACAATAAAATAATAAAATATATTTTATATATTAGGTTTAGCTTTTAGGATTTTTTTCTTATAATTATAAAAGTATATTTTAAATAAGTTTATTTTAATTATATTTTTACACTTTATAATTATATTAAAGTTATGAGTATGTATAAAATCATTATATTTTTCAAAAAGGTTGTGACATTGAAAATTTGTTTAGTTGAATTAAATTAATCTAGATTCATTTAATTTTGGATCTAACATAAGTTAAAAGGGATCAAATTTGTTTAAGTGCAAACTTTTTTAGAGCGTAAAATACAATGTGTAATTTTTTATTGTTTAAATTATATTTTTTAATGTTATAATACAACTTAAACTTGTAAGTCCAAAAAATCTTTGTTGCATTTCAACAAAAATAACATATACCTAAAAAAGGACCAAACCTTAAAATAGTGAGACCACTTTAAAAGTTTTAACTATAAAAACTTATTCTTTTCAATAACTTTATATGACATATGCATAGTTTTTTAAAAGGTACCGATGAATGAGCATCCATAAGTAAACAATGTATACTAATACGTCACTTATAAAATCATCGTATCATGTTTTTCAAAGCAACTTCAAAAAAATTAATTAAATGCTGTATATGCCAATGTACCCATTTTTAGAATCCGTCCACCGAGGTTCCATTTTTGCCATGTTCTGCCCCACCTGAATGAAGTTAGCTTCAGAGAGATGATGTCGAGTGCAAGTTTCTTGCAATTTTGGCTGAATTATTACTCCTTCGGCCTGGCACACAAGCCCACAGGAAGTTTGCAATATGTGGGGCAGCCCCTGGGTCGATGTTTCTTGAAGCTCTTCCACCCAAATTTAGATTGGCGCAGCTATACATATTTTTTATTTTATTTATTTATTTTTTATTTTTTTCTTCTGCTGATATGATTCTTCACAAGATTGTAACTTTTCTTGTTTAAATTGCTTTTAAGAAGGTATAAATACATTCATCTTTCTAAAAACTACTTGAGGCATTAGGTCTTTGTAGATTAGATGGTTTAAACTCACAATTCCAACAAATCCTTACTAGATTTTAGGCAAAATTGTCAGGAAAATATGCTTAGAAATAAACCAAAATGTTGAATAGTTAGACTATGAATAACACTGGGACAGAAATATCCTTCCTTATGCTAAGAAGCATAAGTGCACACAGGCATTACATGGTGTGTGAGTGCATTTGCAACCAGCTCCTTTTCTTAATTGCAACTCTTAATTTCTGTAACATTATAATTGCAAATACATTCAACACACAATCCTATCAATTTTCCTAAGAAGGTTGCATCTAGGATTATTCATGCCAACTCTATCCCCTTTTCTTGAATATTGACAAGGATAACACAATCATCCACACTTTTATTGTATATAAATGCATATTTGCAGGACAAGTGGTCTTGTTGGCATGAATCATGCTTTCTAGTGTCTTTTCTGTTGCAGTTGTGGATTTTTTTCATTAGAGTGAGCCCATTATTATGAATCCAATTGTGTTTCAATAGTTATAATTGATCTACGAATATTTCAATTATGTTTTCTTCTATGTGTTCTTTACCAATATAGTCATAATTGATTCACCAATATTTCAATTTGTGTTTTTTCTTTGGAATTGATCTTTATGATTTTCTTACATATAATTGACTATGGATAAGGGGCAATAGTTTTACCCACGTGGGGAAGCCTTGGAACTTCAATTGATGTACTGATAAAAAGAAGCAATCAATTGCTTGAGCATTTATGTGAAGTGGTGAGTGAAACTGAAAAGGAGTTGATGACAACAATATACAAATTTGAACTCAGGTCAGGATTAAGTACAATTAAAAAAAAACTCACTGTGTAAAAATTCCAATTAAAAACAAGTAATATCCAACAAATTATATGTACATCTTCAGCAAAGTATATGTGCATTTTCTCTATAATATATATAGTAACGAAATTAAGGTAGGGAATGTTATGATTAAGCTCTTATGCAGGACAAACAGATTATTTTAGATTTGGTTTATTGAATTTAATTCCTAACAGACTGTAGTTGGTCCTAACAATATATGAAATGCAATAACAAATTGGATAATTTTTAGGTGTGAAAAACAAGCTTAGCTTTCCCTTTTTCCTTTTTTCAGGACATGAAGATCAATGTTAGTTTTAATTTCAATGATCAACAAACCTCTATGTGTGAGATCTATTTGTTGCTTTTCATTTCATTAGTTTTCATATGAAGTTTTTTGTCTATGTTCTTGTTTTCAAAGAATCTATGTGTTTTTATATTAATGTGTTTTTTTATATTTATTTTTTTGTTGATTGATTATGATTTACAGGTATAAAATGCCACCTCGTGGTCGCCCAAAAAATGATCTAAAACAACGTTCACTTGCTGATGCATTTGGTATCTCTCAATGCTCTAATCAACTGCACATTTCTGAAAATGAAATATATGGTCATGTAGATGAGGACCATGACTCAGATAGTGCAGAAATTATTGAAGAGGAACCGACATCCAAGAGGTACAAAAGAATATTCAAGTCTGAATGGAAGATGAGATTTCCATGGGCTTATGCTGTAAAAGATTGTAATGGTGTTGAAAGGATAAAATGTTCATGGTGTGTAAAATTTAAAAGGGAAACTCCATTTGCTAAACATGGAAGCAAAACTCTTCAAGTTACTGCTTTAAACATTGATGCAACATAAGAGGCTCATAAATTTTGTTTGCAACTGTGAGAGGGAGAAAGAAAATGGAGTACTCTTCCAATTACAAAACATGTAGAGCTAATGGTTGATGCTCAGAAAGAGAGAATTATATTAGTTATTGAGAACATGTATTTTGTTGCAATACATGATTTACCTTTGGAAGTGTATAAGTCAATTTGTGACTTGAACAGGTATAAAAACACTCATCACATGCCTTTAACAAATGAATACTCAATGTATACAAATACAACATCTGGAAAAGAATTTTTAGAAGCTGCTAAGGAGGTATATTGGAGAAAATTAAAAGATGAGATTTTACAAAGCCCATATTATTCACTTTTAGTTGATGAAAGCATTGATCAGAGTATGGTGCAAAATTTGATTGTTTACATTACATATTTGAAAAATGAAGTAAGAGGTCCATGTGCTACAAAATTCATACACTTGCTACATATTAAGGATGAAACATCACAATCTATGTATGATGCTGTGACATCTCTTTTAGCAAACATGAATCTATCCATGGCAAAATTAGTTGGATTTGGATGTGATGGAGCATCATCCATGAGGGGTATTCGTGAAGGTTTATCTACTAAGTTTCGTCGACATGCCCATCATTTATTAGATATCCATTGTATCTCTTAGCGAGAAGCATTAGCAGCAAAAGATGCTTCATCACATTTTAAAGAGTTGCAAGCTATTGATAAGTTTGCAAACAAGATCTATTCATGGTTAGGGAAATCTACTAAAATACATGGATAATTGAAAGAGCTAATGGATTCATTTCAAATCACAAATCTAGAAGTGTTACATATTCATCATATTAGATGGCTTTATAGAGGAAAAGTCATGGAAAGACTCATTAAGCTCATGCCCTCTTTTTTAAGAGACTGGGAGTTAGTGGAGAAGAAAATGTATGAGATGGCTACAATATTTCAAGTTCAGTTTTTCATCCACTTAATTGCAGATGTTCTTATTGAGTTAAATAAGCTGAATCAAAAGTTTCAAGAGGATCATGTTGACATTAAATCTATGGGAACGACTTTGGATATCACTATCAACTTGCTTCAAAAGTGATTTCTAAAAGGCACATTTGGGGTAGGTGCAATGCAGAAATCATATTTTTTAAGTAAAACACAATAAGGAACTCTTGAGTTTGCAGATTGCACAGGTACAGTACATGTACATGAATTGAGGTTTGAGATTTTTTCGAAGTCACAAAGATCAGGGACACTAGATTACTGCATTATGTTGGGAAAAGGTTTTGTAATGAAGGTGATTGACTCTCTAAATACAAGGTTCACAAATTTGCCTATTTTTAATGCAGCTAATTTTTTTAGTACTCCTAATTATTATGAGGATATGGATGATAGAGACTCAAAAAACAAGATGGTTGACATGTTTATGTGAAAAATTTAGTGTTGGAGGCTTAATTGTTGTGGACAACATTAAATGTATGGGTGAAATGGATGAATTTATATGTACTATTTATAAATCTTACCCAAAAAAACATATGTTTGGAGTATGGGATCTATGTGGAGGTGAAATTGAATGGTTTGAAATATTTCCATGCTTAATGCAGCTATGGCAAGCAATTCTTGTTATTCCGGCTATTACATCAGTATGTGAAAGAGGCTTTTCAAAATTAAATCGAATTAAAAATGATGATAGATCAAAACTTTCTTTAAAAACATTGGATATGTTAATTTTTCTCTCTCTCAATGCACCTCATGCTCTAAATGAGGTAGATTGGAATGCTATTTATGATGTATGGAAGGAGATGAAAACTCAAAAACCTCTTCCACTATGAGAATAGATTGAAAGATCTAGTAATTTTCAGTGTTTATTATCATCAGTGTAAGTGATTTTTTTTAGTTTTATATCATTTGATTTTTACATTTTTTTTTATAATATATTTCAAGTTTTATTATGCTTTTGTATTAACATACTGAATTTAATAATTGTAGGATATCACACAAGATATGTTAAGCTAGAGGACCACAACTGTCAAAGGTTTATAACTGGAAGGAAATGCTACCTTGGATCAATTTTGCAGCCAAGTCAAGGGACTGTTGTTCCAATTATTTGAGATGTGCAATTATTGGAAGTCTCATCATTCCAAAAGGGTTTTAATAGAAAATAGAACAATGATTTGATCAAATCTGAAATTTATAATCTAAAATTCCATTGATACCTCTTATATAAGTTAGAATTTATTTTAATTTTATAAATAAGACCTTTCATATACCTTTAATATAAGTATTTATGTTTTGTCATATTTTTTTCTTATTTCAATTTCATTAAGATGTAGTGATTTCGATATGTTTATTTTGGTTCCTATTTTAAATTCATAAGAGTGACAAAATATTATGGGATGTGATTATATTTCAGAAATCTTTTAGAGCTAAAACGACCCATTAGGGCTTTCGATAAGCTCAAGTTATCTTGATATTGATTCTCCAAATTTGCCTCCATTTTTGGAGTCTCGTTGTATCCCCACTTAAATGTTAAATTCCAAACTTATAACATCATGGTTTGGCATCATAAGCTTGAATAATTTTCTACCATGCTCATAATTTCATTGCTGTATTCATATCTGTAAACAATGTTTCAAATAAAAAAAAAGTTCTATAAGAAAAATCCAGGCCGCATTACACAATTTGACACATCAAAATCTCCTATATCCCAATGGTATCCATGAAAATTATTATAATATTGTCTTCAGGACTTATGTTGGCATTGCCAATGAGAGATTTAAGTAATGCAAGATGGAGCTTCCTTCATTGTTCTATATGTAACGGTCTTTTATTAACATAAATATTGATAGTTTTTTCTTTTTGAAAATGAAATGTAAAAATAATATATTGTGGTCAATTGAAATGTTTTTTTTTTTTAAGTTTTTCATCATAGAAGGGCGACATAAGTATACGCCTTTCTAATTGAAATTCGGACCTGCCCTTCAAAGTTGATCACTGAGTAGGAGGAGTCCGATAAATCTTGAAAGTCCACGTAAATATTTAATTTACAGGAAACATAAATATTTAATTTTATAGATAACCAAATTTTAAATATTTAATTTTTGCAGGGGTCTAATAAATCTTAAAAGCCGACCAAATTTTAAATCTTAGAGTTGCAGGATTCCGATGAATCTTGAAGGTCCACCTATTTTTAAATCTTTAATTTTTACAGGAGTACAAAAAATCTTGGAAGACCACCAAATTTTAAATCTTGGACTTGCATGAGTCCAATAAATCTTGGAAGACCACCAAATTTTAAATGTTGGAGTTGCATGAGTCTCATAAATCTTGAAAGTCAACAAGAGGTGGTTCTTAGAGGCGGTGTTTTACATGGTGTAATTAAAAATAATAGAATAATATTTATGATAATTAATATTTAATAGTAATAATAATAATAAAATTAATATTAATGAGTAATAAAATATTTTAATTTTAATTTTGATTTTAAATTTATTTTATATTAAAATAAAAATAAAATAAAATTAATTGAAATTAAATATTTGTTTGGAATATAATTTATAATATAATATAATAATATATATATATATATATATTTTCTAAGTATAATATAATAATATATTACTATATTATAAAATATGTTATATACATGACGATGACATTTTAATTTTTGAAAAAATAAATAAGGGTTATATTTAGAAAAAAACTATAATATTAAAATAGACATATATAAAATATTATAACAATTTTATATGAGTAAGCAGTATTTATAATTACCTAAAATGTGTTTATTGTTAAATCTCCTCTATAATATAATATTTGAAATTATATATTTATAGAGAGAGAAAATATATAATATTAAAAATAAAAGTATTATAATAATTAGTTGTAGTTTAATAGCATTGTGACAGGTATTAAATATGTATTTATTTTAGAACATGCTTTATAATATAATATTATAAATTATATTATGTAATGTAAATGAGAGTTATATATATATATATATATATATATATATATATATATATATATATATATATATATATATATATATATTTCTTTTTTTTTCCAAGGAAAATAAATCTTTATTCATATTAGAATAACGAACCTACCCCCATGGGGTTTTTATATTGCTCCTTGAGCTGTATAAGATTGTTGGAACCTCTTAAAATTGTCAGTAATTCCTTTTACAAAAATCTCATCAAAAACCACAAAAATAGGTACGCTTGGGTGAGACTGCGTTTCATTATTTCTTTGGAGCTTCATAGTATCACTTTTTATACCAAGATAATTTCCTCTTCAGTAGAGGGGGTGTCTATTATCATCATGTGTCCTGGTTGCAACGTCAGAGCTTGCTTTGATAAGAAATCAGCCTCTGAATTCAACTCTCTCTATACATGTTTAAAAGAAAGAGAAGTGAATTTGGAGAAGAAATGTTGAATGGCTCGTAAGACTGCTTGTAAATGTGGAGACAAAATGTGTGAGCGCTGCATAGCCCAATCCACCACTATTTTTGAATCACCAAAGCACTATAAATTTGTTATACCTTTGTTGTGGGCTGCATATAAAATTGTCAAAAGAGCTGCCAATTCGGCCTTATTGTTGGAGCTATCACCAAGAGCAAACTCTATTAGAAAATTATTTTCCAGGCTAAGGTGGACGGTAGCTCCTACACCAACAAGAGGAGGAGACCGTTGGATGGGTCCATCAAAAAAATCCCATGGAATGTCATAGTTTATGACTGGAGGCTGAATAATTTTTAATTTCTGCACTTTAGGAGGACATTTGTGTTCATTTTTCCACTGAATAATTAAGGACAAAGTCAATTATTCTGCGATAGCTTCCCCATGAAAAATTGTTGTATTTCCAGCCCACTAAATTCCATAAGTGAAGAAAGAAGGTAAAGAAGCAACAGTGCTTACCTCGGGAAAGCTCCACCATTGTTTCATTTGGGATAGAACACTATCAACTGCTTTGAGCTGAAATGAAGTAAAAGAAGAGACCGACTTGCTCCATATCGACTCTACATAAGAAAAAGAAAAAACTGAGGGCGTGTCTTAGAATTTATTCCACAGAGAGAACAATGACTCAAACCTTCCCATCAACATTTTTGCAAATTTTCCCATGTAAGGAGCCTATTATTTAGAGCCAGCCATAACATAATTTTAGCTTTTAATTGTCTGAGAGCTTTCCATACAAGAGTCCACCATTCCTCTTTTTCTATTGAAGTGGTTTCCTCCATGAAAGCCTTATAGCCTTATTTTGCAGAGAAAGATCCAGAAGTAGAGTTTTTTGTCGAAACTACCGTGTCTTATGATTCCTGGTCTAGATGTACAAAATTATTAACCAAAAGGTGTATATAAGAATACCATTCCTGTGAATCCTGCTCACAAAGCCTCAAGGAGACTGTCGATTTCCAACCTGAAGATCCCCATGCATGTGGATAGGAAGAAGCTCCATCTTCTACGGTGAATATCTGATTTGAATGCAAAATATTTCAAAGCCTCTCTGAGAGCTTAAAATTATTTTCTACCCAACCAATGGATCCAAACTAATTTTGACTTGGTTCCCTTTACCAATGTTCCAAGCAGTGCACTTACCAATCATAGGGAAAGATTGGACAAGGGCCTTCCATCCAATCGAGCCATTTCTATGAGATTTTGTTTGAGAATGGAACTAGGTCATAACAACAGTTCCTAGAATGTATTTTTCACATAATATGCGACCCCATAGAGAGCCAGGATTCACAACAAGTATCCATAATGACTTTGTAGCTAATGATAAATAGAATATAGGTAAATTATTTATCCCCCATCCTCCCAGTTCTTTGGTTAAAGCTAAGGTTGACCATTTTGATAAAGGGATTCCTTCATTCTTTTTATAGGTAGTCCAGAAAAAGGAGAAACATTTTTTCCGAACTTTGTGAAGCATTCCTTTTGGAATGGCTACAATGGTGGCCCAATACACAGGAATAATTTGGAGAAAAAATTTAAGTAAGACCAAACGATCTCCTCCGGATAGATAGCGATTGGTCTAATGCATGATTCATTTTTCTATTTTTGTGATAAAGCCATAGCCATTCGTTGAAAACATAGGCATTTGGTTTGAGGGAAAAACCCAAATATTTGAACCCAGTTGCCTAGAATAAGAGAGGAAGAGGTAAAGAAGATCTGAGGTTTAATAATAAGGAACTTGAGGAGATGTTATGGATGAGACACGACTTGTCAAAATTTATCAACATTCTAGTAGCCTTTTGATAGAGGTAAATAATATTAAATAGTTTATAGCATTTTCTTTTGAGGAAGCACGAAAAAGGAGGATGTCATCAAAAAATAGAATATGGGTCATAAATTCACATCCCGCAATGTGTATTCCTTGGAAATTTCCTAAATCTCAAGCTTGTTTTACAAGACGACTTAAAGCATCAGAAATTAAAAGGAGCAAAAAGGGAGACATGGGGCATCTCTCACGGATCCCTCTAAAAGGATGAAAAAAATCAGGGGGGAACCGTTTATAAGGACAACAAAGGATGTAGATTGAATGCATCCCATGATCCATTCCACAACATCCACAACCACCCCAATCTGAAATAATAAGAATATTAGAAAGGTCTAGTTAACGCTGTCATAAGCTTTAGATAAATATAGTTTGAGCGCAAAGGAGTCCTTTTTTTCAGATGTACACATTGCTAAACTTCTTGAGCCAAGGACACAACATCATGAATTTTTCGATTATTTAGAAATCCAAACTGTTCCTCAGAGATAATACTGCTCAAAATGGGCTTCAAACACTGTGCAATTATTTTTGAAATAAACTTGTAAATCAGATTGCAACATGAGAATGGATGGAAATCTCCAAAAGTAGAGGGGTTTTGACTCTTGGGGATGAGGGCAGTAAAGGTCAAATTTAAGGATTTGAGGACCTTCCAATATTTTTTGGATTTCTTCACAACTTTCATAAGATCATATTTTAATAGATCAAAAAAACCCAAGAAGAATTCGATGGTCAATCCATTCGAGCCAGGGCTCTATTCTTTTTTGAAAGATCAAAGAATATGTTTGAGTTCCATATACTCAACTTATTTTTTAAGGACATTATTCATTTCTTTAGAAATGATTTGAGGAAAAAGATTAAGGACTTGTAAAATTTCCTCACTTGGGTATCTTTTAGGGGCTGAGAAGGCATCCTTGAAATGTTGTAAAGCAACTCTAGATTTTTCCATGAAATAGCTTACTTTTGCACCATTTTAATTAAGAATATCCCGAATAGTGTTCTAATTTCCTCTATGTGATGAAAAATGATGGAAGAACTTAGTGTTATTATCTCCTACCTGAATCCAAATTTCTCGAATTTTTAAACGCCATAGTTGTTCCTTCTTCAAGAGGTGGCCATGTCGCTTAATCTCCAATGATTTTAAGGATTCAAGATCTACTTCAGAGAGAAAACCACTTTTATTTGAATTATAGAGACTGGCTATATCAGCTTCAGTTTTTTTTAAACTTTCTTGTTGATTGGCACAAAATTTTTTAAACCAGCTCTTTGTCACCTTATTTATGTTGGAAATTTTTAATGCCCATTGTTTAATATATGGAATGGGCTGATCCGAGGATAGATTCGTCAAGGAATTAGAAATAAAAGACCCATAATCCTCCTCTAAAAGCCACGTCGGGTTGAATTTACTGGGAGAGGGAGGTTTCGGCTCAGGGACATCAATAGATAGAATTATAGGGAGATGATCAAACAAACCACCTGCTTCCACCCATGACTGAATTCTGAACTGCATATTAAGAAGACAATCTGAAATAAGAAATATATCGATTCTTTTAGCTACATCTTCATCCTTTTTATGCTTATTATGCGAAGTAGGGGAATTTTTCTAGGGAAATATGTCCACCAAATTATGGGATTCCAGAAGGGATAGGAAGAAAGGGGCCAAAGGGTCAACTCTAGCCGACACCCCCCAAACCTCCTGTTGAGAAAGGGTAAAATTTAGGTCTCCTCCAAAAATCATGGGTTGAGAAAGGAAGAATTCAAAGGAGAGTAGGGATGACCAGAAAGTATTTTTATCAGAGCAGGGACCATAAATATTAAATAAACAGAAAGATAAACTGGAATTTTGGTCCATGCGGGAGAAAAAAATAAAAGCCTGGTGGAAATTAGAGGAGAGGACTGAAATGGAAGGGCAGCACACTATCACCAAACTTCCAGCCTACCCCAGAGTGTCACTAGAAGCAAAAGACCAATATTTTAACGAATTTGACAAAAAATCCACAACACAGGAACCCGACATTTTAGTTTCTTGGAAAATAAGGACATCTGGGGAAACGGTTTGTACTAACCGTTTGAGGGCTAATTTAGAGGGGGCACCCCAAATAACCCTCATTTTCATCGAAAGAACAATCATAAGAGACCTTTTTAGGGCCTTTCCCTGCTCCAAGGGCCCACTGAATAGTTTTTTGTCTTCCCGCACTAATATCCACAGAGGCTTGGTTTTGTGCTTTAGACAGGTGGGTCTTATGACCTAAAATGATTTTAGGTGTCAGATCAGTAGCCAAGCCACCCTTAACAACAATTTCAAAGTTTTGAGTGGAGAGAGAACGCAACTTGGATACATAGGAACGAGATGGAAAGGGGAGGGGAGAAACACGGGAAGCAATGTGTGGAGACTCTACCCGAGGGGGAGATGGAAGAGAAGGAAAGGGAGGGGGAGACGCTAAGGGAAGAGGAAGAAAAGCCACTAGTTTCAAAACATAGAGGAACATTTTTTTCGGAAATTAAAGGATGGGGAAGGGAAAAATTGGACATACCTTTATCAGCAGTAGTTACATCGACACGACCCAGTTGATGAGCATCCTTTATCTCCTCAGAGGTATCAGACCCAAAGATAGGTGATCCAGGCGAGATTTCAGGCCAGGGTCAATCCTTTTCCACAATTTTTTATATTTGGGTCGAGAGAGGTCAAGACGTGGGCAGCGCAAGGCAAGGTGGCCAACCTGTCTACATAAAAAACATCAGAAAGGAATTTTCCAATAATTAAGCTTCTGTGTCCCTATGCTCCCATGCATTTCAAGTACGATGCCTTCAAATAACCCTTCGCGAACGTCTAATTCGACTTGGATCTTTGCACATCTACAATCCAATTTTGTATCCCAGTATTCCTCAAGGGCAATGAACGTGCCCTGTTTATTTCCAATAGCTTCAAGAAGGGGAAGTTGCCAAAAAAATTGGGAGTCTCGGTAGGATAACCCAAACTCTTTGCAGATATTGCCAGGCATTTTCAGCATTGAAATGAACCTCCAACTGCTAAAGCACAAGGCCTGACGGACCCCAATTCCACACACGATCAATCAATTTTAGTTTATCATCTGCTGAAATTAACTTGAAAAGGAGCCACCCTCAAGAAATATGATGAAAGGAAGGTGAGTATCCTAGCAGGGGCCTCCATTGCTCATTAATACAAGTATAAATTGCCTCAGAAGACACCATTTGACCACAAAAATGTCCCACGAGCGCGTTCTCTAGGTAGTCTGGTACCTCTGAAATTGCAATGTCTTCCCCAACAATGAGCTTGGCGATACCAGAATTTGGACATATTCCTTCCCTAGCTTGTTTGGTTTTGTGACCGTGTGCTTGAGATAGATCCTCCCTGGTCAAAGTGGCACGGTCACCGTTAGGCAATATAGAGGCACCATCATGCCGAGGAAAGGAGGAATGAGGTAGATCATTAGTCTGAGTGCCTTGGGATGAGAAGTGTAAAGAATTATTTGCTTTGTGCATCAATTGATATTGTCCTGGAAGAATGTAACCAACCTCCAGACTGTAAATGAGATCCACATCCTCTTCGCTCATGATGATGTAAACGTAACAGCTACCCACACGAGGAAGAGGGAACGAGCTAAACATGTTAGAGGAGAGGGGGGAGAAAAGGTGGTGGCGAAGAGGAATGAAATGAAATGGAAACGTGGAGACCCCTGAACCTAAGATAGACTACCCAGCCCCACAAACGCAGAAACGATGGTCACATGCGAGGAAAGTTGTAGAGTCTAAAGGTCACAGGGGCCAAAAAAATTCACCGAGAGAGAGAACAACAATACTTGACTTCTATACCATATATATATATATACATTAAGAAAGAAAATATAATATTACAATTAAAAATAAATTTTATTATAATAATTAATTGTAGTTTAATTATATTGAGATAAGTAATATTTTTAATCATAAGGATAGATGTTTATTTTGGAATATGATTTATAATATAATATTAGAATATTATATTATAGTGTTAATTAAGACTTATATTTTATAAAAAATGAATATATATATATGGAAGTATTTAGTTGATCTGCAATTTAGAACTTTAACTATTATAGTTTTTCAAAATGTGGAATTATAAAATCACTTAGTTTACAAATTTTAATGTAGATATTCACTATTTTTGGTGAAAATTTTATCATGGAAAACTATATAATTTTTTTTTATATAATCTTGCAAAAGAAATTTTTCCACATCTTAATATTAGTTTCCTTACATTATCTCTTTTAAGATTTTTTATGGTTTGTAGTAAAAGCTAAGTTTGTTAAAGTTATCTTATGAAAATAATGTTATGTATGTTACTATTATTAACTTTGTGAAAATAATGTTGTGTATGTTACTATTATTAGCTTTATGAAAAGTATGTTGTGTATTTTACTATTATCAACCCATCTAATTATAATCTGATATAGTAATCAGATGTACGTGTTAAGTTACGATTATTACTAAAACTGTAAGATCTTTGTTTTGATTTTCCTTTTCTTTATATTTATGGAATTTCTCCTATTCACATAAAATAATCTTACCATGGTTCGTCACATTCAGACAAATATCATTCTTCAACATTGTACTTTTTTGTATTTTTAATCTTTCATAATTTGAACATATACTCGTTGGGACTAAAATTCCAATTCTACAATTTCAATGAGACTCTATGTCCTATGAAACGATCCCATTTTATTTTACATGGTAATTTGTAAAGTAATAGTTAAAGCCCCCACTTAAATATTAATAAAAAATTCATTTCCCATGTTAACTGATATATATCCTCTAATTCTAATTCCTCCCCAACCATATATACATTGACTTAAATTTAATTTAAAAGTTATAACTATCTCTACTTTCTGACATATATATAATTTTTCAAAAGAGAGATTTCCCTTTTTAGGGACTTTGTTTTAAAAAGGATATTAATTATCACATATTATTTGAACTGTACGCATAACCCTTACTAATAGTTGACATTGCATTTATGTGATTTTGGATCCGCCTTTTAACTTAATCCAATTCAAAGATGCATATTATCCTTTGATTTAAATTATATATATATATATATATATATATATATATATATTAATCGAGTGCCATATGCACTATATTTGTGGATATACGTGGATTTGTAGTTTTGTTGCAAGCATTACCACGTCACTAACATTTACTAAGTTTAATGAGTTTGACTTTCTACCTGTCATCATTTAACACAGATACTAGTTATGGAACTCTTACCTTGCATTCATATATGATAATTTGGGTTATGTATAATCCACATAATAAAGTTTAAACCCGTCATTTGTTTTGTATTTATTGTGGTTTGAAGTGATTTTTTATCCGTATCCAAATACACCAACTCCTGTATGCAATATTCCTAGGGATCGATAATCATTAAATTGACGGTACTTCATTCACATGGCTTGTCCTTGGCTTGATTGAACCCTTCAATCCATAGGAGTTTCTCCAGATTTCCTACAACTGGACGGCAAGGATACGTTCATGGTTAGGGTTTTTGAGCTTCAATAATTGTTTTCATTTTTGGTTTGAGACTATTTTGTACTCTGCTGGTTCAGTTGAGCAACCTCCCTTTCTGGCTCTACTACACATTCCAATTTTTTAGATAAGAAGTTTCATTCTCGGCTTCCCGAACTCTATCGTTCAGTTTGGAGAGGAGATATTCTTCTAGAAGGATGGAGGTGAAGACTTCAATTCCTACACAGAGAATGCACTTGGAAGAATCGTAAGCTCTCTCAGGTAACACACTTTCCTTACATAATTTGTTTATTTTCCACATGGTGAGTTTAAATTGCAGGTTCGAGGTTATTGTGGTGATATAATGTACTTATATATTTTGTCTGCAGTCACATACTTATTTTATTTGTTTCTTTACTAATATAGGAAATTTATATTTCGTTCTAAACTAGTTTTCTTATTTCATTCATTATTACAGGGATGCCTACATCCCATAGCTCACGACGTTTCTCTCTGGGGATTTATGGCTCAATATCATTTTCCCAAAATGCAATCTCGACTAGTAAGCCTATCGTGCATTTGAACGCTCACTGTATACTGCATTCCTCAATAGGTTTTTCTCCTTCTCTGTCATTTATGAGTTAGTCTTGGAATATTTGGTTGTTTTCTTGTAGTCAAAACAATTTCAACTTTTTCTTTAATTCTCCTGTATTTTAATACGTTTTCTTTGTGGCTTCAAATGAACAAAAATGTAAGATGTTCCATGTATTTCGTTTCAATCCTCATGGTATTCTATTTATGACATTACCTTCTCTTACAAGTAATCTGCACCTCTTATGTGTCAAAAATCTAGGTAGGAAGCCTCGTGACACCCTAATGTGGATGTAATTTCAAATTTATCTGAACTGAACATATGACATAATGCACTTTCTAAATAAGGAAATATCGAGAACCAAAAAATATTTTTTCACATTATAGGAATAACTCTTCCAAATACATTAATTTATTTAGGAGAAAAAATTTACATAATAACCAGGGAAATTGTTGAACTCTTTCGGCTTACAAACTTAAGACAATCTCGCACTATTTTACAAATAAAACATATGCTTAGGATAAAACCCAAAGGAATATTGGAAGATTTAGTTATTTTAGTAGAATCTTGGAAGTTCTGAGTAATGTTTGTGGTGTTATAGCCTAGGACACACTTACTGGAACATCCTTTGATCCTAGGCAGGCGATGGTCAACAACTGTAGATGCCTTTATCAAATGAAGATATACGTACATGACCATATTTTATGGTAATACTAACAAGGATATTTTTATTTAATCTACAGAAAAACTAAGTTTGGAATTTGATAACACCATATGTTCTCGGTGAAAATTGGAAGAAGCTAATACATGTACACTACTCACTATAGGAAAATCCTTGCATTTTAAAAATGAGCTCAAGGAAGGTACTATTAAAAACTTCAATAATGACCCTTATTTTGTTACACTAACAACATCTTAATTACTAAGTTTTGTGACATATAAATATAGTGAGAAAAATACTTTTGATGATCCCATTAAAGAGAAATAAATAAGGACCATAGCCTGAAGGTTGTTCTAGTAGAGATACAGAGTGTGAAGACCTTAACTTTTATCCATAATTTGTCTCTTAAAAATAAAGAGAGATTAGTATAGTTCCTGAGGAGGAATGAATAATATTTTTCATGGGATTATAAGGACATGAAGTGTATACATCTTACATTTTGTACACACCATATCTATTTAAAAGAAGGTTTTGAATATGCTTGGAAACCTTAACCTAAAATGACTATGAGATTGAAATTTTTTGTCAAGGAGGAACTTAAAAAGCTCTTAGATGAAAATTTTATTTATATGATTTCTGGCAGGCAATGGGAATCCCCAGTTTTTATTTTCTCTAATAAAAGTCGAATCTAGAGAGTCTACATGTACTATATGGAACTAAACAAATCAACTCAAAAGGACCATTTCCATTACCGTTTATTAACCATGTCCTATATAATCGATTTGGTAAGATTTTTTTTCTTTTGTGGATGGATTTAGTGGCTATAATAAAATTAAATTAATCTCGAGGAACAGGACCAGACAACCTTCACTTTCCCCTGAGGTACATTTTTCTATAGGATCCTATAATTTGGGCTTTGTGATGCACCTACAACATTTCAACGAGTAGTTTTCATATTTTTTGTTAATATGGTCATGATTGTATAGATTTTTTTTTGGATAACTTTACACTATGTAGGGATGGATTTAATGGAGCCTTACAAATACTGGAGAAGGTACTCGAGCCTTATATACAAACCCATCTCTACGTCAAGAGTGAGAAGTACCATATGATGACGGTTGAAGGTATTTTTTTAGTCACTATCTCTCTGCTATAATAATACAGGCCGATCCAACAAAAAATGAGGTAATTTTGAAAATTTATACCCCTAAGATGAAAAAGGAGGCATGTATGTTTTTGGGAGAAGAATCCTATTACAGAGAACTTAGAGAAAATTCTTCCAAAATTTTATTCTCATTCTTTTCTCTGTCAACAAAGGATAAATATTTTGTATGGAATGATAATTGTGATAACATTGTTGCAAAATTGTAAAGGTGTGTAACATCATCTCCAATTTGAAGAGGACCTAATCAGAATCTACCATTTTACATATCCACTATTTCTTTTGATACAACCATTGGAGTTGTGCTCGGGAAATAAAAGGAAAATAAATTGTACACCATATACTGGATCAACATGAAATTAATCCCTAAAGAGATAAATTACAAAGTGATAGAAAAAAAGTTTCTTATTGTTATTCATGCTATTGATAAATTGATCCACCTATTCCATTTGTACCTGCACCATCAATTCTTGGAGCTTTTCACTTTCAGCACAACTTACAATTTTTAGCAGGTTGTCGGTTCCTGAAATTTAGGAGCTGTTTGGAGGCCCTAATGAGCCACGTGGATATTGGTGGCCACCCAAATATTCCATTTGTATGTGCACCATCAGTTCTTTCAGTTTTTCAGTTTCGACACAACTTACTATTTTTAGCAGTTTTTCGGGTCCTGAACTTCCAGAGCCATTTTTAGGCCCTAAATGATGTTTTTTTGGCATTGTGCAGTTGTAGTCCTCGGATATATATTTATAACGATGTATCATGTGCATCAAATGAAGATAGTATGCCAAAGTTACGACCTCGGGAAGTTGAAACACCAATTTACCCAAACGGGGCCCATAGTTTTCACGCTTCATCTCTTAGAGTAAGGTTTTTGGATGTTTAGAGTTTTCCATTGTTTCTCTATAATAAATAGCCCCTCAGGCCTCATTGTAACACAGTTTAGAGGCATGTAACCACCACTTCTCTTCTCAAAGATAAATTGCCAGTGCCCTAGCTATTTTATTTCCATTATGTCTGTAAGCATATTTATGTTATTTGATATTAATGAAATGAAGAGTTATTTCCGTTGCATCTCCATGTTTATGTATATTCCTATATTTTATTTCATTCCTTCATCAATCCATACTAGTAGTTGTTTAGTCAATTTAATGTCTTAAATTGCTTGCATAAATTATCAACTGAGGTTTGTTGGGGGGTTTTTGTTCTTTGATGTCTAAATTAGATTTAAATGGATCTAATGAATTTTAAGAAGGAAGAAAAGGAAGTGCTCCTAAGTAAATGTAATTTACATATAATAAATCAAATATTGTAGGCTAGTTAGAATCTAAATTAGAAAACGAATCATCTATCTTATCTTATCATTAGTCCTATTCCATGGATCTAATTCTTAAAACTAAGATTGAAATTGCAATGCTTGTCTTAAGTAAAAGCAGAAAATGAAAACAACTAATGTACTTCTAGTTACTCCAGCATTCAATTATGAAGTGTTACCTTCTTGAGAGGGTGTTCAGTAACAGATTATACCTAATGATCTAGAAAAGCAAGTAAATTATGGAGAAGGTAGCTCAATAATTGCATTCATTAAACATTAAATCATTCAGTCTTGAAATTAAATCAATATCCCTGGAATGACCTTTAGGAATATCAGTGATGCAACTTAAATGATGATCTAGAAGAAAAATGTGAAAGCATGTAAAAATGATTGTAAACAACTAATGTATATTTGATTTTCCCCAACATTCAATGTGAAGTATTACCCTCTTGAGATGCTCTGTAAGAAATCAATTATACATTAGTCTTTAAGTTCCTCGAAAGCAAGTAAAAATGTGCATAGTAAACTCAATAACTGTATGAATTAGACATTTAATCATTTAGTTGAGGATCATCATCTTGAAATGGCTTTTGAGAACATCCATTGACACAATAAATTGACAATTATATGCCTGAGAAAACAAATGACAAAACAGTAAGAAAACTAAATAACTGTATATTCTTATTGCTTTAATCTTAATTCGATTTGAAAACAGAGTTATCTATCTTCACGAAATATTTTAGAAGAACAAGGCTTACACAATTATGTTTTAATGTTATGTTAATCAAAACTAGAATGAAACATTAATATAATCAGAAAACACAATTTCTAAAATCATAGTAATGGAAATTAAACTAAAAACAAAAAATGAAAAACCTCCTCTAATGCAGGGGCCCTCTGCAACTGATTTGGCTAAAATGCTAGTTGGTTAAACATGCACTTAAGCAATAATTGGCAACACGAGCCTTGTATTATGATAGAATGAAGTCTTAATATAGTGTATCAGTAGAAGCTTCAACTCAAAACTTAATTTCTTAACTATATCTTCTTGGTTCTGTACAACTGGTATTTAAAGCAAATAAACATAATTGTCTATGAGACAATCTGGCTTCAGGTGGCTAATTCGACTTATAGAGTTGCAATTTGACTGTTAAGCACTTGATTTCCTACGATAGATAAAATCAAGAGTCTCGTTGTTCTTGTCTAACGTACTTTGACCATGCCTTTAACCATGATCTTAGGCCTTCTTTTCTAGTCGATCTTGACGGACTGAATAGGAAAAAATCCATGTGGAGATGATTCAGGAAATGCCCATGTGGCTCAATTCTTCATTTGGCACCTACAACCTGTCAGACCATAAGAGTAGATATGGAATCCACGTTTAGCTACATAATAAGCTGCGTTCTGTAGCTAAATTGCAAAAATCCATTCAAATAGAAAGAACATGAGAATATAACATGGCAATCATTTTAATGCATTCCTTGAGACAAAAAATAACATTTATCAATGATTGGGGTATGTGATCTTATGAGAAAGTAAGGGAAAAAGGAGAGAAGGGATGTCAAAGAGAGGGTAATTATGAGGTTCAACATACCCCCACTGCGAAGTCATTGCATGTACTCATGCAATTTGCCAAAAATGTTAGTTCTTTCCTACTGCATTTTCTCAGACACTTCTGCTAGAACATCCAATTTCTTTCTTTTGTTTTTCTTTGAAGTGACTTCCATCCTTGGCCTTCTCATAAGAAGCTTGTACTTGAGGTTAATGACTTATTTGTTTAGTAACTTGTTCTTTCTTTTCAATTTCCAGTTTTTCTTATACCACAGTCATAGATGCAGAATGATATTATCATGAATTACCTTTTGCAACTTGTTCTGCTGCTTCAAGGTCTCATTCTCCTATTTGATATGTCTTTTCAATATCTCTAGTTCATAAATATCATGTTTGAGAGTTTCAACTAGAGGTTCTTGTGGATTGATAGAAGGTTCTGGATTCATTTATGCACTTCTCTTCTCCAGTAATTCTACATAATCATATATTTCTTGTTTTGCTGGATCTATTCCTAGAGATCCTCTACTGAGGCTACCTTCAAAATTATGAATAAGAGAATTTTGAGGACTGCGAAGAGGAGTAATGTTGAGAGGAGATGGTATAGGGGTTTCTTAATTTAAACTTATAATCTCTGTCTCTTTTGATAATGTTTTCTTTATCGAACCTTGGAGTCTGGGGCTCCTTCTCAGTTGTGGAGAATTTGCATTTTCCTCATTTGTAACCTTATTCCTCTTTCTCATCTTACCTCCTATCTTGATTTTCTTTCTGATTTCTTTCAGCTCTTCAGAGATGATTTTTTCATCATTCTTCTGTAATTAATATGTAGGTTTGTCTTAAATGTTTTTATCAGTCTTCTTCCTTCTTCTCTTTCTGACATTGTCTTCTTCAGGTGGTTCTGGTGCTTCTTGGAAATGGTTTCTAATGAGAAAAATCTCCCAGGTATTTCCTATGCTTTTTAAATGAAACTCAACTTGTATCTTTACCAACCCATGATGATACATGGTGGTATCTATGAAATGTATTCTATTTTGCACATTTGTGGACATCCTTTTTAATGTATTTAGAAGAAATAAGGGAATATTTATTTCACAATTTTCTAATAAATTCATTGTTAAATGGATATGGTATACATACATGCAACCAAACCTTCCTTCACAAGTGAAAACTTTTTGTAAAGCCAAGAGCATGTGGGGATACCTATTCTAAAAACAGAGTCATCCATACCTGGGTTTTTGAGTATAACTTTCCATGATTCACTATGGAACTCCTTTTTTTTGAACCATCTTTCACCATGTCTTCCAAGTTCTGTGGCTTTGGCCATGAATGATTTAGTGACTTCGAACTTGATGTCTCCAATTTCCACTTATGTGCCATCAAAAGATCGAGAAAAGGATTTGGTAATCTCCTTGTGAAAAACATTGAATTTTTCTATGAATTTAAGCCATCCAAATTTCTGCAACATTTCTTTGATCTGTGGGTATCCTTCCATGTACTTTTCTCCTACTGGATCTTATGTGACAAGTAGGCCCATGGGAAGGTCAGGATAAAGAAACTCTAGTCACTTTGAAGCTATACTCAGTAAGCATAAATCACTTTCGGGGGATCCCCTCTTGTCCTGAGTCCCGACATCAAGTGAATCAAAACCATTCATCGAGTACACGAGCACCTGCATTGGCTAATCAAGTTCTACTATGCAAAGTTCTCAACCTTCATAATTACTCTTCTTTGTTTATGAAATGAATTGACTATGGATATGATGAAAATTATTGAGGGTTTGTGGAATAAATAGGTGGTAGAGGTTTTTGAAGAAACATAGATGGGTATGTCACTTCACAGGTCATAATCGTTAATCATCAATAAGGGAGTTAATTATGGACCGTTATGCAACAAAATGCGGAAGATATGGCTCATTTATGGTAGATGGAAATCACAATCAAATCAAATGATGATTTGTCAAGGAAACATATGACCATCCATATTATACATTCTTAATGTTTTAACCTTGCTGTTAAAATAAATTTTTTCACTTTACCTTTTAAAACTAACCTTTTTGTTTGTTGTTTATTTGGTGTTGATCCTTTAGGTACTCTTTAGAATGCTGGTCTTCAAAACATAATCCTTCAATTTCGTGTAATCATAATTTGTTTGTAGGATACACAATTGTGTCAGAACTTCTAAATGAGATGTGGCTGTAGAATAGAATTAGTTGCAGAATGGAATCAGTTGCAGAATGTAGTGAGCTGTGGAATGTAGTCAGCTGCAAAATGTAATCACTTGCGGAATGTAGTCAACTGCAAAATGCAATCTGTAAAAAGAAATGAAGTATGGCTATTGAATATGAATTTGAAATGAAATGGAAGTGGAGTATGATTGTGAAATGGAATGAAAGTGGAATATGACTGTGAAATGGAATTGAAGTGGAGTGATATGGAATGAAACTACAAAATTAAATGAATTTGTAGATTATGGGCTATAAAGATGGAATATGAATTTAGTTTTGTGTTACTACTTATTACAGAAAAGAAATGGAAAATATAGGATGTCAGAAATCTCTGATTTTTACCCTGTATTTTCTATATAAGTATGCCAATCATTGTTTGGTTTTCATACTTATACACTTTTTTTTTTTAATATATATATATATATAGGAAAAATAAAAGCTAAGTTAGTCAAGAAGAATAATTCTTCTTCAGTAACTTCATATTAGTATTATCCTAGAAAATCTTGATAAAATCTTCTCTTGAAATTGGCTTATGATATATTTTCAACTGATTACCATTCAAAAGAAGAGGTACATTTTCTTCATATATTGTACTTATCTTCATTGCTCCAATATCAAAGACCTTTTCAATCTCATATGGCCCAAGCCAATGAGTCTGAAACTTTCCTTGGAAATATTTGAATTTTGAATCGAACAAAAGTGCCCAATACCCCACTTGAAACTTCTTTTCCTTGATATACTTATCATGCCATTTAGCCCTTTGCTGTTGGACTATACTAGTTCTTTGAACTACATCATTCCTAATTTCATCAAGCTCATTGAGTTGCTCCAATCGATGTTTCTGTGCTTTTGATAAATCAAGTCCCAATTGGAATGCCATCTTGAAGGTTCAGATATGAAACTCTATAGGGAAGATGACTTGATTTTCATAAACAAGTTAATAGGAAGTATGTCCTGTTGTATTCCTCCATGTAGTTCTGTAGGCCCATAAGGCTTCAGGAAGCCTTTCTGCCCAATCTCTTCTATGTATATGTACAATCTTACTAAGAATTTTTTCAATCACTTTATTGGTAGATTCTACTTGACCATTTTATTATGGATGATAAGGAATATAATTTATGTGGTTGATCTTGTAACCTTCCACGAGCCTTTTCACCAACTTGTATGTAAAATGGGGTCCCTGATCTGTCAAAATTTCTCTCGGGACACCAAAACGAGTGAAGATATCCTCAAAAAGAAAATTAACTACAGATTTTTCATTATAAAAAGGTAATGTTTTAGCCTCTACCCATTTGTTGACATAATCAGTACATACCAAAATATACTTCTTTTTTTTAGATGGTGGATTGATTGGTCCAACAAAATCCAAGGCCCATTTTTCAAAAGGCTCAATAAGTACCAGAGTTTGTAATGGAATTTCATCTGAAGGAGCAGGTTTCCCTACCCTTTGGTAGTTGTCACACATTTTGACATATTCTTTGGCATCTCTGAAAATGAATGGCCAATAATATCCTAAGTGAAGGATTTTATAGGCTCTCCTCTTGTCAGCAAAGTGTCCACCACAAGGTTCATCATGACACACCTTAAGAATTTCAGGAATTTCATCTTCTCGAACACATCTTCTGATAATGAGATCTCAACCTGTTTTATACAATTCATTAGTAATCCATGAGTATCTTGCTCTTATTTGAATGATTTTTCTTTTCTCTCTAGGAAAACTGTGTGAAGGTAATTTCCCTGTGACTAAGTAATTAGAAATATCTGTTAACTTACGTGTTTGAGTAGTTATTTCAAAAAGATATTCGTCAAGAAATTTATCTTCAACTAGAGTGTCATCTTTGATATTTTGAATTCTAGACAAGAAATCAACAACTGTGTTTTGTTTTCCATATCAGTCTAGAATGATGATGTTCAATTCTTGCAGGAGTAATAACCATCTTTTAACTCTGCCATTAATAATAAATTTATTCCTGAAATATGTAATTTCAGAGTGATATGTAAGAACAAAGGTCTCATAGCCTGTTATATAATGTCTGAATTTGTTGATAGCATGAACAACAACTAAGAATTCCTTTTCAGTTACAATGTAGTTTAACTCCGTGGGAGTCAAATTTTTACTTGTGTAATAGATGGCATAGGGGATCAAATATTTTTTTCCTAATACAACTCCCAGAGTTGTATCTGAAGCATCTGTTGAAATGTGAAAATGTAGTTTCCAATTGGGACCTCTTAAGATCGGTGCTTCATAAATTTTTACTTTTAAAGTCTCAAATTCCAACTCACAATAAGGATTCCAATTTAATTCACAATCTTTAGTGAGCAAATTGAAGAGTGGGGATGCTATTTTAGTGAAATTTTCTATAAATCTTCTATAATATCCTATGAATCCTAGAAAACTTCTAACATCCTTTTGACAACTTGGAATTGATAGTTTGGAGATGACTTCAACTTTAGATTTATCAACTTTAATTCCATCTCCTGAAATGTGATGTCCTAAAACAATCCCTTATGTAAACATCATAAAAAAAAATTCATGGCTTAGTGAAAGGTTTGCTTCCATAAATATTTTAAGAACCGTTTCCAAATTTTCTAAAGCTTCTTCAAATGTATTCCCAGAAACTGTAAAGTCATCCCTACACACCTCTACATAATCATGTATTAGATTAGAAAAAATTCCTAGTACTGCCCTTCGGAATGTTGCAGGTGCATTGCACAATCCAAAAGGAAGCACTCGGTAGGCATAAGTCCCCAATGGACAGGTGATTGTGGTTTTATCTTGATCCTCAGGTGCTACATGAATTTTATTGTAACCACTAAAACCATATAAGAATGAGAAATACTTCTTACCTGCTAATGTATCAAACACTTGAGCTATAAAGGGTAAAGGAAAATGATCTTTTAGGGTTGCTTTATTAAATTCTCAATAATCAATGCATACCCTCCAGTTACCATTATTTTTGGTCACAATCACTAAGGGGGAAATCCACTCGCTATCTAAAATTGGGTCACTAGTACATTTGGAAAAAATTCTGACACTTGGTTCCGACACTTTTGACCAAATGTCGGAAATTTCCCCAAATTTTTTCAATCCCGCCCAAAACCGTCGCTATACTGACGTCTAGAGAAATGTGTCGCAATATCGACACTTAGACAAAGTGTTGCAATTGCGACATTTGAAGGAAGATGTCGCAATTGCGACACTATGCCCCAAAGCATCGCTATTGCGATGGCTGCTTCCAAACGTCGCAATTGTGACACAATTTCTAAGTGTCGCAATTGCGATGTTTGGAGGCAGCCGTCGCAATAGCGACGCTTTGTTTGCGACACAATGTCTAAGTGTCGCAATTACGACGTTTAGAGGGATCCGTCGCAATAGATATGCTTTGGCCACCATCGATATAACGACACTTATATGCAATAAACGACAGTTATATGCCTTTGCAAAAATGGTCGGCTTATAGAGCAGCGCGAGGAGTAGTTAATGGAGCCACCTTTGCGATTGTGCATAATTTGGAGAGAAAATAGTAATAATGAGAGAGGCACCTTTAATTGCGTCTTTGATTTGTGAAGGTATGGATTGTCCAGCCTACAATTCTATGTTGTCAAGAAAGACTCGCAATCCTCTGGAAACAAGACTGTTGTGAAGATGCCTGGCGAAGAAACGGACATCGGGTTCACGACTGTTGATGAACACATCGTAGTCCAGTGAAGAAGGCACCAAGGAGGGTATTCTCAGTGAATGAGGGATGTTGAAATATTAATTTCAACTACCCTGTCCTCTGGCCGCTTTCTAAATCTGTTTGAATGGCTCTGTCAAACAACCGCTTTCTAAAATTGATGAACAGTCAATTTTGGTTTTGAAATCACAGTCCCTGCACACTTAAAAACAAAGCGTTGTATTATTTTGGAAACAAAGCAATTTAATAGTAAACGTGGGAGATTTTAATTCAGAAGAACATGGTCCCACAGACCACAGACCAAATCATCCATCCACGTGGAAGTAGGCAATTCGATCGCGTTATTTTTTGGCCCGTCTGCATTGTGGAATTCCGGACCCGAAACATTATAGGGCGGAATTAATTTGATTTTCGCGTCATAGTTTTCCTCCGTAAGAAAAGCCAAAAAAATGGACCCGAACTTTTATATGGCGTATTCTATGAATTTTTCGCATCACAAATTAGGGTGACATCAGCAGGCTATTTTGGAACGCAAATTTGTGATTGAAATCGGGTTTATTTTTTTTGAAGTCCGGACGTATGATATAGTTTTATTAATATTTTGTTATAAGTTTTGTTTCACCGCCCGATAGTTATTTAAACCATTGGCTCATATATAACACATGCGCAAATATTTCACTTTGGGCATTTGTAATGTGGGCCCCGAATACTTTAAATAGGTACATATACATTAGACAGTTTAAAAGTTTTGAGGATTGCACCCCCGGTGCAATTGTTTCTTTATAAGATTATATGATACATGTGAGATAAAGGTTTATTATTTATCATATATAAATAAATTTTATCAATATTGGACATTTACACTTTTATGAGGTGATTTTATAAGTAAATTCATAAATATCTCTTTTTAATCCTCATTTTACTCCATGAATATGTTTGGAAATGAAATTTCAATAGATTAATTTTCTCCTAACCTATGTATCATCGATATTGTACATTTACATTCTTAATTATGAGGTGATGTTATAGGTAAATCCATGAATATCTTCTTTTAATCTTCATTTTACTCCATGAATATGTTTGGAAATGAAATTTAAATAGATTAATTTTCTTTCTATTATATGTTTTACGAAGATATGGTAAGGAATTCTTTCTTGTTCTCCTTAGAAATAATTATATATAAATTTTTTTTTTTTCAAAATAGATTAAAAAAATTATATGAGAAAAATTATTAATTCATTAATATGTGTGTGTGTGTGTTGTGAGGAATAATTTCATAGTTCAACTTAATGGTTCATTATATAATCATGTGATCATCACCATTGATATATCTTAAAAAGCAACTGAAAATCCATGTGTACAAAATCGATGTATACTCTAGAGAGTGGTTCTCATATCACTATGTAAATTGTTGTATGCTACTTCAACAAAATTATAAGATAAACTGTAATACACATCATATATGCACCATAACAATTGGTACAGGGTAAAACCCACCTGCCACACCTTTGTACTTGATCCAATTTCCTCTGTCAACTCTTCTAGTTGTGGGAGTTTCCTCCAAGGATCATAATACCCCCAAGGCCTGTTATCACCCTAGTAATTCTCAGGTTGTGGGATAGGGATTTTTGTAGTTAAGAACACCAAGGGTAGCCAAGAACCGCTTTGGGAATTCAAGATCTAGCCTTCTTGAACTCTATAGAGGGATGTCTCCATATGATTTAGCTTTGTTTTAGTAACAGATATTAGGCTAGCATTGATTGTGTATTTGGGTTTGATTTTAAAAGATTGGTGGGAATAAAGAGATTTCAAGGTGAACCAAAAGGATCTACTAGAATATTGGGCAATGGAGTCAACTCTCTAGGCAAGAAGAACTAAGAAATAAGGCTCAGAGATGCAAATGTGCTAAGGGAAAGATAGGTGACCTTCTAAGGCTATGTATAGGCTTTATTTGATGGAGTGGATGGAATTTGAGAAAAACAACACTTACGAATCCTTAAGCTATAGATAAGAAGATTAAATAAGGGTATCTAACTGGGAATCGTAGAACTACCCATAAGGTTTTACGAATAGGCTATTACTGCCCTACCATCTTTAAGGATGCCAAAAAATTCGTGCAGGCCTGTGATAGCTACCAAAGGGCAGGACGACCTGGGCAGTCTGATGAAATGCCTTTGAACCCTCAACTAGTGATTGAACCATTTGAACGCTGGGCACTTGATTTTGTTGGCCCTATTAGTCCTCCCTCAAACCACAAAACATACATCCTAGTTGCAACCGAATATGTCACTAAGTGGGTCGAAGCAGAGGCACTTTCAAAAGCTACAAAGGACTCTATAGTACAATTTCTTTTCCAAATCTTTGTGCACTATGGTCTCTGAAGGGACATAATCACAAATGGAGGACCACAATTTGTAGGTAATAAATTAGCTGAAACATTGCAAAACTACCACATTCAGCACAAGATTACAACTCCATATCACCCATAGGCCAATGGCCAAGTAGAGAGCACGAACAAAGTAGAAAACATTAAAATGCCAAGTAGAGAGCAGGAACTATAGTTTTCTTGAGAAATTTTATTCACACTGAATAGTTTGAATTGTGAAGTATTTATACAAAAAAATGTTTACAAAATATCTCAGGAATTGAGATAATGTTTTAATAAAAAATAGGAAATAAAACTTAAAAAGAGGGATAACTGCAAAAAAATTTGCAAGCTGTTACCTTTTTACAAGCAAAAATAGAACTGATTATTCTAATTTGAACTGATTGTTGTTGTGCACTTTAACCCTGTATTTTTACCATTTGAGGTAACAGTAAAAAATGAATTTCCAAGTGAATTTCCTGTTTTTTATCCATTAATTTCACAGCAGATCTATGAATTCTTGCCACTTTTCTGCAGAGGGGATCTTCATAGTCTTCAATTTTCTATAACTTTCATCTTCCTCTGTATACTTGGCAAAGTTAGGCTTGATAGTGAACATATGCCTGATCTCATTATCTAAAAAGAATAGATTTTCAAAATACTGAAGAAGTATTTTGCATGTTGGTGATCCTTGAGGCAGTTGTTGTCTGGCTTGCTCTTTTGCATGATTTCTGATTTTTAGATCATAATCTTTCTGAGGCATTAACTTGTCATTCAATGCATGAATATTAGGCAAACCTGCTTCTGACAATGTTTTGTATTTGGCTAAAAATCTTGAGATGGATAAATTCATGTCTTTACACTGGTCCTCTAGATTACTCATTATGTTTCTTTTGTTCAGGACCTTTTTGATTTGAAGAATGGTTTCTATTCTATCAACAATTTTCAATTCTTCCAACTCTTCCCTAGTTTTACTATTTAAAAAAGCTATGAGTTGGATTGCTTGGGCTATTTTTTTGTCAATTTCCCTCTTAGTCTTATCAATCTCTGCACTAGCAACTTGAAGTAACTCCCTCTGTTCATAAATTATCTGAATTGAAGGCCATTGAGAATGAATGCCATCAATAATTTTGGTCCATAAATGATTTTTTATAAAGGCCACTTGATCTGTAAGATTTACTTGTGCTTGTAGAATCTTTACCTGTTCTTGTAGTCGATCAACCCTTTGCTCATGTCCTCTAGAAGTAATCAAGGCATCATTTTTGGATTTTTCTAAATTTTTAATAGTGCCTTTCAAACTAAGAATCTCTTTATCTTGGTCTTGTAGTGTGCTCCTCTGTGAGGATGAAGAAGAATAGGCAGAGATTAGAGAAGTAATTGGCACTACAGTTGGCAGTACTCCTTTCGGTGCCAAGTGTTCTGCCAAAGTAGATGGTATAGCAGTGTTTACAGTGGGGATCACTGTAGGAATGACCATTGGTTGTGCTTTTCTTAGTTCTTCATTCTCTTTCATTAGAGATTCTATTTTTCTTTCCATTGTTTTTATCTAATTTTTCATTTGATGTACAAGCTGATTTAAATCATCATTCTTTGTTTTTGCTGTAGAATTTCTTTTGCTTGAGAGTTTTCACTCTAATGCAGCTTCAAATTTTTTCTAAGAGTAGCTATATCCTCATTTTTCTGTTTAATTAAGACTTTTTCCCCTTCAATGTTGGTTGGGTCACCCCCTGCTTCAATCACTATATCTTCTAGTGCTTTTATTCTTAAATTATTAGCATACAGTGAGGCTTTGTCCAACCTCATTTGATTTTGGAGGTTGAGCACTGTTTTCTCAAGCCTAATTGATTTCATAGTTTTACTAACAATTTTGGAATATAGCATTTCAATATTGCTCCTATGAGATTCAATTTGATCTAATTCATGAATGGCATCTACATCCAGTTCAATATCTGTTTTGGAATAATCTGCCACTGATTTTGGCTCAGCCACTGTAGGCTTGAAGAATGACATTACCAATTTATTGGATGAATAATCAAATGCTGAAAGAAGCCTATCTTTGTTTCTAGGATTTTCCTTAAGAAATATAGAATGAGCTTGATTCTTGAGCTCTTCATTCTTCTCTTTAATTTGTATGAATCTGATCTGAATCTCTGACTTTGTATTTTCAGTTTCCTGAGAAGAAAGAGGCAAATCGACAGTAGCCTGGTTTTCCTTCATGACTGTATCTTTTTGTTGTGTTCCAATTTTTACATTTTGAAGCTCTTTTAATGTTTGAGTGACTATTCTTGTTGCTTCATCATTTATATCAATATTTACAGCCTTATCCTTTTCTTCTTCTGTTGACTTGCTTCTTTTACTATAAGGAGTTCTGAATTTTATGTCCTCAATAGTCTCAGCTATGAAACTATCGCCTTCTCTCTCTCTTTTATGTACATTATCAGTATCTTTGCTTGTAGAAGCCACCTGTACTGTCTGTTCAATCTGTTTGTCTTTTCCACTGTCTACCTGTATTACCTGTATTGCCTGTGAATCATCATCAGATAGGGTTTTTGGCTCCCATTCAATTTTATTTACATATCTTTCAATATGGGGCTTAGGATCATGCAAGTAAACAGGCAAATTACATTTTACCCTTATTACACTCAAAATACCTTGTGGGTCATACTTCCATGTAAAACTACATGGGAACTTATAATCTTTAAGTTTGACATTTATCTCATTGGCAGCTTCTCTGTTATTAATAATGAATGGTCCAATTTGATTTTTTAGCTTAAATTGGGTCTTTTTCTTGAAATCTATGAAGTTGATTTCATCTACATTCAATAGTTGTCTCAGATATTCTAAAGCAAATATTCTTGTAGTAACAAATCTGGGTAACTTATGTGGGGCCAGGGATGAACCATACACTCTGATTTCTGTATGATTTTTATATAAATACCAATCTCCAGTTTTGTAGCTCTCCGATAACTTCAAAATTCTTCTTGTCTCATCATTGATCCTAGGTATCTCCTCTTTCTCCAAGAGATACATAGCAGGGGCTATAAATGAGTCATTGAAATTTGTAAAACTATACTTTCTGTTCCATTTCCTTAAAATAGATGACCAAAATACTACTAATAGAACTTTTCCTTCTGCATCCACTTTCTTACATTCAATTGGAAACTTATCTATTTGATAATATAGGAAGAGGTGGAGTAGATAAGAGGAGTATCTGAAAACTCCTTCTTATGATAACCTGGATAACTGATAATGCATACTTTCAGAAATAAATCTAGCAAAATTGAATTGAATGGATGGTGATTGACCAGGGCTTAGAGTTGACAGAAAACCTAGGATATCCACATCAGTGAATTCATCACTGGCGTATCCTATTATGAAGGAGAGCATTGAGACAATCTGTCTAGTTTCATCTGGGAAATCAACGGTGTCGAAAGGAGGATTTAAATTAGGAATATCAATTTGATTTGGACAAAAATTCTGGTATATTTTGAATCTAGCATTGAAATCCAAGTCAAGATATAGTTGGGTTAAATCTTCTATTGATAGGGAAGCAGAATTGGGGTCATGATTCATTTGCAGCATGGAATTTATCGACTCTTCAGTGATGTAAAATAGGGTATCTTTTTCTTTTTTTACAATACATGTTTTTTCTGGCATATAATAGGCTTGGCATAATCTGATAAAGTCAGGAACATAATGAGTGAGAGGGACAATATATCTAGGCAGATTGGATTCCCAAATTGGAATATCTTTGTCACCCTCTTCCACTGATTTTCCATAGCACCAATTATAGACATCAAGCAGGTTAAATTCTAAATTAGGGTCTAGTATTCTATAGTCCAGATCAACTAAAGGGTTGTTCTCTGGAGAAATGACTAGAGGCTGGACTAGTCTGACCACTTCTGTAGAATCAGCCATGAGTACAGGAGTTGGTTTGTCAATTTTGAAGGACATAGGTTGAGGAATCTTTGCAGAAGACTTCTTCTGAGATTTTGGGCCTCCCTTCTTGGGGGTTACCGATTTCTTTTTCATTTTTAATAATGAACGAAGCAAGATTAAATAGTTTGATAAGTTCCTTTACGAGAAAAAGGGGGTTCTTGGTGAATTTCTACTAAAAATGGGGTTTCTGAGCAGGTTTTTTAGGAAATGCAAGGAATTTAAAGCTTAGAACGTGTATTTAAAATTGAATTCAATAGCAAAATGGACCAGGGTATGGAAAAAACTGCGAGAAAGGGAAATTAGGGATTCCAGGGAAATTTTGACAGAGTTTCCCCTAAAAAATGGACACTTTTTTGCAGTAACTTTGGTAATTATTTGAAATCGACAAGAATTTTCAAATCTCAGAGGGCAACTTCGAAGAAAATTACCTGGAGAACCAGCAAAATTCGGTTGAAGACATTGCAGAGTTGCTCAGTCTTCAATTTTTTGAAAATGGCTTCGCAGAGGACAATGTAGTACTTTGTAATGGAAATTCAGGTCAATGGGCGTCGAAAAATGGTACTAGTAGGTTGAAAATGGCTCTGCAAAGTTTCTCAGGGTTCAAACAACGTGATTTTGAGGAAAAACGGTTCTGCAATGTTTTTACAGGTTTAAAGCGAAAAGGTGAAAATTTGAATGAAAAATATAATTTTAATGTATTAAACGATGGTATAACCATAGTTAAATGACATTAAACTCAGGTTAAATGGGTGAGGTTTAGGGAATACCGCCAGTGGTATTCATGAGGGTAAATGGTGGTAAGCGGAAACTAGCTTTTCGAATGCGATACAATGTGGTGGCGACACGTAAGCGCGAGTGGTTTGGAAAAGCCACCCATTTCGCGCGGCTTTTCCAAAAGATCAAACGAATACTTTATGAGCGCGGAGATGTATTAGCGCTGTCAGATCTGGATTCAACGAGCGAATGGCCACCATCAAAAGGAAAGGTGCAGGGAAAAGGTAAGTTATCGGGTTCACTTTGGGCCATTGATCTTGGGAAACCGTCGCTATAACGACATTTAGAGAAAAGTGTCGCAATACCGACACTTAGAAAAAGTGTCGCAATTGCGACACTATGCCCTAAAGCGTCACTAGACAGCTGCCTCCAAACATCGCAATTGCCTCCAAACATCGCTATTATATGTTTTACGAAGATATGGTAAGGAACTCTCTCTTGTTCTTCTTAGAAATAATTATATATAATTTTATTTTATTTTTCAAAATAGATTAAAAAAATTATATGAGAAAAATTATTAATTCATCAATATGTGTGTGTTGTGAGGAATAATTTCATAGTTCAACTTAATGGTTCATTATATAATCATGTGAGCATCATCAATGGTATATCTTAAAAAGCAACTGAAAAGCCATGTGTACAAAATCGATATATACTCTAGAGAGTGGTTCTCAAATCACTATGTAAATTGTTGTATGCTACTTCAACAAACTTATAAGATAAACTGTAATACACATCATATATGCACCATAACAATTGCCATACAACTAATTTGTTTTAGGATACATGTGGCATTCTAGGGGTAAATTCTATATGATGTGTATATCATTCTATTAGGTGTTGGTAAGTTGTGAGTATCTAAGAAATGATAAGGAATATCCATACATCATGATCTTGTATTGTGATTATAAATTGTGTCTATAATTTCCATAAAATGTATAAATGATTTGTTTAAAAAAAATCAACACAATCAACCCTAAACAATGCTCATGATGTGGAATGTCATTGGAAAAACCAAAATGATGGTCACATGTCCCATTTCTATGGTAATGGTGATCATATATATGTTTTAGCGACACTTGATGAGTAATTAAATAAATCTCAGAGTGTGACTCATTGTGCATATTTTTTTAAAGCATGATTTGTTTTCCTAGTTTTTACTAATTTGTTGACATATTTTATTCATTTGGAAAGCTAATTAATGATGCTTTAAGTAATTAGGACCTAATGAGAGATCATATTCACATCTTCACTGAAATATATTTGGTAATTGTAGTCACTATATGGACCGCACATGCATGCTACTTAAGAAAAAATGAAATATAAACTAAAATACACATCTTATATTTGCCATAACAATTGTCATACAACTTATTTACTTCTAGATACATATGAAATACTTCAGGTAAATGCCATATTATGTGTATACCGATATAGTAGGTGTTGTTAAGTTATGAGGATCTAAGAAATGATAGGGTATCCACACATTAGTAGTGCCCTGGTGAATTTTTTGCATAATTTTCTATTTGTTGTAATTTTGTTGCCTGGATTTGTTATAGATTTCAAATAATATATACAATTATCTACCAATTGTTCTTTATAAAGAATAATTACAATAATTAGTCACCTAAAAGTGAGCCATGTGAAAATATTGGTAACATGAGTAACCTGGTAAGTTGTAAATGAAAAGTGAATAACCTCCACTCACCAACAAGTGGCAGGCAAGGTTGGAATTTGGATTTCTCTTTACCCGTCACACAATTTTTTTTGACGTTTTGGTCATTATTTTTCTAGTCAATAAATGTTACGTTTAAAATTTTGCACTTCATTAATGATGTTCTCATAATAAATTAACCCTTCACCAATAAAATTTTGATTAAAAAATTGAACGCTCTTCCATTTTCTTTGGATTTTGGAGTGTGATATATCTGTGTCATGGACTTTTAATACCTAAAGTTTCAAGAGAAATAATTGATTCTTGTCAAACTAATATTTCCTCAATATATGCTATGATCTACTAAAAATTACTTCAAAAATCAAGTAACCTTCCAATATAAAGAAAAAAACATGAACGAGCTTTCCCTAAATTGCAATAATTTTTTGTTTATTATTAATATTGCATAATCTGTCTTATAAAAATTGCATAATCAGACTAAGAAAAAATCCTTAGTACATTTTTTATTGTTGTTGTGATTAAAAAAATGAGCCAAAGAATGCTAAGGCACTCAGAGAAATCAATCTATGTATTATTTCTCACAAAATCATGTTGAGTAGTGGAGACTAAGCACTAGATTTTTTTTTGTCCTCAATCTCTCTATTAATTATGTCTATGTAGTTATAAGAATAACAAGCCAAAGAAATCTCAGGCTTCCAGAGAAATTAGTCTCTGTGTGCAGAAATTAATGATTACTGTTGACTAAATGTTATACCATTTGAAATTGCTGAGCGAAATTAATCAGGCCATGATGTACCATTTGTTAGTATCTATTTTCTCATGTATGAAAGTTGATGTACCATTGAAAGTTTAATAATTCTATTGAAAGTTTAATAACTATATATATATATATATACATATATGTATATATATATTTTTTTAAATTTAATGATTAATAATAATTAAATTAAAATTCTTAAAAGACAAAATAAAAGCCTAATAATCACGAACTATTATGATAATTTAAAAATATAGAACTCAGGCTAAACATAGTTACAAAGATACCAAGAAAAGAAGAGTCCATGTGCATGATAACCTCTTTCTTGACAGCCTATAAATGCCATTCTCAATGAAGACTCAAGACTCAACCGGATTGGATTGTGTATCAAAACAGTAGGAATGAATCAAAGTTCAATGAATGAATAACTTGATCGAGAAAATTTATAGGGAAAGGTAACTTGACTATCAATCTAATAAACCTCACTTCCATGATTAAAAAAACACCCCCACCCTCTCAGTGGTCCCATCACGGTCCACCTATTGAAAAACAACCAACAAATATTATTTTTTTTATATTTTTGCATGGTCATTGGACAATGATTTACTATGGTTTTCCTACTAAATTCCAATGGATTATTATTAAAAAATATTGAGAATTAGTTTAGTCTCAAGGCATAGCCAAGAGTCTTACTAGATAATTATAGATTACCTCTCCATTGGATGATTGTAAATTTTTCATCTACTTTTTAACGTGAGTTTCAGTTGATGCTAGATCTTTGCCTTCTATTTATTTAGTGAAGCTAAGAGTTAACCTTGATCTTACATTAATAACTATACTTTCATGAATATCCATGCTTTTATACTTCCCCACTGTGGTCAATGTTGATGTATGGCCTTGGCCCATTGATCTTACAATTAACTCACTATTCATATTCAATTTTCTCCAGTTCAGCCCAATAAAATAAGGAAAACAGAAAATGAAGTCTTGATTTTTCTTTCCAGTGCTCCTACATAAAACAAATACTCTTAAAAACCAATTAATATATAAATTGTCATCATTCATGCTAAAATCAGTTTGAATTTTTTTAATGAATCTGCTTACAATTAATAGATTACATTTCTCACAGAATAAGAGATAATTTAGAACCATGATTTCACAATAATAAATTATCGGGCTCCCACAAGGCGATGAACTTGGTCGGATGTGACCCTTCTTCCGCAGCTCCTGAATCTGCCTCTTGATTTCATCGTTCTCCAGAATAGAGCACCGATATATCAGTTCGTTGGGTAGCGGCGCACCTGGGGTCAGATCAATCGAGTGCTTGACTTGACAGTGTAGAGGAACCCCTGTGGGTGAGTTGAAAATGTCCCCGTACTCCTCCACAACCTTATCCATTTGTTGTTGTCATGCAGAGGAGCCTTTTATGGAGGTTGTGGCCATCGTCTTCTTCTTGCTGTAGGGGCGGATCATCAGGAAAACGAATTTCCTGGTTTGGGAAATGAGCTTACTGCATTGTTTTGTAGTAACCAAAGAGATAGTAGCAGGAGGTGATACCTCTGGTATCCTGTACAACTTATTTCCCAAAGTAACAATAACAACACGAGGCCGAGATTCATACACTGCATGACACTTCCACAAGTATGTTTGTCCTAATAATACATCAAAAACATCAATAGGAACAACATCACATAATACCTCATCCATGAAGGGCTTGATACTATAGGGAAGGCAGCACTGTTGGCTGACGCGGAGATCTCGTCCTTAGTGAAGCCACCCGATGGTGTATGGATGTGGGTGAGCTGTGGTCGACAAGCCCAACCGCTTCATGGCATCTACTAAAATGAGGTTCTTTTGGCTCCCATTGTCAACAATGAACTGTACCGGGGAGCCCCTTACCCACATATAGGAGTGGAAGAGATGTTCCTCCTCCTTCGAATCTTCTGGTTCCTCCTTCTGGATCTTTGTAGTGGCAACAATGGCATTGGGCTCCGCATGAATAATCTGTTTGCCTTTGTCATTCTCCTTGTCAGGTTTTGATTGAGAGTTAGAGCATGCATCTGACTCAGAAGGCCGCATCTCGGCCACCATCAACTGCTTGGCCCGACACTCACTTGTGTTGTGAGTGGAGCTCTTATGGAACTCACACCACTTTCCTGTGTCCTTATTTGGCTTTGCGGTGTTGTTCTTTGCTTGTGGCTTTGACAGGTTGTCTTGAGTCACCGTGCCTTGCCTCTGTCCTTTGTTCTATGGTTTGGGAGCACCTTTCCCTTTCTTTTGATTCGCAGATCCAAAGTCTCGCTTCTTCTGTTTGAATTTCTGCTCAATCTTGGCAGCATACCGGTATGCCGTAGCAAGCGAGGAGATGTCGAGGAACTCCATTACCTCCTGAATGTATCTATGCAGACAACTGCGATACTTTAGCACCAGATGTTTCTCTGAATCTTTGATACCCAACTTGGTGTGCAAGGTATGGAACAGATTCGTCAGCTCATGCACATCTTGATCCCTTTGTTGTCGCAACGTGGTCCATTGTATGTACTTGTCCTCATAGCTCCCCACGGGATAGTATTGTTCCTTGACGGCATCTCGAAAATAATTCCAAGTGGGTACGATCGAGAACAGAGAGGGTTCTGTCTCGTCCTTTTTCTCACAGTGGGTTTCCCACCAGTCCTCGACATGGGGGGCAGCTTTGAGGAGTGTAAAAATAATCTTCTCCCTATCGGAAAAGTCATGAACTGAGAAATATCCTTCTAATAGATTCAACCATCTATCTACGACATATGCATCTATTTGACCCTCAAATATGGGAATGTCAAAATTTACTTGTACCTTAAAAGGAGTTGCACCTCCAGACTCGCTGCCGGATGCAGATGCGCCACCAGTGGGCAGCCGTTGAAGGATCTGGGCAAAGTTATCCATCATCGCGTTCCTTTGTTTTTCGAGGGCCTACTTGAGCAATATTTTGATAGGATCTCCTGCTCCCTCATATTTCTTTTTGTCCCCCATGGGCGTTCATTGGGGTTTGCGAGGCTGATCTTGCAAAGGTTCCACCAAATCGAGCCCTAACTCCTTATACCCCGACCTCGTTGGGGACATGCAAAGAAGGATTGAGAAAAATCAGATCGCTCTGATACCACTAATCAAGATTTATGCAGGAATGCAACAGAATAAACACATAACCATAAATAAAGAGATGTAGCGAAAATAACACTTCATTTTATTAATATCAAATAATTGAAATTTTCTTATAGAGAGAATGGAAATAAAACTAGCTAGGGCGCTAGTAGCTATCTCTGAGGAGAGATGTGGCAGCTACATGCCTCTGAACTGAGTTACAATGAGGCTCGAGGGCCTATTTATTATTGAGAAACAATGGAGAACCCTAAACATCCAAAAATCTAACCCTAGGAGATGAAGCACCAAAACTATGGGCCCCGTTTGGGTAAATTGGTGTTTCAACTTCCCAGGGACGTAACTTTGGCATACTATCTATGTTTGACGCACATAATGCATCATTAGAAAGAACTATCCGAGGACTACAACTTTCGCCACAAATATAATTATAGAACGAAATGATATAGAATGGTATTTGCTAGAGACGTGATGCCCAAAAACATCGTTTAGGGCCTCAAAACAGCTCTGGAAGTTCAGGACCCAAAAAAATGCTGAAAATAGTAAGTTGTGCCGAAACTAAAAAACTGAAAGAGACAATGGTGGGGCCCCAAGTGGAATAGGAAGGTGGCCACCAGTATCCACCTGGATCATTGAGTGAACCAAAAAAGTAACTTTCCTTACTTTTTGAGTACAACCTTGCAATTCCGAAGAGGACTAGTGTTGCAAAATTATTGGTAAGTGGAAATTAAAGGGCGTAAGAATGTTTTTGAAAAAATTTCAAACGTCAAAATTAAGTCTTCTATCCTTCTTAGCACCTCATGGAAAATGGGAATCCGCAAATTCTAGTCATCAAATATGTGCAAAATGCCTTATGACGGGCAAAATGGAGGACTGGTCCTATGTTGCTACATGAGTTAGGGTTTCATGTGGCAACAAGGAACCTTGTATATTTTTTCAAGGATAGGAAAGGAGAATATTGTCAGTTAATCATCACATGAAACTTCATCACCATTTGAAAATTGTGTCCTAATTTGAAACAATAAGACTACCCAACTATTTCATTATTTAATTTTGATTGTGTAATACAAAAAAAATATCCTAGATAACTTAAATAATGTAAGCACTTTTGCAAAAATTTAGTGGAGAGAACCTTCAATTACATTTATTTTGAAGTTCCACTTGCATTTTAAGCCATTTTAATTAGTCTTTCATGGATATCTAGTAAAAATTTCAACCTCTTGTAGAAATTTGTTTGTCACTTGTATTAGAAATGAAAAAATCAAATGTAAATAAAAATGATTTGAAATGCTAAAATTCAAATGCGCGCTACATAAAAATGATTTTTTAAAAAACTACATTAACGTCTGATATCACGCGCGCATTCGCCCTCAGCTCTTGCAGAACAACATTCACCCTCAGCATTCACCCTCAGCTCTTGCAGAATAGCATTCGCCCTCAGCTCTTGCAGAACAACATTCGCCCTCAGTTCTTGCAAAATGGTAAGTTCTTACTGCAGGCCCTTCCTCCTGTAGTAGGGTTGACCCTATTTGGGTTTTTTTGGAGCCTCTGAGAATACAAAGGTTGTGATTGATTACGGGGCACTGCCTATATTTGTGGAACTTCTTACCTCTAGGAATGATAATGTTCGAGAACAGGTAGCACGTTCATTTTAGAGGCATAAAATTATTCTTCCCAACTATCTTTATACGTCTGTAATTTTGGAATTTGATTTTAAAAACTACTACCCAACTTTGAGTTCAACTGGTGTTCGTGTAAGGCTGTTTGGGCTTTGGGAAATATTGCTGGAGACTCTGCATCATTTAGGGATCTTGCCCTCAGTCATGGAGCTCCGAGGCAGGTGCTTTCCCAGTTGAATGATACTGCCAGAATTTCAATGATACGAAATGCTACATGGGCTCTGTCAAATTTTTGCCGTGGTAAACCCCAACCACTATTCGAACAGGTAAGAATAATACATTTTCTACCTCTTCTTCTTAGTTCACAGATACTGTGGATTTGTTTTTATAGATCTTGGTGCTTGGTATATTTGGATGTAATATGGACCTAGGCACTTGTTCATTACAATGACTCCGTCATCAAGTTTTAGAAAATGCTCAAAAATTTGGGTTTCACAAGGGGATTACCCTTGCTTGCAATTATCGATTATCAATCACATTCAAAAAAAGTCTTTCGTAGCATTGATAAGCTCTTTGTAGGTGAATTTCCGAGGCAATTTCACAATATCTGAACTAAATTTGTCTGTCCTTTTCAATACTCTGCGCTTGTAACAGAACCAGACAAACAATCTAGTGGCCAATGCAACAACAACAACACCTCCTGTTGCAATGCCTGCAATTCACCCTCTCTGCACGAATGAATGACTATGGCACCCTCTTTTGTGAACAGGTACTGGAGCTGAAGGTACTGGTTTCCATTAGGATCATGGAATTCAACATCCAAAATAGTATCAAATTCCACTACAATAGTATTCCCCGGCGAGGGCAACAGTTCATTGAGACCTATTGGACTCATCACCCCCAAATAGGCTCCAAGGCTACCCAGAGTGTGATCATCTAGAGCAATAAAAAATGCTAATCCATCCCCAATTGAGACAAGAACAGGACCCACATTGGTTACATAAAATGAGAAACACGTTTTGAAAGAAGAAGAAACTTTTGTATTAGGGTCCAAAAATCTAACTGGTCTATTGTACAATGCCCTACCTGCACTTCAAATTGGTACTCCCAACTCCATGCTAAGGCTCACTGTGCCATTCTTCAGATGAGCATCTTAACCTGAAGTTTGATTCCAAAAAACCCAAGTCCCCTATTCTATGCCCAAGATCTCTGTTACAATGAGTAGAGTTCTGAGTGAAATACTTCACAATAGGAAGCAAAAGAAACATCGCAAAATTGCTCCGCTTTAGACTGATAATTTTCTGTGCGAAAATTCAACTGCAGACAGTAAAAACATAATATCAAACACAACCAATCCACAATGGAATTTGAACATGAGGATTTATAACCACAGAAAACCCTCTCTAGGTTAAAAGAATTCTAGAATGGATTTAAGATTCTACTAATGAGCGCTTACAACACCATAGCAATTACTGTCACAATGAAATCTATTGGAAGAAAATCCCTTGTACAGTTTCTACATTTCCACAGTGGAAGAAAGAATCTTGTTATTTCTCATGATCTGGTTCTGTGGTCAAATCCTTTGCTATGGATGTCTTGTTCTGATAAACATGGATCTATCTTAGCTTTGGCTCTGGGTCTCATTTAGGATCGTGGCTATCTGATCTTGTTGTGGCTTTGACTATACAAACTTGTTCAATAGGAAAATGTTGACTCTGCTATATATAGGAGCTTCAATGGGTGCTCTCAAACACTTTTTGGGGTAGCTTTGTTTTGTCTCTGATTCAAGGGAGAACTATGTTGGCCTTGGTTTTTTAGTCCTTGGAACTTAGTTCTCTCATATTTTCCATCCTATCCCTAGTTTTCTACCAAGAAAGACATAACTTCATGATATCAAAATTGACTATTTTTGGCCATTTATCTTTAGTAATGGTACAACCTTAATTTGGTGCATTCGTACAGTGTATGAAGAGCACTCTCAAGCTGTTATTCAGTAGTTTAGCATAACTACTACATTTAACTTCCATGCTCTAATATTTATATCAACCATAAGTATTCTTAAGGTAGTTCCACATTTGTGAAGTAGAAGGAATGCTTCTGACAGCTTCTTATCATAGTGGTACAATTCTGTTCGCAGTTTATCTTTTATAAACCTCCAATTTTCAAAACGTAGTAGAGACTACAGTTTTCATTTGAAATTTTGGACAAATCTATTTATTATTCTACAAAAAATGCATTAAGAATAAAAAAATCCCACAATTTGTAAAAAACCCACAATTTTGTAAAAAGCCCACATGTTGTAAAAAGCTCACAATTTGTAAAATGCCCACTTTTATTTTCTTTTTTCTTATATATTGAGCTCCCATTGAGTTCAAAAAGTCTTCAGTTTTCTACACCATTGAGAGAGATTTATTGTTTTCTTTATAGGATAATTTTCATCAATGGAAGAAAACACTGGAGCTGGAAAAAATATTCAAAAGGGTGAAAGGGTTGATGGCAGAGTTTATTGCCCTTGTAAAAAATGTTGTATGAGAAATAACGTTAGAGTTTTAATAGCAACATCAACAGTGCATTGTAGGAAATATGGGCACATTGATGGTGGATTGAATGACTATTGTCTCGTGGTAATTAATTATCTATCTTCATTTTGATTATATTGTAAAATTTTATATTATTTTAATATTTTATATATGCACACTAATGTTTAATTATTAATGTTTGTAATTTTCATAAAGTCACAGTTGCCCCCCCAAATTTTTGCAGATGATCAACTAGCTTCCACAGAAAAATAGTAGTATATTAGATGATGTTGCACCAGTACAAGAGAGTATTTCAGCAAATATTAGTATTGGAAATGATGTTGTACAAGGTGAAGAACATGAAGTGAATGATGAAGGTAATTTTAATGATCCCATGGAGGTAGATCATGATGACAGTAATGAGACAATTCACATTAATGATGGGACAAATCAAATGCTCCAATACTTGTATGGTGAGTCAGATGATGATGGTGGAGATAGCAATGATGGTATTTATGATGTACCTCTAATTGAAAGGTCAAGTGAACGACTTTTTCAACAATCAAATGCAACTCTTCTCTCTGCTACATTTTTGCTGGTGAACTTAAAGGTAATGAATAATTTTTCGAACAGATGTATGACACAACTCCTAAGGTATGCAATATGTATATATGATCACATATATGTAAATGTTGATTATTTTCCCTTTTTTTAGTTGTAATAAATGTGTAAAATAATAACTTATATATATATATATATATATATATATATATCATAGTTATCAAAAATGGCCGGTCAGGTTGGCTGCCGGTTGGAACCGGCCTTGCAACCCGATCAATAGCCTATTCTCACCTATTTTGGCCGGTTAACCGAACCTAACCGGTCGGTTAAGTAAGGAACCGGCCAGTTTATGCATAAACCGGCCAGTTCCGTACTTAATCGGCCGGTTAGGTGCTCCTCCATGAGTTGCAAATTCCTCAGTGTCTCCTCCATGAGCTGCAAATTCCTCTATTATACTAGCAACAAACTTGTCTAATAACTCATACTCAACACCTTATAGTAGCAACAATACACATGATGACTGATAAATACAAGGCTAGCTAGCATAAAATCCCTGGCAGCATGCAACTCATCAAGTGTACTTGATGACAATTTATGTTCTCAAAACAATCAGCAGCAACCTTATTTCACACTCAGCTAGGAACTGTCAGACCCTCTCTCTCTCTGCTCACACATAGCAGCAGCATAAATACAAAACCTTTCACACAGCATACAAGCAATTTGATCATGGCATCAAGACTGATGCAAATGGTCTAACGCCACTCAAGGGACAACAACATACAACCTAATGAAAATGTGACTGGAAATAATAAATTGACCACTAGAAAATTCCCGCTTGGAAATGCACTAAAATGGCTACTGAGTTTTCTGGGTTTTAATGAATCTTTTCAGTGATAAATTTTGTCAAAAACATTTTCAGCAGACTGCTGAAGTTGTAATGCTCTCTCAACTTGTTACAAATAGCACTAATAGTGGGTTTCATAAACCAATTCAATACCTCTAAGTGTTGTAGATGTTTTTCTAGAAATTTATTGGCAAGCAAACATAAATAATGAAGAATACAAGATCTTCAAAATGTTGGTCTAATATATATATATATATATATATATATATATATACTGAACCCAAAATTGTCTTTAAGGCTGATACAATGAATTGACAACAGATCTGAGTAGGGACAGATTGTATATTATAATATTAGCTCAGCAATAAAACACAGTGAATAATATAAGAGAAACTTGATACATTACTTCAACAAGTTTGCTTATGTATTTTTCGATGATATGTATTGCATTTGGTGCCATTTTGATATATTCACCTTTGCATGGTATATAAATGAGCAAAATTTTCATATTTTTTCTCTATTGGCTTGGAATCATGGTTGCAAATCTTAAAAATAGTTTTTATTTTATTTTATTTTATTAAAATATAATTATTTAATGTATTTTTTTTAAAACCGATTCATTAGCTCCATCGGTCCGGTCACCGGTTCCAGTTTTAATAACTATGATATATATATATATATATATATATATATGATTAATAATCTTTACAAGACACTACTCTTTGTTTCTGTTGTAGATTGTTGGGTGAATATTTGTTACCATCGCCAAATACTTTACCTCGAACATATCGAGATCTACGTGCTATTATGAAACACTTTGGAATGGAATATAACACTATAGATGCATGTCCTAAAGATCATATTATATATTATGGAGAACATGCGTTGAAAACAGAATATTCGAAATGTGGTACCAGTAGATATCGAACAGATCAACTAACCAAAATGGTGCCTCAAAAGGTTCTTTGTCATATTCCCATAATTCCACGTTTGCAGCGAATGTTTAGGTGTAACAGCATAGCACAATTTATGGATTACCATTCAAAGAATAGAAGTGGAGATGGTGTTCTTTGAATGCCTGCAGATGGTTCTGCATTTATAGAAATCGAGGAAAAATATATAGATTTTAGAAATGAACCTCGTAATGTCAGGCTTTCATTGGCAGCTGATGGTGTTAATCCATTCGAAGAGCTTAGATCTACTTACTTAGTGTGGCCTATTTTCGTTATCAACAATTACATTCCTCCTTGGATGTCAATAAAGAGGGAGCACATAATGTTGACTATGATTATTCCAGGTATTTGATACATTATTTCTTTGAATGTAACATTTTCATTTCTCTCGTTGTTTGCATAAATATATATTTTATTTATTTAATTACTTATATATACATATATCATGGGAGTAATTATTATGTACCGTAATTTTGAACAATTAGGTAAGTACCAGGTCAAAGATATAAATGTATATATTGAGCCTCTTATCGATGAGCTAATACAGTTATGGCATGGCATCACTATGAATGAGATCATTAAACCAATCAAGCAGAAGAGATTTCAATGTCGTGGAATGCTTGTATGGACAATTCATGATGCCCCAGGACTAACACATGTTTGTGGTATGTAATATTTCATTGCACTTTAATATAATACATAATTATCTAAATTAGATATACAATATTGCATGTTTTAAAAATGATCTCATAGTATATTAATTTTTATTGATCCATCTATTGCAGGTCTTCAAACAAAGGGTAGATTTGGATGTCCAGTTTGTGGCCCTAAGATGAAGTATCATCATTCGCCAGACTTAAGAAATATGGTGTTTGATGAGTTTAGGCACTTCCTCCCTAGGAACCATAAGTATCGTACTACTGAAAAACATCTTTTCAATGATAAAGAAGAAACTAGATTAAAACCACGAAGAATGACACCTCAGTTGTGGATGTTGGAATATAACAGAATTAATAATCTTCGAGCAGCTAGTACGTAATTTGTGTGTGTATATATGTATATTATTTGTTTATGTAATGTTTGGAATTTTTGTTTTAACTAATGAATTTATTTTATTGTATTTTATAATTAATATTGTTCTGATTTATTTTATTCTTTGATATCAAGGTCATCGTCGCCGTGAAGGTACTAATATTGTACTTCCACCTAGAATGAAATGTTATCATTCTCAATTGGCGAGGTTGCCCTACTATGAGAACCTAAAAATAGCTCATTTTTTTGATACAATGCATGTCAAGAAGAATGTGACAGAAATGTTATGGCGAACCATATATGGTGCACATGATAGAGATAAAATTGACAAAATTTGTGCTGACATTGAGAAATCAAATCATGCAATGAAAAGTGTGATCGACAGATCAAATAACAATGGAGGTCAAAATTATAATAATATTCCATGGTTATTAATAGAGCAAAAAAGAAATGATGTAAAAGAGGTCGTTAGAAGAATTAAATTTCCAACAGGTTTTTCTTCAAACATAAATAATATCTTAACGAAGAAAGGTAACTTCAGTGGGGTGAAAACACCTGATTGGCATACCTTTGTTAAGGTAATTTTTTTGGTATACGTTTTTGTATGTTATTGCTTGAATACATATTTTAAATTTTCCTTTTTTCTGTTTAATTTGGAAAACAATAACGATTCATTTTTTATTGTTATAGTATTTTCTACCTGTATCTCTCCCAAACGACTTCGACAACAATGTCAAACAAGTTATATATGGTCTTAGTAAATACATGAGATAAGTAGTTTTGATTTATACGCAAAATCTAATTGCTACAATTTCTTTTCGTACTTGATGAAATGATGTATTAATTTACTTGTAATGAAATATATATTATGTTTCATTGAAATAACCTTGCGTAATGATTTTCAGATGGTTGTCATTCAAAGAAATCCATCAAGATGAAATAAAGTATTGGAAGAAAGAAATTCATTGGCTAATGTGTGAAATGCAAAAGTATCTACCTCCAACATCTTTCAATGCACAAGAACACTACTTGATACACCAAGTTGAGGAGATTGAAATGTGTGGACCAATACAAAAAGGTCAATGTGGATGGTCGAGAGGCACCTGAAATCCTTGAAGGCTTTGGTTAAACAAAGAGCATGACCGGAGGGTTCTATGGTGGAGGGATATGTGGTATATCAATCCATGGTGTATATTAGTCATTATATTCCTAAATTAGCTACGCCAGCCATGAAGGCGGTGGACTGCATTTGGGATGTGAACTCCATCAAAATTTTTGAAGAGGAGCACCTGTTAGGAAAAGGTAGAATGAAGAAAGTGAGAGGTAAAAGATTTATTATGTATAATACATATAATGTTTCATTTTTTTCAATCATGTATATGATCATTATATTCATTTAGGTATTATTATTTCATAGTTTATTAATTAATATAATTTACCATGGTTATAAGTAATATTTATTAATATTGGTGAATTATTGTTTTTTCATTCAGGTGCTCAAGATTATGAGGCACTACTTTTATACATTGCAAACAGTCTTGAGCGGATGAGTGAATGGATTGAAACATGTAAAGAACGTAACGATGGTAGGTTATCATGGCAACTACTGTCTGAATTGATTAGAGAAGCGTATCGTAGTGGAGATGGGAATGTTACGGACAGGGAAATAGATTTAGCATATGGTTTGAAAGATAGAAAGATAAGCAATTAATTCACCTATTTTATTCATTACTTATTTTATACTATATTTATAATGTGACAAGAATTTTGATTTTTCAGTTAATTTTCATGCTGTGTAAATTATATGTTTAATTATTAATTGAGAATGCATATTTTTCATGTTTGGCATATTGCAGTTGAAACACCACAAGGCTATGTGGTGCAATGGTCATCAATTTCGCGTTAAACAGTTGGATGATAACAGGAAAAATTCTGATAGTGGGATAAATACAGTATTCCAGGTCACTAATGTTTCCTCCAGGAGTGACAGACATCCTCGAGAATCTGAAAATAAATATTATGGGTTCTTAGATGATATAGTTGAGTGTGATTTTAATTCGTTCAAAATAGTTTTGTTCGACGTCAAATGCTATAGGCTATGAATGAATGTACGTGATGATGATAGAACACTTATTCAACATGACAATGGATTTCTAATGTTTAAAACATCACAGTTTGAAGCAGGAAAAGATTGCTATGTTTTTCCAAGCGAATGAAAACAAGTTTTTTACTCAGAGGTTCCAGGTGAGAACGAATGGTAATTTTCTATTATATATGATCCAAGAGGAAGTCCAATAGAGTATACTGTAGAGGAAGATGATGCAGTGGCTGATGAGCAGGAAGATGCATTGACAGGCGAAGAAGATATCTTAGAAGATGAACCAGGCACAGGAGAAGAGGCAACAATTATTGATGATGATGTCGATGAGGATATTATTGAAAATGACATAATTGATGATGATGATGACATGGTCGATCATTTAAACACCATTTCTGAATCAGATGTTGATATAGATGTCGATCAGTTGGATGAAGATCAAGAAGATATAGAAGAAGAATATTGATACAGATGTTATGTTCGAGTATGAGCTGGTATGTAATAAATTTATATTTTAATATGCAGGAATTATTGTCTGTCAGGAAAAATAATGAGAGGGGGCGGTGAATCAGTATTTAGGGCTGACTGAAAAATTTTCACTAGAGATCTTATTATGCTGTTAATTCTTTACTTAGATTATTGCATCATTCTTTTAGTAAACATGTTAAAAGAAATAACAGAATAAGCAATTACACAAAAGGAACACATATGAACACCAATATTTAAGGTGGAAACCCAATTTGGGAGAAAACCAACGCTACTGTCATCTCAGTCTTCAATATTTATTATAAAGAAAACATCTGACAATTTTGTGCTTACACAGACTCATACCAGCACGCAGGCACCAACCTGCAGAAGGCTTCAAACTTCTCTCGTTCTCCAGCCTCTCCTGGAAGGGAGCTTAGACCCCCTGATTTAACACCAGCTTGAACTGGCAGAAAGCTTCCACTTCTATGCAGAAGACTTCAACCCTCAGATCCACCGAATTTCTTCAATTTCTTTGTCAGACTTGCATCATATATTTATTATTTATTTTTTGATCTTCCTAGAGCTTTTTCATTTCCTCGATCAAATCCATAGGTGCATCATGGATTCAGCGTTATCAGAAAATAGAGTTCGATCATGCAGATCTCATAAAGAGATTTTGATTTGCAATGCCTCTACATGCACACCTCATACTATGATTCTCATCACCTTATATAGTTTTCGCCTTTATTGAAACCATGGGTCAAAACCATTCAATTGCTAATGGTATTATTCAAATTCGAACCAATCCAAATTGAAATCTCGATCTTTGTTCTTACATGCTCGAATTGTCCCAAAGGTAATCTCTATCTCCACAAAATAATACTATAGCCAAGGTAAAGTACCAATAACATGCCGCTGATGGTTTTATTTCTTTTATTTATCAAATTCATGGAATTTTATAGATAAATATTATTCACAACCTTTGGCAATTAAATATATAATAGAACTTTATAGTAATAACCAGCGCTTTTATCAAAAGGCTTTTAAAAAGAACTTTGGTTCCTGCCCCACATACATAATCGACGGCCCAATCAATATAATTTAAAAAATTGGGGCCCATCACTTACGATCGTTTCCATCCAATGGCAGAGAACACATCGCTCAGCATCAGATGATCCGACGGATATCATTCGTTGATGATGCACGGATGATAACGCGCGATGGCGCGCTGTACCTTGGCTAACTTTCGCGCATCTATAGCAAATGAACACCGTCCGATGACCCCTTCCCAGATCAACGATGCTTATCAATATCGCCGGACATCTTGGGTTGAGAAATAATGTACGATGGCGCATAGTGACAAGTGGTTTTGTGAAGTCATACAAGGATGTGTGTCGCGCGTTCTATGGAATTTCTCCCAACCTCGTGAAAATTGCTTGCCCGTTGAAGGTGGTGTGATAGAAACCACAAACCACCTTTACTGTTTACTCGGTCACGGTTCCTCTCTTCCATGCAGGGTTCCGTGACGCTTGCGTTTTTTATGTTCCACCTCTTTCCTTCCAGGTTCTGTTCATGATTCCAAAGGGTTAGTCTGTGTTCCACTTTAAGTTCAATGCCAAATACTATGTTTTAGTTATTTCGCGTTATAACTAGTTTTCTCTTGCTCCTCATTCCTTTCTCCATGAAAGCCAATCAGCTCCTTACTAATAGCGTAGACCCTTCCATCATATATTTAACGAATATATATAAGTCCATTGTCTACCAGTTTGGATACACTGTCAACCGTATTGACATCGGTTCCTCGATCAACATACAGAGCAAAGGGTTTGTTATGGATGCCAATTATCCTTCATCAGGATGCATACATATGTTCACACATGAATTAAATCATCCTTATTTAGATCGATTCTCCATTAAATACAGAGCTTGCCATCAAGGAAAATCATATAATAGGATACAAGAAACATATTGCCAACATTATCTTTAAATAATTTACTAATTATGCGGGTTTGTTGCATGTTGTTTATTATTTCAAACCAATAAATAATGGCCTTAATATTGTTTATTATTTCGCAGGATTCGCAGGATTCATTTGATTCTATGGTCAGGTCTTTCAAAAAACCAATTAAACACTTAAATAGTCAATATCTGGAAGACAGGCTTTACCCCCACCATAAATTGCTGAAAACCCAGCGTTTAGTTCAGCTTGCTGTGCTGAAGACGAGGGTGGATTTGCATGATCAGTTGAATGAAAATGAATCAGATATTCGGGATTCTTTTGAGGGCAGATCCATAATCCCTATAGATGAATATCCCATTGCTGCAGAATTTATGTCTGCGTTGAAGCACAAGTATAGTGTTGTATAGGAATACAAATTAGAGGACAACTATACCATGTCTAAATCAACTGAATCCTGTTCTAGTGCTCTTGAACTTACCGAATTAAAGCCAAAAGCAGGATTTACAATCTCTAATGGGAATGGGTATGGTAGTTCCAATATTGGATTGGATGTCTGGAGCTCTGCAATAGGCACTGGACCTGATCATAACGAACCCCAACTAATTCAATGTGATGAAAATATGGACTTTAATGATGATCAGGAAAACAAGCCAGAGAATTTTGGCAATATTGAGGAAACTGAAGAGGTTTCCTATGATCGATTGAATCAACTCAGCCATAAGACATCTACTGCAGGCTGGTTTGTATCAGAAGGAGAATCGGTTTTGCTTTCCCATGATGATGGATGCTGCTCTTTTCATGATATAGCAAATTCAGGGGTGTGGAGGTTTTAATTATTGTACTTAATTTTGGGGTTTATGGGTGTTATAATTTATACATTTTGGGATTTTCTATTAGAAATAGGGGAAATCCTAGGGGTTAGATTATTCTCATGGTTTAAATTTCTATATTTGAAATAAAATTCACCAATTTCTATTTAAAAAAATGATTTTCCTAAATATTTGATGTAGTTTAAATAGGATGTAGTTCATTTCAAAGACTGTTGAAATTTTCTAGAAACTATGATTGGGATTTCAAGAATATTTATGCACTCTTTAAATTTTCCCTTAAAATAAAGGGTAGTTGATGTATGAGTAATACTCAGTATTGTTTTTTTCCAATCTCCAGGAGAAGGCTGAATATCAAACTCCATATGGGCTTACCCCAAACATGTGGGGTGATTGCTGGTTGATCAGAGCAGCTGGTTCAGATGGTTGCTATGGTAAATATGTTGTGGTAGCATCTGCAAGTTGTACATTGGACTCAGGTTTCTATTCATGGGACTTCTATAATAAAGAAATTATGGCATTCCATACTGAATCAAAGGCCTTCACTTCAACGTCCAGTACCATCTCTCCAGTTTTGGTAGAGAGGGATGTCTCGGGGAGAAATTTTGGCTTTGCAAATGTTGTGCCAGAGAGTCAACATTGGTGGTACAGGCCATGTGGGCCTCTTATGGTATCTACTGCCAGTTCCCAAAACAAAGTTAATATTTATGATATTCGTGATGGAGATCCTGTGATTTCAATGTGTTTTTTTTGAAAGTTTAGGTTTCATAGTAAATCATCAATGGGCTCTGAAATAAGCCCACGTTGAAATCTTGGATACATGTTTCATGCCAAAATCAGTTGTATCTTCGATAAATACACAAGCTTGGACCACTCTGTATAAATCTCCTTCTCAGACAATATTAAATCTCCCTCATTATACAGGTGGTGTTCTTACATGCATAGCAAAGGCATTGTTTTGGAAATCATTTTTTAAGTCACTAGATATTGTGGGTACAAGGATCTAGGGTCTGCACATGAAACTGTGTTGCTCGGAGACTCACTCTGCCTGTCCTTAAATTTGTAAACATAGTAGTATGCCAATGCTTCTTTCATTTCGTATGCATAAGACGATTTTTTGTCAAAGTCCATAATTGTTTTTATGTTTTATCCATCCCAGTTTTGTTGTGAATGCACAGGTTTTTGGCTCAACTCATATCTGTTATATCTTTGTACTTTTCCTTTACTAACTATTTGAAATTTCTAGTTATATTTAGAGGTGTCTTTTAAGGGATGAGAGGAATTACTTGGATTTAGTGCTGCCATGCTTATAATTTATTCTCCAAATGAAGCCCTGTAATCTGTAACACTATATGGGCATGCAACTCACTTGTTAAAATATAGTTGATACAATATGTTGTACATGAAGCCTAGATTTGTGTACATTCCTGGAATATATTAATTTGCAGGCATGCTTAAAAGAGAGATAGGGTTTGATAAAATCAAAAACCCTGAACATGAAGAAAAAAAGAGGCAATTATTTTATACAGATAGAACCAAGACACTATCTCCTCATTAATAACAAAACCTCAGTCCAAAAATCATATGTACAAATTATAGAAGTCGAAAGTTGAAAATTTCTGAAATGGAACTAGGCCCTTTTCAAAAGAATAAATTTAGTAAAAACGAGGGTGAAGAAAGTTATCTTATCAAAATTTCCACATAACGTGTTAGCAAGGAATGACTCCGATTCCTGAGTAGTGAGACTGAGGAATTGCTCTTTTGCTGCAGGTTGCAGTTCTCTTCTCCAACACGATGAAAAGAAAATTCTTAGCTCTGGAGTCTGAATCCCGAGTCACAACTTGGAAATTGGTAGGGAAAATTATCAGGGTTGTTGCTAGTTGGCTTGGAGTTCGCAGCCTCATTAATTTTCTTTAATGCATTTCCTTCAATGTTGGAGTTGTCACTGGCCAACAACCTTTACAATAAAATTTATTAGACCCGTCACGCTATGAGGAAAATTTGACGTGATCACTGATCATTGATTTCTTATTGTGATAACAAATATTTGAGATTTACTATCCTGTTTTAAAGTTTCATTTAAAAAAAAAATTGAAACAGCCATCGGTATACCAAGGCCTTGTAAGCGTCACTCTTCTGAAGTTTTGAACGATTTCCATTTTCGTCGTCTTGTGATGTCCGTCAATATTGCAACAGTTCTAGAAACGTCGAAAGAGCGACAACACAAAGACGTCAAAAGGGCGACATTCAAAATTTCGGACCACATTTCGTCGGAATTGTGACAGTTCTTCCTGGCATCGATATTGTGATGCTTCTGGAAAGCATCGGTCTTGTGACACTTTTTCAATACGTCGGTCTTCTGACACTTTGGTACGGTGTCGGAATTGTGACAGTTTAGACACGTCGAAAGAGCGACAGTATAAAGACGTCAGAAGAGTGATGTTCAAAATGTCGGACGACATTTCGTCAGAATGGAAACACTTTACAAACGTCGGAAGAGCGACGTTAAAAACGCCAGACCAAATTTCATCGGAATGGCGACACTTTACAAACGTCGGTTTGGGAAACGCCGGAAGAGCGACACGTGTTTGGAAGCGATGGAAAAATTGTCGGTGGTGCGACACTTTTTAAATGCATCGGAATTGCGACAGCATGACAAACCATGTTTTTCCTGTCCTCGAACTATCGCTCTTGTGACGACTATGTGTCGGAATAGCGATGATTTGGCCGTCGAAAATTGCGCCAAATTTTCTAGTGGGTAAATGAAGTTTACATTCAACAATTTTTTCAACTCCTCTTTCACAATTTCCCTAAGATTTGTATTCATCCTTCTTTGAGGTTGTTTTATAGGTTTACAGTTTTCCTCAATGTAGATGTGTTGTATACAATTCTTAGTACTAATTCCTTTCATGTCACTGTCTTCCCATGCATATGCAGAAGAATGTTGTTGTAATGTTATGATTATATTTTCCTGTTGTAATCTCTCCATGTTATTGTTTATGTTCAAATTTTTCCCTGGAAATATTTCAACTGTAGAGCTACCAAACTCTTCCATAGAATAAAGAGACATCTGCCTAGATGAAAAGTATTTATATTGGATTTTTCTTGAAATTGATCATGATCATCTTATGGGGATGATTCAAAATTTTCCATTGAATTTAAAATTTGACTATCTTCACTAATGGTTGAAATAGTAAAGAGATTTTGTATATCATTTTCATCATCAATCCATTCTTTGTCATCTATCTCTGTTATTTTTCTTTCTGGAGGATATAGATTGAATTTATTTGTTGAGTTACTATCAAAGATATACATATCACCAGATCTACAGCTAATCAAGGCATTAGCTATAGCCAACCAAGGTATTCCTAATATAAGTGGATGTCCTCCTAGATTGTTCTTAGGGGTTAAGATCATAAAATCAACAGTGTACCCCCAAGAATCTAAGGACACTGAAATATCTTATAACACACCATATTTCTGGATTACAGATCTATCTGCTAATTTCAGTAATGTAGGTGTATAAAGAAGAGTAGAAAGCTTGAGCTGTTCCATGGTTTTTTTTCTCATGATGTTTATTGCTGCTCCTAAATCAATCAATGTGTTTGGAATTTAAACACAATTGATATGTGTTTTTACAACTGGACTTCCTCGATCTAAATATTTTTGTATGACAATTCTTCCCATCATTATGTCTATTGTTTTTCCTATGAGTTGATTTCTTTTATTTCTTTTATTTTTCTTCCTGGTTTCTTCATGCTCAAATCCTTTATTCTTTTGGATAGAATTGGAATGTCTTTAATGGCCTGTAACAAACGGATTTTCATACATACATTTTTCAATTCATCTAGAAAATCATAATTGGGCAACATAATATGCCTTTCTACCCCTCTACTAGCTTGCAATATTTTAGGAAAAGGAGGTGTATAAGTAGGTATTGATGGTGGCTCTATGATAGGAGTTGAGTTTACTGGTTCTTTTTGTTTTTCATTTTCAGAATTCTCGTTTTGAAGAGATGTTCCTTCTTCAAAAAATTTATTTGGCTGTAGATAATCTTCCTCAGAATTGTCTTTTTCTTGAATAACTACAGAAGGCTTTTTCTTTTCTAATATCCTACCAGATCTAAGTTGGACATCATTGACATCTAGAGGAGTGATAATGTAAGTTGGATATTGTTGTCCTTCTATCATATAGGTATTCTAAGGATTTTTATTTTTGGGGTTTGGTAATGGTTGGGTAGGTAGCTGATTTGGTCTCTATGGAAATGGTAGTTAAAGTTATGGATTTTGGTTTTGGAGTTGGGGTTGTTGATTTTGTTGAGGATTTGTTGGGGAGGATAGTTTGGATATGATGGAGGATATTGATTGTTTTGAGAGAATATTCCATAGGGATTTTTCATTCCTTGTGCCCAAGGTTGAGATTGAGATTGAGATTGAGGCCAAGGTTTCTACCAAGAATTCCAATTTGGTGGGGGTGAGTATACATTTGATTGTTAAAGCCTTGAGCTTGTGTCCCCCGCCATGGTTTTCTACAGAAAAAGAAAAGATATTCTGTTGGATTTGAAGCTATTTATTATTGAAAAACAACCTTAAGACCAGGAATTGAAGGACAACTCTTAGTCTCATGATTTTCTGAACAAATCACATAGGTCTCTATGACTTTTTCATCAAAAGGACATTCACCTAAAGCATGCTTCTTTCTGCATTTGGGATAGAAAATAGCTAAAGCATTAGTCTCGGCTTTTGGTTTGTTTTGTAATTTAATGGTGCATATCTATTCACTAAGACTCTCTAAAGTGTCTATTTTAAATTCATCAAGCATGTTTCCAATTTCTGCCCTACTGACTGTTCCAGTTGCACATCTATTTACCCTAGCAAGAGAACGATCTCTTGGACCTTTCCCAATTTTTGATTTTCCTCTTGAGAGATGAATACATAGTTCTCCAATGTCACATAATGGGAGCTGAGAGATATCCCCCTTCCCCATCATGTTAAGGATGTCTATCCAATCATCTCTAATGGCTTTTAATAAAATAGTTTTTAAATTATCTTGATCTAGATTATCATTTTTTGCTCTTTTTATGTTATATTTGAATCGTTCAATTAAATCCTCCAAATTATCATCCTCTTTTTGCATTATTTTAAACACTTCATCCTTGTGATTGATAGGTATGCAATAATCCAAATACCTTTCTAATAATGCTTTCTTTCTGTCATTCCATGTTCTAATATACTGAGTGATTAAAATCATGAACCATTTTAGAGCTTCTCCTTTCAATGTTGAAGGAAAAAATTTGAGTTTTTGAGAGTCTCGTAAATAATCATAAGTTATGCACAAGACTTCAAATTCAAACAAAAAGGTTTCAGGATCTTCACTTTTCAATCCATGAAAATTTGGGAGGAAAAAAGGTGAGATATTTTTCATTGTGGCATTTGTATCTTCATCAACTACGGGGAATCCAAAAGAACTATCAAATTCCCTATTTCTCCCGCCTCCTCTTTCATTTCCTCCACCTATTATTCTATCTAATCCTCTACCTCTACCTCATCCAAATATTTCATTTTCTCCATTTATAATTTCTCCTTCTCCTTCTCCTCCTTCTTCTCTTCTTCCCACCATTATAGATTCTTTAGAGCTGATATAAAATTCAACCTGCAACGTTAACTACTCTTCCTCTAGTTCCTTTATCAATGGCATGTTGAAGAAAGTCTCTTCTTCTTCCTCTCCACTAGGAATTTCTAATTCTTCAGCTAGAATATGTTCCAATGTAGACGTGAAAAAAGTTACTCCTTGTCTTGGAGATATAGGACGTTCTTCCTTTAAGACTGCCTCAACGGATGAAGTAGGAGATCCTCCTAATTGGATTTCTAACCTTAGAACTTCAGGAAGTATATGGCTAGTGAAATATGGAATATGAGTTTGAGATGGAGATGTATCACTTCTTAGTCTTGGTGGAGTAACTGGTGTTGTAGGGATTAAACTCTTGCCTCTAGCTATGAATCTGCCCCTGGAGTCTCTTTCTCTATGCATATCATTTTTTAGATGTAAGAAATGAGGTTACTTAATTACACTTCCCCAAAAATGGTGCCAAAATTTTTAGTCAATTTAATGTCTTAAATTTATTGCATAAATTATCAACCGGGTTTTTTAAATAGATGAAGTGTGATGCACTATATGTTCTTAGCTAACCTTATTCTTACTTCGTTGTTTGTATTTTGTGTTGTTTTTTTGGGTTTTTTTTCTTTGATGTCTAAGAGTGTTTAATCTAAAACTATGAAAATATTTAAATGAATCTAATGAATTTTAAGAAGGAAGAAAATAAATTCTTCCTAAGTTAATCTAATTTACATAAAATAAATCAAAGACTGTTGGCTAGTTAGAATCTAAATTAGAAAAGAGAGCATCTATCTTATCTTATCATTAGTCCTATTCCATGGATCTAATTCTTAAAACTAAGATTGGAATTGCAGTGCTTGTCTTAAGTAAAATTAGAAAATTAAAACAACTAATGTACTTCTAGTTACTCCATCATTCAATTATGAAGTGTGACCTTCTTGAGATGACGTGTAAGCAACTATCTATACTTTAAATTCTAATGTCCTAGAAAAGTATGCAAAGGAAAACATCTAATGTATATTTAGCTACTCCAACATTTAGTTATGAAGTGTTACCTTCTTGAGAGGGTGTTAAGTAACTGATTATACCTAATGACCTAGAAAAGCAAGTAAAGTATGCAGAAGGTAACTCAATAATTGCATTCATTAAACATTAAATCATTCAGTATTAAAATTAAATCAATCTCCTTGGAATGACCTTTAGGAATATCAGTGATGCAACTTAAATGAGAATCTAGAAGAAAAATGTGAAATCATGTAAAATTGACTGTAAACAACTAATGTATAATTGATTTTCCCCAACATTCAATGTGAAGTATTACCCTCTTGAGATGCTCTGTAAGAAGTCAATTATACCTTAGTCTCTAAGTTTGTAGAAAGAAAGTAAAAATGTGCAAAGTAAACTCAATAACTGTATGAATTAGACGTTCAATCATTTAGTTCATGATCGTCATCCTGAAATGGCTTTTGAGAACATCCATTAACACAATTAATTGACAATTCTATTACTAAGAAAATAAATGATAGAATAGTAAGAAGACTAAATAATTGTATATTCTTATTGCTTCAATCTTAATTCGATTTGAAAACAGAGTTATCTATATTCACGAAAAGTTTTAGAAGAACAACACTTAAATAGTTATGTTTTAATGCTATGTTATTGATCAAAACTATACTGAAACATTAATCTAATCAGAAAACAGAACTTGTAAAAACAGAGTAATGGAAATTAAACCAAAAACAACAAATGAAAAACCTCCTCTAGTGTAGGGGCCCTGTGCGACTTGATTCGACTGAAATTCTAGCTGGTTAAGGATGCACTTAAGAAATCATTAGCAACACAAACTTTCTATTATGATAGAATGAAGTCTTAATATAACGTATCAGCAAAATCTTAAACTCAAAACTTAATTCCTTAACTATATATTCTTGGTTCTATACAAACGGTATTTAAAGAAAATAAACATAACCGTTTATGAGATAATCTTGCTACAGCTGGCTAATTTGACTTATAGAGTTGCAATTGGACTATTTAACTCTTGATTTGCTATGATAGATAAAATCAAGAGTCCTTCTATTCTTGGCTAATGTACTTTGACCATGTCTTTGACCATGATCTGAGGCCTTCTTTTCTGTTGATCTTGATCGAGTGAATAGGACAAAATCCATGTGGAGATGATTCTCAAAATTCCCATGTCGCTCAATTCTTCATTTGACACTTGGAACCTCTCAGACCATGAGAGTAGCTACGAAATCCACGATTAGCGGTAGAATAGGCTGCGTTCTGTAGCTAAATTGAAAAAATCTATTCAAATAGAAAGAACATGAGAATATAACATGGAAATCATTTTAATGCATTCCTTGAGACAAAACATAACATTTATCATTGATTGGGGCATATGATCTTATGAGAAAGTAAGGGAAAAAGGAGAGAAAGCATGTAAAAGAGAGGGTAATTCTGAGGTTCAACAGTGGTATCAGAGTGGTCTACTCTTTCTCATTTTTTATTTGCATGTCCCCAACATGTTAGGGCATAAGGATTTAGGGCTAGATCTAGTTGAACCATTGCAAGATTAGCCTCGCAAACCCCAACAACCTACCATGGTGGAAGAAAAGAAAGACAAGAGAGCATGAGATCCTATCCAAATATTGCTCGAGGAGGTCCTCGAGAAAAAAATAAATTCATGATGGATAACTTTGCTCAGATCCTTCAATGGTTACCCACCTATGGCGCATCTACATCCAACAACCACTCTAGAGGCACCACTCCATTCAAAGTACATGTAAACTTTGACATTCCTATATTTGAAGGAAAGATAGATGCAGTCGTCATCGATAAATGGTTAAATTTTCTAGAAGGGTATTTTTTAGTCCATGATTTCTCGAACCGAGAAAAGATTATTTTTTCACTTCTTAAAGCCTCCCCCCATGCCAACGACTGGTGAGAAACATACTGTGAGAAAAAGGATGAGGGGGAACCCTCTCTGTTCTTGACCGCACCCACTTGGAATTTGTTCCGAGATGGAATCAAGGAAAAATATTACCGCGTGGAGAGATATGAGGACAAGTACATCCAATGGACCACACTGCGACAAAAAAGGGATCAAGATCTGCAGAAACTGGCGAATTTGTTCCATACCTTGCACACAAAGTTGGGTATTAGAGGTTCAGAGAGACATTTGGTGCTCAAGTACCGCAACTATTTGCACAAACACATTCAGTAGGAAATGGAGTTCCTTGAAATTACATCGCTTGGCATGGCATATCACTATGTTGCCAAGATCGAGCATAAATTTAAGTAGAAGAAGCGAGAATTTGGATCCGTGAATCTGAAGCCAAGGAAAGGCGCCCCCGAACTAGAGAAAAAGGGGCAAGGCCAAAGCAAGGTGACTCAAAACAACACCACAAATCCAAATAAGGACACTGGGAAGTGGTGTGAATTTCATAACAGCCTCACTCACAACATAAATAAGTGTCTCGGAAAACAGTCGTTGGTGGCCGAATTAAAGCCACCCGAATAAGATGCATGTTTTGACCCTGAGTCAAAACTAGACAGAGGCAATGAAAATGGGAAGCAGATCATTAATGTAGATCCTAGTGCCATTGTTGCCACCACCAATATCCAGAGGGAAAATCCAGAGGATCCAGAGGAGGGGGAGAGCCTCTTCCATTCACAGATGTGGGTGAGGGATTCTCCATTGCAATTCCTTGTTGATAGTGAAAGCCAAAAGAACCTCATTTAAATAGAGGTCATGAAGCAGCTCGTCCTACCTACCATAGCACACCCGCAACCATATACAATCGGGTGGCTTCACCCATGGAGAGATCTCCACATTCGCTAATAGTGCTACCTTCCGTACAATATCAAGCCATTCACAAATGAAGTATTGGGTGATGTTGCTCCTCTTGATGTATTTTATGTATTATTGTGCCAACCATACTTATGGAGGCAACATGATGTGTATTAGTCTAGGCCTCATGTTGATTACTTTGGGAAATAACTTGTACATGATACCAGAGGTAGTACTGCCTCTTGTCATCTCTTCGACTACTTCAAAAAAAATAGTAATATTGTTTCCCAAAATAGGAAATTTATTTTCCTTACAACTCGCTCATAGGGAAAGAAGAATATTATGGCCACAACCTCAAAATAGGGCTCCTCTATCTAGCTACAACCAATGGACAAAGTCATGCACGAATACGAGGACATTTTCTCCTCACTCACAGAGGTTCCTCTACACTGTCAGGACAAGCACTCCATTGATCTGACACCCAACACACCGCCGCCTAATGTTTCCATACCTCATACAACTACAAAGATAGAATCCACACATGTACTATATGAGGCTAATAAAGAAACCAAATTTACTAAATGCATCCAGCATGTCTACCCGCAGGTCCATGACATCTTCGAAAAATATAATACCGAGTTCAACGAAATTTGTTTCATCTCATGGAGGATCTCAATGTAATGGGGAACACTGATTCCTAAGGAGGGTGGAATGATCCAGGTGGATATCGGTAGCCACCCACCTATTCCATTTGTACCTGCACCATCAATTCTTGCAGCTTTTCACTTTCACCGCAACTTACTATTTTTAGGAGGTTGTCGGTTCCTGAACTTTCAGAGCTATTTGGAGGCCCTAATGAGCCACGTGGATATTGATGGCCACCCACCTATTCCATTTGGACCTGCACCATCAGTTCTTTCATTTTTTCAGTTTCGGCACAACTTACTATTATTAATAAATTTTCAGGTCCTCAACTTATGGAGCCATTTTGAGGCCCTAAACGAAGTTTTTTGGGAATCGCACCTCCGATGGATAAAAATTCATTTAAAAATTAATATTTTTAGTCATCAGTTGTAGTCCTCAGATATATATTTCTAACGATGTATCATGTGCGTCAAACAGACATAGTATGCCAATGTTATGACCCCGGGAAGTTGAAACACCAATTTACCAAAATGCGGCCCATAGTTTTGGCGCTTCATCTCCTAGGGCTAGGTTATTGTATGTTTAGGGTTTTCCATTATTTCTCTAAAATAAATAAGCCCTTGAGCCTCATTGTCACATAGTTCATAGGCATGTAGCCACCACTTCTCTTCTCAAAGATAAGCTACCAGCACCTTAGCTATTTTATTTCCATTATTTCTGTAAGGATATTTATGTTATTTGATATTAATGAAATGAAGTGTTATTTTATTGTGTTCCTTCATAAATTAGGATAAATGGTATAAGAGCATTATGTTCTTTCTATTTTTTTTCTTTGCATGTCCCCAACGCGGTGAGGGTATAAGGAGTTAGGGCTTTATCTCATTAAACCCTTGCAAGTTCAACCTCACAAACCCTGAAGACCTCCCATGGTGGAAGAAAAGAACGACGAGGGAGTAGGAGATCCTATCCAAATATTGCTTGAGGAGGCCATCGAGAAATAGAGGAACGTGATTATGGATAAATTTGGTTAGAACCTTCAACGGTTGCCCACCTACAACGCATCTACATCCAACAGCCACTCTGTAGGTACCACTACCTTCAAGGTACATGTAAACTTCGACATTCCAGTATTTGAAGGAAGGAATATGTAGACGCCGTCGATAGATGGTTCAATTTGCTAGAAGGGTATTTTTCAGTTCATGATTTCTCCGACCAAGAAAAGATTATTTTTTCACTCCTTAAGGCCGCCCCCCATGTCAAGGACTAGTGGGAAACATATTGTGAGAAAAAGGATGAGGGGGAACACTCTCTGTTCTCAGCCGCACCCACTTGAAATTCATTCCGAGATGGAATCAAGGATAAATATTACCTTTTGGGGAGCTATGAGGACAAGTACATCCAATGGACCATGCTGCGGGAGAAAAGGGATCAGGATGTGCATGAACTGATGAATTTGTTCCATACCCTTTGCACAAAGTTGGGTATTAAAGATTCATAGAGACATTTGGTGCTCAAGTAATGCAGATTTTTGCACAAACACATTTAGGAAGAAATGGAGTTCCTCGACATTACATCTCTTGGAACAACATATCTCTATGCTACCAAGATCGAGCAAAAATTTAAGCAAAACAAGCGAGACTTTGGATCCGCTAATCCGAAGCCAAGGAAAGGCACCCCTGAACCGTAGAACAAGGGGCAAGGCCAAAGAGGGGTGACTTAGAACAAAGAAGTAAACCCAACTGAGGACACAAGGAAGTGATGTGAATTTCATAACAACCCCACATAGACCACAAATGAGTGTCTGGCCAAGCAGTCATTGCTGGCCGATCTAAAGGCACCCGAATCAGGTGCATGTTTTGATCCTAAGTCAAAACCAGATTGAGGCAATGGAAAAGGGAAGCAGATCATTGTTGTCGATCCCAGTGCCATTACTGCCACCACCAAGATCTAGAGGGAGGATCCCGAGGATCCAAAGGAGGGGGAGCGCTTCTTCCATTCGCAGATGTGGGTGAAGGGTTATCTATTGCAATTCCTTGTCGATAGCGGAAGCTAAAATAACCTCATTAAAGTAGAGGTCATGAAGCAGCTCGGCCTACTGACCATAGCACACCCACAGCCATATACAATCAGGTGGCTTCACCCAGGGAGAGATCTCGACATCCGCCAGTAGTGTCGACTTCCATACAGTATCAAGCCATTCACAGATGAGGTATTGTGTGATGTTGCTCCTCTTGATGTAGCTAATGTATTATTGGGCCAACCATAATTATGGAGGTGACATGTTGTGTATAAATCTAGGCCTCGTGCTATTATTATTACTTTGGAAAATAACTTGTATGGGATACCAGAGGTAGTACTGCCTCCTGTCATCTCTTTGACTACTGCAAAACAACATAGTAAGATTTTTTCCCAAACCAGGAAATTTATTTTCCTTACAACTCGCTCATAAGGAAAGAAGAATGTTGTGGCCACAACCTCAAAACAGGGCTCCCCTGCCTGACTGCAGCACGTGGACAAAGTGATGGAGGAATACGAGGACATTTTCTCCTCACTCACAGAGGTTCCTATACACAGTTAGGACAAGCACTCCATTGATATGACACCCGACGCACGGCTGCCTAGTGTTGCCATACCTCATAAAACTACTGAGAAATATTCCACACATGTATTTTCTGAGGCTAATAAAGAAACCAAATTTACTAAACACATCTAGCATGTCTGGCCATAGGTCCATGACATCTTCGACAAATCTAATACCCAGTTCAACGGAATTTGCCTCATCTCCTGGAGGATCTCAACACAATGGGGACCATTTCTTCCTAAGGAGGGAGGATTGATTCAGGTGGATATTGATGGCCACCCACCTATTCCATTTGTATCCACACCATCAATTCTTGTAGTTTTTCACTTTCAGAACAACTTACTATTTTTAGTAGGTTTTCAGTTCCTGAAATTTTGGAGCTGTTTGGAGGCCCTAATGAGCCACCTAGATATTGGTCGCCACCCATATATTCCATTTAAACCGCACCATCATTTCTTTCAGTTTTTCAGTTTCGGTACAACTTAAAATTTTTAGTAGTTTTTCAAGTCCTGAAATTCCGGAGCCATTTTGAGGCCGTAAACAATGTTTTTTGGGCATTACACCTCTAGTAGATATGATTCTATTTTGGAATTGATATTCACAGTTAGCAGTTTTAGTCCTCAGATAGATATTTCTAACGATGTATCATGTGCGTCAAACATAGATAGTATGCCAAAGTTACGACCGCGGGAAGTTGAAACACCAATTTACCCAAGCAGGAACCATAGTTTTGGCGTTTCATCTCATAGGGTTAGTTTTTTGGATGTTTAGGGTTTTCCATTGTTTCTCTATAATAAATGGGCCCTCGAGCCTCATTGTAACACAATTCAGAGGCATCTAGCCAACATTTCTTTTCTAAGAGATAAGCTACCAACGCCTTAGCTATTTTATTTCCATTATGTTTGCGAGCATATTTTTGTTATTTGATATTAATTAAATGAAGTATTATTTCCACTGCATCTATATGTTTATATATATATCTATATTTTATTGCATTCCTGCATAAATCTGGATCATAAATTTTGGAATTACATTACTCGTTATCAAACTTTCATGCATATTGACCACTATATTATCCAATTTTTAATGAATAAGAATCAATTGGTGATGGGATGATGGAAGATATGGGGTTTAGATCTTGTGCGGCTAATTAATCCCCCACGTGATTAGAATTCATATATTTTTGTGTGCACAAAATACATCTCCAAGTGGGTGGAAGATAGCACACTTACTAGGGAAACAGAACATGTTGTTACACACTTTCCATTTGAAGAAATATTTTCTTGGTATGGAGTGGTAGAGGAAATAGTTACAGATGGAGGAGAAAAATTTAATTCTTGGTTGATACATGAAATTTTCAAAAATTAAAAAATTATGAATGCCAAGTCGCTTCACCTTACCACCCACATGGAAATGGGCAAGTGGAAAGTACTACTAATGTGGTTGAAGATATTATCATGAAGACGGGGGCAGGCTACCAAAGAGATTGGGTTGAGAGATTTCCAAAGGTATTATGGGATTATAGAGTCACTTGGATGAATGCCAAAAAATTATCTCATTATGAGTTCGTATTTTGGAAGATTCCTATTTTTCCCATTGAATTTGAAATTAAGACACTCAAAACTGTTGGGTATGTGTTATGTTCTTTCCACGACTAGTCACGTGTGGGGGGGGTCACAGGGGGGGCGGTAGCCCCCCTGTACGTTGCGCTGGGCGCAACAAGGGGTTCCAACCCCCCTGTCGGGGTTCGAGGTAGCGCCCCTGGAAAATTTTTTTGGTCCTTAATTTCTGGTGGGGGGCCTTTCCCATGGTTTTGTGCATGGGTTTGCACATGGTTTTGGGGTACAATGCTTTTTTACCCCTGGTATTTTGTAGATCTGGTCATGGGAACTATGGTTATGATCTAATCCAAGGTCAATGGATTTGGGTTTATGTATGCTTCTTCATGTATATATATGTTTTGTAACACTAAAAGGAATATAATGAAATATCAAGATGGTCATCCTGATTTGGGATCCAGGGGAAAATATCTGTGTTTATCTGTTTATGTTTTATGCTCTCAGTATTATTTATTTTTTGTTTTAATATTCATTTGTAGATAAATTTTTTTTAGGGTTAAAACCTACATTTGGTATCAGATTTGTTTCGGCTTCAAGGGAATGCCTTTGCTGCTGAGGGGTTTTTTTGCTCAGGCCTGAGGTAAACCCTGTTCACTGGGAGGTCTACGGATCGATTCTTGTGGTGAAAGAAGATGGCGAGTGACAGAAAGATAGAGATCGAGAAATTTAATGGTCAGATTTTTGAGTTATGGAAGCTGAAGAGGACAATCTACTGGTGGATAAATATCAGTGGATCACGGTAGATCCAGGTACTAAACCAATGGAAATGTTAGATGAAGACTGGAAGAAACTGGATCGGAAGGCTAAGAGCACAATACGGTTGTGTGTCTTAGATTCAGTATTGTTGAATGGATTTTGGGAAGCTACGACGAAGAATTTGTGGTACAAACTTCGGACTTTGTACCAATCTAAGTCTCTGGTGAATAAATTGTTCCTGCGGAAAAAGATGTATAACCTGAGGATGAAGGATGGAGAGTTAGTGACAAAGCATATGAATGCCTTCAATACTGTGGTAAGTCAGCTGTCATCTGTTGATATTAAAATCTCAGATGAAGATAAGTGGATCAGTTCATTGTGTTCTCTACCAGAATCGTGGGACAGTCTGTTTATTGCAATAGGTAGCAATACAACTACCTTGAATTTTGATGACATTGTCTCACCCTTGTTGTCGGAGGAAATGAGATGGAGAAATATGGAGGGCCAGAATGGAGATGCCTTATCTGTACGAGGAAGGTCCCAAAACAGAAAAAAAAATAATGTTTCGAGTGGGAGATCTAAATCTAGAGGGAGATCTAAATCTCCTGGAAAGTTTGTAAACATATGCTGGAAATGCAGAAAGGAAGGGCACTACAAAAGGGACTGCAAATCTAAAGCTCTTGAGAAAGGAAAGGGATCTGATGATGCTCCTTTTGCAGAGGAAAAAACCACTTTGGATGAAGGTGGGGATGTGTATTTGGCTTCTTCTTCAAATACACATGTAGATCATGATTCATGGTTGATTGAATTAGGTGCATCTTTTCACTTCACTCCCCATAGGGAGTGGTTCTGTGAGTATGAGAAATATGATGGTGATGATGTCTTCCTGGGGGATGATAGGAAGGCCAGAATCATCGGACATGGAAAGGTCAAGCTGAAGCTACAAGGTGGAAGGATTGGAACACTTCCTGGTGTCCTGCATATTCTTGCATTGGCCAGAAATCTGATTTTTGTAAGCAATATGTATGATGCAGGTGTAAAAATAGTGTTCGAAAAGGATACCTGCAATATGGTTCGTGGAGCACTGGTATTAATGTGGAGATTTCTGACTAGAACTCTGTACAAGCTAAAAGGTAGCACTGTTCTTGATGGGTGTAACAGTTCTATGGTTCCTGAAAGTGGAGCGAAAAGCCTAACGACATCTGGAGAAAAGACCATGCTATGGCATCAAAGGCTTGGACATATTGGAGAGAAGGGCCTTCAGATAATTCATAGAAATGGTATGGCAGAAGGTAAGTCTAATTGCTCTCTAGATTTCATTTTTTGTGAACATTGTGTATATGGGATGATAAATCGGGTGAGTTTTCCTTCTGGTGCTAAGAGGGTGAAGAAGATATCAGAACTTGTGCATAGTGATGTGTTTTTACCTGTGTAGGTTCCATCACTGGGAAATTGTGTGTATTATGTTTAATTCATAGATGAATTCTCAAGGAATAGATGGATATATTTCTTGAGTAAGAAATATGAAGCCTTTGACAGATTTAAAGAATTTAAGGCTATGGTGGAAAACCAGACAAAGAAGAAGATAAAGTTGCTGAGGAGAGATAACGGTGGGAAGTTCTGCAATAAGGAATTTGAAGAGTTCTATAAGAAGTGTGGTATAGAACAGCAGAAGACTACTCCATACACACCTCAACAAAATAGATTTGCAAAAGGAATGAACAGAGTGTTGATGGAAAATGCAAGAAGCATGCTCAGTGGTACCGGGATAGGACACGAATTCTGGGCAGAGGCAATGGAGGCTACATGTTATCTATTTAATAGATTGCCTTCATCAGTGTTGGAGGATAAGACTCCACATGAGGTATCGACTTGAAAGAAACCCTCTCTTTCACATCTAAGGGTATTTGGATGTGATGCATATGTACATGTTGCAAAGTAGAAAAGGACCAAGTTGGACAATAAATCTGAAAGGTGCATCTTTATTGGGTATAAGGATGGTTTAAAAGGTTACAAGCTTTGGAACCCGAAACAAGGAAGGTTGTGTACAATCGAGATGTGGTGTTTAGATAGGTGAAAGATGTTTTTAAACATGAAGTCATACGAAAGGAACCTGAGAAGATAGAGTTTGAGCTAAAGGAGTATGAATCAGAATCTACAACAGAGGAAGATTCAAAAGAGAAAGAACCAAAAACTCCAGCTATGAGAAGATCAGTTCGGGAAAGAAGGCAACCAGAAAGGTGTAGTCCATTTACATTCTGTTAAATTTTTTCCTTAACTATAACTAATGATGATCCCAGAATTGTTAGGGAGGTAGTAGATTTAGAGGATGGAGAACTCTGGAAGGAGGCCATGGTTGATGAAATGACATCCTTGCATAAAAATGAGGCATGGGATATGGTGGATTTTCCGGCTGGAAGGAAGCCCGGTGAGGCCGTCTGCAGTAGATGTTGTGAAGCAAGTGTTTTAAGTGAGACTAAGTCTTGACGAATTCAGAAAAAAAGTAAGAGTTTTTTATGAAAATATCTATATACCAAGTTCTTTGTGCAAATATATTTTTGGTATCGGAGCCCTATTGCTTTATGATCAAATGAAAATGTCAAATCTATTACGCTCTTTTTCAACTATAGATCGCAGAATTATCAATGAAGTAGATTCTCATTCTATAGAAATTGATAATGAGGAACATGAGAAAGAAGAAAATCCTGAGAGTTGGAATCCTCCTCCTTTGCATTCTACTGAAATATATAAAGTGCTGACTTTGTATATATTTAATAAAAAGACTTTGTTGAATGAAATCGAAGTGAAAATCAAACTGTTTGGTCTGTCAGTTCAAATAGTTGCTTTGAATCTATTTTCTGAAGATGAAATAAAGAAGTTTCGCCAATATGCTAAAGATAAGAAATATTCTTATCTTCATTTTGAAGGTATAAGGATAGGCTTAGCTCCTTTGTTTTGACATGGTATAAATACTCCCTGTATTGCTGAAGTGTTTGACACTAGACATAATAGTTATGACCATGCGAGAATAGGAAATATTATGGGAAATTTAGCTACTGGATGTCAATATGGAACAATCTACCCTAACTATGCTATTATTCTTACTGATACCCATCTAAAATATTGTTGGAAAATGATGGTAGGGGTTCAAGGACTACAGATGATTGAAGACAGTGAATATTTATCTGTTCTAATCCAAACTTCATTTCAGTTAAACAATAATTTTCATCCAAAACTGAAACAGCCAGTTTCAAAATATTGTGTCACTGTTGGAGTAAGTAATAATCAAGTCGAAGGAGTCTCATATGATCAAGTTGATCTTCCAAATGATTGGTATTTTTAGTACAAGTCTCTTGAACATTCTGCAAAACCAAAAAGCAAATCCCATAGTATTTCTGTTAAAAATGGTAAAGTCTGTATAATTCCTCAAAAACCCTCAATTCCAAAACCTATTTTCAGACCAAAGAGACATGTATTTCCCATAACACGTATTCAAGAAAGCCACATACAAGCTTCAACTAGTAATTCTAATCCAATTATTGAATGTTTTCCATAAAATCCTATTAGATATACCAATGAATTGTATATACCTGAAGCTAAACCATTTTTTGCTCTCAATAATATGTATAAAATATTTACTACTCATTTTCCACCTTTGGAAGAATGGCAGTATGCAAACCGTCATTTTGTAAAAGGGGGGAAATGGCCTCGTAAGACAAAATTCTGCACTTCTTCTTCTAAGTAAAAACAACCGTTAACAAGAGCTGATTTTTCTCCCTTGTTAGAACATAACTCAACAAAAATAAATGACTTAGATCAATTATATCAGATAGGAAACTATCTGACTACATGGTGTGCACATGCTGAAGATGTGCTGGATGATCTAGGAAAACAATATGCATTGATAAATGAAAATCATAGACTTCTTTATGAAGAACAACAAGAATAAAAGGTAGAAATAGAAGCAAGAAGAAGACGAATTTGAAGAAGAAATCTCAGCAGCCAGTGCTGAAGCAGAAAGTAGTCACAAAACCCCTATAATCGCAAAAGAAAAGGTTTTAAAATATGAAAAGCATTTTTCATCAAAAAGTGAGGTAATGACTTTAGAGAACACAAATTCAAAGTTTCCATCATTTATTTTGCCTTCTATCAATAATCAGAATAAAGTTCATACAGTTAGAGAAATCCAAAAGTATCCTAGGATTGAATAAGATTTGTATGCAGCTAACACCAGTGGTTATGTGATAGATCTAGATGAGTCTTCAAATCCAGGTGAATCAATTAGAATTTGGATTGGTTCTTTGTATCAAATGCAAGTCACTACCAAGTTACACAATGTATCCATTGTGGTCCTAGAAGAAAAGAGAATGACTGGTATTGTATATGATTGGTGGATGGGACCAACAGATGAAGAAAGAAGAGCAGTAATGGAAGAAGGTTTGTCTACCCTTGAACTTTTGTTGAAAACATAGTTTGTACTAGAACCTATAGATGAGAAAAAACAGATAATAACTTATCTGAGCATAATGGAATTGAAATAATTGAAATTTCTAGATCATTTTGGTTCAAATTATATGGAAAATTTTTTTAAGGCAAATCTTTCTAATGATACTGCCCAGAAAGTTTCATATCTTTCAAAATTTCCAGGTAACTTAGAAGATCTGATCATGAAAGACTTAGATGTACAAAACAAGAAAATAGATCAGATATATTAGGTTGACCTTTTGTTTAGAAGTTCAGAAAAGGTAAAATATTTGTGTTGGAAAAAGAAAGCACAAGATGTAACTCCAAGTGCTGATGTTTGCAGATTTGTGTTCCCATGGACACCTTTAAAGAGAAAAATAAAAAGGTTTAAAAAATATGGAAAATTTAAACCAAAAAGAATAGAAAATCCTAAGAATCCTTTTCAGAAATATAAATGTCTGAAGAAACGGAAACAATCAAGAAATAACAATTGTTTTTTTATATGCAAACAGGAAGGACATTTTGCAAGAAAGTGTCCAAACACTTCAAGCAATAAATTAAAAGCCTGTTTTGAAATTGAAGAATTCATAGACGATTGGTCTATTGTTGGTTCCAATGAAGAAGTTTCTGATGTATATATTTTGACAGATGTGTTTGATGATGAAGAAAATATAGATATTTTAGAAAAAATGAATATTTGTAAATATTTCCCTGAAAATGATGAGGATTTCTCTGAAGAAGAAGAATTACATTACAGCGATGAAGATGAAGAAAGCATTACTGAAGAAACTGAAGAAACCAGTAATGATATAGATGAGACAGAAGAGGACGAAGAAACAAATTCAGTTGTAGTAAAGCCAGTTCAGAGTGAAAAAGGTAAGCAACCAGTTTTCCCACTAGAAAAGATAACTTCATTCTATCCTTATAAAAAAGAAACAATTCCCTCTACTTCTCTAGCACTGCCAGAATATGATCACCTTGCAAAACAAAATCTTCTAAAGAAGATAGTAAAAACAAATAACCTATTGTACATACTAGTCCAAGTACAGGTTAAAGGAGAATGGATTAATGTTGATGCATTTATATACACAGGGGGCCCTAATAATCTAGCCAGATCTTCCCTTTTTAAAGGTTTATGGAAACCTTTATAGAATATCCTAGTTTTAGAAACTATTGGAGGTTCTGTAAATCTCACCCATTATGTTGATAAGATATCATTAAAAATTGGGGGGAATATTGTCAAAATATCATCCATCCAACATTATGATCCAACTTCAAGCTTGTTTCTAGGAATGTCTTTCATTAATTCAGTACTGCTTGTGACAATAAGTGAAGATAAATTCATTATCAATTTAAAGAAGAAAGAAATCTCTATCCCAAGGCTAAAAATAGCAGATTCAGAAGCCAGAAGAGAAAGTAGTCAGAAGAAAGCAAGAGCAAGAAGACCTGAAAAATATTTTAACAATTGGCAAGAATTTTTGTAGATATATGAAGAGAAGATAGAATCTAAGAACAAGCAGAAGGAACATATAAATCCAAGAAGGTTAGAAGAATAGAGTACTATTCATGAAAAATTGCTAAAAAGCTGTTCAAATAATCCTTAACAATTTTGGGATGTAGAAAGCCCAAAACAAGAAATAGTAACTTTTCATGACAATGGAGTCAAAGGTAAGTTGATTCCTTGTACTCCTGGTGATGAAAAGGAAATAAGAAAGAAAATTTATGAATTGCTAAGTTTGAAATTAATTGAACCCAACATTTTCCATTATTCTTGTTCTGCATTTCTAGTTCATAATCATTCTGAGATTGTTCGAGGAAAAGCTACAATGGTTATAAACTACAAACCGTTGAATGCAATAACTCAGAGTTTTAACTATCCCTTGCCAAGACAAGAAGATATAATGCAGAAGATAAATAACAGCAAGATCTTCAGCAAGTTTGATATGAAATCTAGATATTATCAAATCTATATTGAAGAAGAAGATAGATACAAGACTGCCTTCACATGCCCAGCAGGTTTTTACCAATGGAATGTAGTTCCGTTTGGATTAAAGAATGCCCCAGCTTTTTTCTATAGAAGAATGGAGTTCATCTTTGGCAAGTATGATTTCATTTTCACATATATTGATGATATTTTAGTTCATAGCCCAGATTTAGCTACTCATTTGAAGCATTTGGAGATTTTTATGATAGAAGTTCAAAATCATGGAATTGTCCTTTCAAAAAAGAAAATGGTTTTGTTTCAAGAAAGTGTTGATTTTTTTGGAATAAAAATTTTGAATGGCCAGATTCAAATGCAACCTCATGTGCTAAAAAAGTTTTCTGAGTTTCCTGATAAAATAACAGACACTAAAACCATTCAAAGATTTTTGGGTGTTTTAAATTATGTTCACAATATATGTATTTGCTTCATCATTAGACACATATGTCAAAATATATACATCAGAAACTTCATCATCAGAACCAACAATAGACCAATTGTCTATGAATTTTTCAATTTCAAAACAGGCTTTTAATTTATTGCTTGATGTGTTTGGACACTTTCTTGCAAAATGTCCTTCCTGTTTGCACATAAAACAACAATTGTTATTTCTTGACTGTTTCTGTTTCTTCAGAAATTTATATTTCTGAAAAGGCTTCTTAGGATTTTCTATTCTTTTTGGTTTAAATTTTCCATATTTTTTAAACCTTTTTATTTTTCTATTAAAATGTGTCCATGGCAACACAGCTCTGCAAACAGCAGCAATTGGATTTACATCTTATGCTTTCTTTTGCCAACACAAATATTTTACCTTTTCTGAACTTATGAACAAAAGGTCAACCCAATATACCTTATCTGTTTTCTTATTTTGTACATATAAGTCTTTCATGATCAGATCTCCTAAGTTATTTTCCGATTTTGAAAGCTATGCAGCTTTCTAGGCAGTATCATTAGAAAGATTTGCCTTAAAAACTTTTGCCATATAATATTTTCCAAACTAATCTAGAAATTTTATGTCTTTCAATTCCATTATGCTCAGATTAGTTATTATCCGTTTTTTCTCATCTACAGGTTCTGGCACAAAATGTGTTTTCAACAAAATTTCAAGAGTAGACAAACCTGCTTCCATTACTGCTCTTCTTTCTTCATATGTTGGTCCCATCCACCAATCATATACAATATCAGTCATTCTCTTTTTTGCTAGGACCACAATGGAAACATTGTCTAACTTGGTAGTGGCTTGCATTTGATACAAAGCACCAATCCAAATTCTAATTGATTCACCTGGATTTGAAGACTTATCTATATCTAGCACATAACCACTAGTGCTAGCTGCATAGAAATCTTCTTCAATCCTAGGATACTTTTGGATTTCTCTAACTGTATGAAATCTATTCTGATTATTGATAGAAGGAAAAATAAATGATGGAAACTTTGAAGCTTCCTTGTCTAAAGTCATTACCTCACTTTTTGATGAAAAATGCTTTTCAGATTCTAAAACCTTTTCTTTTGTTATTGCAGAGGTTTTGTGACTACTTTCTACTTCAGTATTGGTTGCTAAGATTGCTTCTTCAACTTCTTCTTCTAGATCCCAATAATTAGGTGTAGTCATGTCGACTATGAATTTGGGACCGTTTTCCTCTTTTGCCTTTTTCTTTTCTCTTTTTCTTCTTCTTGCTTCTCTTTCTACCTTTTCTTCTTCTTGTTCTTCATAAAGTAGTCTAATATTTTCATTTATTAATGCAGACTGTTTTCCTAGATCGTCCAAGACATCTTCAGCATGTGCACACCATGTAGTCAGATAGTTTCCTATCTGATATACTTGATCTAAGTCATTTGTGTTTGTTGAGTTATGTTCTAACAAGGGAGCACAATCAACTCTTATTGACGATTGTTTTGATTCAGAAGAAGAAGTGTAGAATTTTGTCTTAGGGGGCCATTTTCCTCCTTTTACAAAATTATGGTTTGAATACTGCCATTCTTCCAAAGGTGGAAAATGAGCAGTGGATATTCTAAACATCTTCTTGACAGCAAAAAACGGTTTAGCTTCAGGTATATACAATTCATTGGTAGATCTAACAGGATTTTCTGGAAAACATTCAGTAATTGGATTAGAATTATAGGTTGAAGCTTGTATGTGGCTTTCTTGAATAGGTGTTATGGGAAATACATGTCTCTTTGGTCTAAAAATAGGTTTTGTAATTGAGGGTTTTTCAGGAATTATACAGACTTGACCATTGTTAACATACATCCTACGAGATTTGCTTTTTGGTTTTGTAGAATCTTCAAGAGACTTGTACTGAAAATACCAATCTTTTGGAAGATCAACTTGATCATATGAGACTCCTTCAACTTGAGTATTACTTACTCCAAAAGTGACACAATCTTTTAAAATCAGTTGTTTCAGTTTTGGATGAACATTATTGTTTAACTGAAACGAAGTTTGGATAAGAATAGATAAATATTCACTGTCTTCAATCATCTGTTGTCCTTAAACCCCTACCATCATTTTCCAACAATCTTTTAGATGGGTATCAGTAAGACTAATAGCATAGTCAAGGTAGATTGTTCCATATTGACATCCAATCACTAAATTTAGCATAATAGTTCCTATTCTTGCATGGTCATAACTATTATATCTGGTGTCAAAGACTTTAGCAATACAGGGAGTATTTATACCATGTCGAAAGAAAGGAGCTAAGCCTATCCTTCTACCTCCAAAATGAATATAAGAATATTTCTTATCTTTAGCATATTGGCAAAACTTCTTTATTTCATCTTCAGAAAATAGATTCAAAGCAACTATTTGAACTGATAGAACAGATATTTTGATTTTCAGTTCAATTTCTTTCAACAAAGTCTTTTTATTAAATATATACAAGGTCAACACTTTATATATTCTGTAGAATGCAAAGGAGGAGGATTCCAACTCTCAGTGTTTTCTACTTTCTCATGTTCCTCATTATAAATTTCTACAGAATGAGAATCTACTTCATTGCTAATTCTGTGATCTGTAGTTGAAAAAGAGCATAATAGATTTGAAATTTTCAATTGATCGTAAAGCAACTGGGTTCTGATACCAAAAATATATTTTCACAAAGAACTTGGTATATATGGAAAGTGTTGATTTTTTGGGAATAAACATTTTGAATGGCCAGATTCAAATGCAACCTCATGTGCTAACAAAGCCTTCTGAGTTTCATGATAAAATAATAGACACTAAAACCATTCAAATATTTTTGGGTGTTTTAAATTATGTTCACAAATATATTCCCAGGTTATCTTTAAAAACAACACCAATCAGGAGACACTTAGATTCAAGATGGTCAGAAGAAGCAACTCAAGCAGTCAAACTATTGAAAGTTGAATGTCAACAACTTCCCAAGTTGCAACCACCAGGTGATGGTTTATTAATTTTACAAACTGATGCATTTGATCATTTTTGGGATGCAGTTTTATTTGAAAGAATAGGGGATGAAGAAAATTTGTGTGTTTATGCATCTGGTGAATTTCTACCCCATCAGAAAAATTATTTCACCGTTGAGAAGGAAACATTAGCAATATTCAAAGGAATTCAACGTTTCGAGTTATATTTGGCACCGGTCAAGATTTTGATCAAAACAGACTCAATGAATTTCAAATATTTTCTATCTGCAAAATTTTCAAGACAATTAGCAAGAGGAAGATTGCTATCATGGCAAATATGGTTCCAACAATATGAGTTTTATGTGGAATGGGTGCCAGGAATTTCTAATTATTTGGCTAATGCTCTTACCAGAGACATAAATAAAAGTTTCATTCAAAATGAACAGGTTTAATTGTTTTCAATTCCAGGTAAGGGTCTAAAAGATGATGATTTTGCTACTTTTGTATATAGATTTAAAATTATTTAAAGTCATCTCAGCCATCTGACAAAAGAAATAAAAAAGATTTTTGGAATGATATTAAGGAGAAATCAATGGATCCAGAGATGCCAAGCTTGTCAATAAAAAAATGTGGGAATATTTTTGGGCTTAGATGAAGAATTGGTAAAATTCTATCCTTTACCAAATATGAAAGTTAAGATTTATTTCAGAAGCCTAGATGACCTCTGGTCCATTCAATATACTGATAATATGATCTAGAAACTCAAAATTTTAAATTATTATCAGATGATTGGTGGTGTGGATTTCTCTCTTGGAATTTTTACAGGTGTTAAAATGTTGGATCTCGAAAATATCAACGTCCGACAAGATATTGAAAGATATATTTGGACATTGAGAATTCTAGATATTTTTGAAGAATTGGAGGCTGCATTTTTACAGAGAAGTGATGAAATTTATGTAGGAACAAATACTTCTCCCCAATATGATATTTTTGAAGCCTTTTCAGATAGGGAAATGAAAGAAGGATTTTGCAGAAAAAGAAGAATAGTCAGAACTTCTCAATGCATTCAGAGATATTTAATGTATTTGAGAACATTCTCTTCTCCATGGGATTATCAAAGTCTAAAATTCAGAGAAAACATTTCTCCAAATCCTTTTGCTCAAGTTTGTTGTTCTGAAAATATTGAAATTATAAAATTTGCTAATGATAAAGAACATGTACAAAGGGTAACTCAATGGTTAAAAGATTTTGGAAAGCATAAACTCATAAAAAAGAAACAGACATTGTTGAAAATTGATGAGTTATAGGGAGAAAATAATGTTTTGAAATTTGTTGTTAATCAAAAGGCATTAATAACTATTTTCATCATATCAGGAAATTGGAATGGTGATGTTGTCAGCATTGTCAGCTTAATGTTGTCAACAAAAGCATGTTCATCAATGATATTTGAATTTGGATGGCAAGAAAAGAGTATGGTTAATGATAATTACCGACTTTGGGTACAACATGCAATAGAGGCTTCTACAAAAATTTTCAAATATTCAAGTGGGAGCTTCTAGATGGTATCGAACTTGCTGTCCAGCCAATGCTAGCTTTTGCTAAAGCAAAGAAGGATTCATTTTTAGATATTGAGATCAATTCAATATCTTTTCTCAGCAGATGTATAAAGAAAGATATTCCATTTTCACATCAACCAAAGCATCTTCAAGTACTAAGAGATAAGATCAGATTAGAAATAGTACAATCTTCTATAGCAATGGAATATTCAAAAGGCAAAGAAACAATATCAGCAAAAGGATAAGAAAAAGAAGATTCCACTATCTTTTTGGACACGTATCAAGATGCTCAAAATCAGGATGACAATGATTGGGAAATCAAATATATCAAAATGTTAGACAAAGCTGCTTTAGCAAATAGATCATCATTTGATGATGACTTTGATAGTGATAGAAGTACGAAAGGACCATGGTAAATAGTTTTCTTTTGCATTATTGTACTATGGAATATTGAGTAGACACCGTCTGGATGACAAATATCTAACAAGACCCTAAATTATTTTATATTTATGTCCTTTCTAGTTTGATTAGGCAAAGATTAGAATCTTAGTTTTAGCTATTTAAGAAGGCTCAAGAGTATTTTGTGACACAGAGTTGAGTGAATTTCTTGAGCAGATCAGTAAGTGTGTGTGTGTGTGTGTGTTTGTAAGTTGGTATTTGGTTCCTGAAAGATAATAAAGCATGGAGTTTTCTTATTCTATTTGAGTTTCTCCAGATTTGATTTTCTTAAAAGTATCAGTAAGGCTTCTAGAGAGCATGCGTAAAGATGCCTGAGAAGTGCCCATGGTGAGGCCGTTTGCAGTAGATGCTGTGAGGCAAGTGCTTTAATCGAGACTAAGTCTTGACGAATTCAGAAACAAGTAAGGGTTCTTTGTGAAAATATCTTTATGTATCGATGCCCTGTTGCTTTACGATCAATTGAAAATGTCAAATATATTACGCTCTTTTTCAACTATAGATCACAGAATTATCAATGAAGTGGATTCTCATTCTATACAAATTGATAATGAGGAACATGAGAAAGTAGAAAATCCTGAGAGTTGGAATCCTCCTCCTTTGCATTCTACTAAAATATATAAAGTGCCAACTTTGCATATATTTAATAAAAGGAATTTGTTAAAATAAATCGAAGTGAAAATAAAAATATCTCGTCTATCAGTTCAAATAGTTGCTTTGAATCTATTTTCTGAAGATGAAATAAAGATGTTTCACTAATATGCTAAAGATAAGAAATATTCTTATCTTCATTTTGGAGGTATAAGGATAGGCTTAGCTCCTTTGTTTCAACATGGTATAAATACTCACTGTATTGTTGAATTCTTTGACACTAGACATAATAGTTATGACCATGCAAGAATAGGAACTATTATGGGAATTTTAGCGACTGGATGTCAATATGGAACAATCTACCCTGACTATGCTATTAGTCTTACTGATATCCATCTAAAATATTGTTGGAAAATTATGATAAGGGTTAAAGGAGTACATATGATTGAAGATAGTGAATATTTATCTGTTCTAATCCAAACTTTGTTTCAGTTAAACAATATTGTTCATCCAAAACTGAAACAACCAATTTTTAAAGATTGTGTCACTGTTGGAGTAATTAATACTCAAGTCTAAGGAGTCTCATATGATCAAGTTGATCTTCCAAAAGATTGGTATTTTCAGTACAAGTCTCTTGAAGATTCTGCAAAACCAAAAAGCAAATCTCGTAGGATGTCTGTTAGCAATGGTCAAGTCTATATAATTCCTGAAAACCCATCAATTCCAAAACCTATTTTCAGACGAAAGAGACATGTATTTCACATAAAACCTATTCAAGAAAGCCACATACAATCTTCAACCACTAATTCTAATCCAATTACTGAATGTTTTCCAGAAAATCCTGTTAGATCTACCAATGAATTATATATACCTGAAGCTAAGTCGTTTTTGTTGTCAATAAGATGTTTAAAATATCGACTGCTCATTTTCAACCTTTGGAAGAATGGCAGTATGCAAACCGTCGTTTTGTAAAAAGGGGGAAATGCCCTCCTAAGACAAAAATTTGTACTTCTTCTTCCGAATCAGAACAACTGTCAACAAGAGCTAATTGTTCTCCCTTGTTAGAACATAACTCAACAAACACAAATGACTTAGATCAAGTATATCAGATAGGAAACTATCTGACTACATGGTGTGCACATGCTGAATATGTGTTGGATGATCTAGGAAAACAGTCTGCATTAATTTAAATGAAAATCTTAGAGTGCTTTATGAAAAACAACAAGAAGAAAAGGCAGAAAGAGAAGAAGGAAGAAGAAGAAGAGAAAAGAAAAAGGAAAAAGAGGAAAAGGGTCCCAAATTCACAGTCATTAAGGGAATTTTGAAGTCTAAAATGAGCCTACTAAGGAAATAAAAAAGTAATAGCTAAACAAATAAATAATATTTATGAATTTTAAATTCACTTTTTTCACCACAATCCATGTAACCATAGTTAAATTCAATTCAAAAATTGTACCAAAATAAAATTAATAAAAAATTGTATTGATGTGACTATAAATAAGAATCAGTTTTTCAAGAAAAAGTCATTATCATTGAACTACTAATGGATTTGTCCTTTGTACTTAAATAACTTAAAATAAAATATAGATATAAATTATTAATTATATTATATGTCATTAATTAAAATTTATATTATTTAAATTCTGTAATAACATGTAATTAATATACTATATAAATATAATATAATATAATAAATGTATAGGGATATGCATAGTTTATTTTAAGAAATATGAAATGACAATAATATATTTTTATTCAAAAAGTGTGAAATGACATCTATTATGAGTACTTTACTTTGACTTTAAAAGTACTTAGAGCACTACATTGGTTAACCATGAGTCTTTATCCACCATTGAGAATGTGACAAATAAGTACCTTTAACTCAAGCAATGTCACCTCAACCATTAGGGATGATGTCATCCCCTAAAATGTGATTGGTTCTCATAAAGTAAATTTTGATTGTAAATTTTCCTTATGAGGCCCATTTTAGACATCAAAATTCCCCTAATGTGACATGACTACACCTAATTATTGGGATCTAGAAGAAGAAGTTGAATAAGAAATCTCAGCAACCAGTTCTGAAGTACAAAGTAGTCACAAAACCTCTGCAATCACAAAAGAAAAGGTTTTAAAATCTGAAAAGCGTTTTTCATCAAAAAGTGAGGTAATGACTTTAGAGAAGGCAACTTCAAAGTTTCCCTCTTTTATTTTTCCTTCTATCAATAATCAAAATAAATTTCATACAGTTAGAGAAATTCAAAAGTACCCTAGGATTGAAGAAGATTTGTATGCAGCTAACACTAGTGGTTATGTGCTAGATCTAGATAAGTCTTCAAATCAAGGTGAATCAATTAGAATTTGGATTGGTGCTTTGTATCAAATGCAAGTCACTACCAATTTAGACAATGTATCCATTGTGGTCCTAGCATAAAAGAAAATGACCCGTATTGTATATGATTGGTGGATGGTACCAATAGATGAAGAAAGAAGAGCAGTAATGGAAGCAGGTTTTTCTACTCTTGAACTTTTATTGAAAACATAGTTTGTACTAGAACCTGTAGATGAGAAAAAACAGATAATAACTGATCTGAGCAGAATGGAATTGAAAGACTTAAAATTTCTAGATCATTTTGGCAAAGATTATATGGCAAAAATTTTGAAGGAAAATCTTTCTAATGATACTGCCCAGAAAGTTGCATATCTTTCAAAATTGTCAGGTCACTTAGGAGATCTGATCATGAAAGACTTAGATGTACAAAGAAAGAAAATAGATCAGATATATTGGGTTGATTTTTTGTTTAGATATTCAGAAAAGGTAAAATATTTGTGTTGGCAAAAGAAAGCACAAGATGTAACTCCAAGTGCTGATGTCTGCAGAGCTGTGTTTCCATGGACACCTTTTAAGAGCAAAAGAAAAAGGTTTAAAAAATATGGAAAATTTAAACCAAAAAGAATAGAAAATCCTAAGAATCCTTTTTAGAAATATAATTTTCAGAAGAAATGGACACAGTCAAGAAATAACAATTGTTGTTTTATATGCAAACAGGAAGGACATTTTGCAAGAAAGTGTCCAAACACTTCAAGCAATAAATTAAAAGCCTCTTTTGAAATTGAAGAATTCATAGACGATTGGTCTATTGTTGGTTCTGATGACGAAGTTTCTGATGTATATATTTTGACAGATGTGTCTGATGATGAAGAAAATACAGATATTGTACAAAAAATGAACATTTGTAAATATTGCCCTGAAAATGATGAAGATTTCTCTGAAGAAGAAGAATTACATTACAACGATGAAGATGGAGAAAGCATTAGTGAAGAAACTAAAGAAAGTAGTAATGATACAGATGAGATAGTATAGGACAAAGAAAGACATCCCCTTTTCACATCAACCAAAGCATCTTCAAGTATCGAGATCAAATGGGTGTTTAAGAAGAAGATGAATGTAGAAGGCAAGGTGGATAAATACAAAGCTCGGTTGGTAGCAAAAGTTTATTCGCAGGTGTCGGGAATTGATTTTGGTGATATTTTTTCTCTTTTTTCCAAAGTTAGTTCTATTATATTACTTTTATCTGTTGCTGCTGCATTTGATTTTGAGGTAGAACAGATGGATGTGAAGACAACATTTCTTCACATGGATCTAGAAGAGGAGATCTACATGAAGCAACCTGAAGGCTTTATGGTGAAGGGTAAGAAATAACTGGTATGCAGGTTAAAGAAGTATCTGTATGGGTTAAAATAGTCACCAAGGATGTGGTATCAGAAATTTTACACCTATATACAGGGACTTGGCTTCACTAGAAGCAAGGAGGATCACTGTGTTTATTTTAAATTAATTGGTGACCATGTTATTTATGTGGGCTTGTATGTGGATGATATGTTGTTGATTGGAAATGAAAAAGAAATTATCCAAGATTTGAAGACCCAACTGTTCTCCAAATTCTACATGAAGGATCTTTGTGCTGCAAACTAAATTTTGGGCATCGAAATTAAGAGAGATCAGGCAAAGACGAAGCTCTGGTTAAACCAGACGAATTATGTCGAGACTATATTGCAGAGGTTTAATATGAAGGATAGTAAACCGGTGAATGTTCCTATTCCTGTAGGTGTAAATTTGTCTTCTGAACAATGTCCCAAGACAGAAGAAGAAGAGGAGGATATGTCACATGTTCCATATGAAAGTGCAGTGGGTAGCCTGATGTATGCAATGGTCTGTACTAGACCAGACATTGCACATGCAGTGGGATTATTGAGCAGGTTTACGTCAAACCCAGGCAAGGATCATTGGACAAAAGTGAAACGGGTTTTCAGATATTTGCGTGGAAATAGTGATTATGGCTTGTTCTACCACAAAAGACCAGGATTGGAAAGAATGTTGGACATTCATGGTTTTGTTGATGCAGACTTGGCTGGAGATCTGGACCAAAGAAAATCTACAAGTGGGTATGTGTTTAGCCTATTTGGAGGTGGAGTCAGTTGGATGAGTAAAATACATTTTATAGTGGCTCTTTCAACTATAGAGGAAGAATACATGGTAGCCACTCATGCAAGCAAGGAAGCAATTTGGTTGTAGAGATTGTGTTCAAGTATGGGGTTGCTACAGAAAGCTATAAGGATAGATTGTGATAGCCAAAGTGCAATTTTCTTGGCCAACAACCCTGCTTATCATTGAAATGAAAAGCACATTGATGTTCAATATCACTTTGTAAGAGATATGGTTGAGGCTAAAAGGGTGTTGCTGGTAAAGGTGGAAACTTGGAAGAATGTTGCAGATGCATTGACAAAGTCTGTTAACACTCAGAAGCTCTCTTGGTGTGGAGAAAAAATGGGTGTTGCAAAGCTGGGCTAATGACTAAGCTCTCCTGTGCCCCCCTATGGAAAGAAAACAACAATTGGGAGAATGTTCGGTATGTTTTATATTATTTCCATGACTCGTCACATGCTGGGGGGTGGTAGCCCCTCATGTCGGGGTGTGGGGCATTAGCCCGAAATATTTTTTTTGGTCCTTAATTTCCGGTGGGAAGTCCTGCCCATGGTTTTGTGCATGGGTTTGCACATGGTTTTGGGGTACGATAGTTTTCGACCCTTGGTATTTTGTAGATCCGACCAAGGGAACTATGGTTATGATCTAATCTAGGGTTAATGGATTAGGGTTTATGTATGCTTCATCATGTATATATATGTGTTGTAACACTAAAAGGAATATAATGAAATATCAAGCTGGTCATCTTGATTTCGGATCCAGGGGAAAATCTCTCTTTTTATCTATTTATGTTTTATGCTCTTGCTATTGTTTATTTTTTGTTTTAAGATTCGCTTGTAGATAACTTCTTTTCAGGGTTAAAACCGAAAAAAATTGATTTGGAGGTCGATTTAGATTTAGCCACAGATAAAGACATCAATTGTAATAGCTAAATGAATTAGATGAGAAGAGTTTGGTTGTTGTGCAATGAACATAGATCATATAAAAAAACACTAGCAAGTTGCATGATAGATTTATTAAGAAGAAGGTGGTTTGAAAAGGTGATTTGGCTTTGTTATATGACTCCAGATTCAAATATTTCAAAGGGATGTTGCACACCAAGAGGCTAGGTCCTTATTAGTTAGAAGTATTTTTTGATAATGAGACTGTAAAATTGACAACCATAGATGAGTCTTAGATATATTTTCTTGTTAATGGACATTGTGTAAGGTTATATCATAAGCCTGCTTCTAAGAATTCCTTTTTCAATATTTTCATAGATGTGGATACATACCTTCAAGTTGTTGAGGAAAGGGAAGTTTTTCATCCATTTATGACAGCTTAATATTTTTAATTATTCCATCAAATAAATAAATAATAATAAAAAATAAAGCGAAAAAAAAGGAAAGAAAAAGTCTAATAGTGAAAACCCCTTTGGGGAACCATTGTATGATTGTGATTACTAAAACCCACCTTACTAGCGGCCATCACATTCTTTTTCCATTATTGTAAACACAATTCGTTTAATCCTTCCATATGTAAATGTTTCAATGTTTAACTCTTTTGTTGTTACAAAAATATTGTTCATAAGTTGTTACATTCATCACAGAATTGCATGCAACAACCCTATTCAATATAATTATCCAAATATGTGTTGATACAAATGTGCATATTTGCAAGTTAGACACTAAAAATTCATACTGTTTTGCATACTAGAGAAATATTTATTTTTTTGACATCACAAGTTTTATATTTGTTCTTTTATTTCAAAAATTGTGAGTTGTAATTACTTATTATACACTTGATAATGCTGACATGCATGTTTTTCTCTCACTGCATCATTGTAATGAAATTTATTACCATGAAAAACCCACCTAATGTCCTCTCATATGTTTCATTGTAAATATTATACAATATTTGAAATCAAGAAAATGGGACTGAGTGAAAGGGACACATATTCGAGTGCTAGGGATAAGGACCACTTTCTTGGAATTTTGTGGTTTCTTATGTAGAGGAAGAAACCTAAATTGTGGGACAACCGTTAAAGCATGGCTGGTGCATGAATTCAAGGGATTTCATATTGAATTAAATGGGTTGCAAGAGGAATTACCTAGGACCATGTTAATTGAGGAAAAAAATAAAGAAAAGAGGACAACTATTTATGAAGAAGGACTACACATTGGAGGGAAGCATGTACACCAGAGTAGTTGTGGTTGAGGAAGAGTCCAAGGGAGAAAGTAAGAGGGCAGAGAATCCATGTAAAATAAGAAAGAAAAATGGATGGTTTCATTTAAAGGAAGGTAAAGGAATAAGGGGGAGAGATCCATTTGAGCTTATACAGGCTAGAAGTAAAGAGAGAGGAAGACAAAATTGAGGATTCAACAAGAGCTTTTTCCACACATCACTGAAGAGAAGAGAAGAGAAGTGAATGTGAAAGGTTCTCTATCCCTAGAGGATATGGGTTGAGTTTCTAGTCTCTGGAGACTTTTAGTAGCTTGGGGTCCATGGAGGGTGTTGGCTAAGATAGGATCCTTGGAGCCCTGTAACAGCTGCGGTCCTTCGAGTCTGTCGGTTGAGAGAGAGGTATCTGGAGTCTTGTAATATCTTCAATCCATAAAGGTTGTGGGTTGGTTTGGAATATTTTATGGCTTGTAATAACTTAGGTCCCCTGGAGGCTGTCGGTTGACATAGAAGCCTCTAGATCTCTCTAACAACTTGGGAAGAGAATATCCTCGAGTAATACCAAAGGAAGACCAGACTAAAGAGTTTTTGTTATCTTGTGAGAGTTACAGTTTATTGTGGACTCCCTATAAGGTGGTGAATCATTGGGTGTCCACCTAAGGGTGAGATATAGTTCCTCTGAACTCTGTGTGTGCCAACGAAGTAACATTCAATTGGTTGGATGGAGGGAGGAGGTCATATGGAGCCCCTGTTTCAGTTACAAGCTGGTTTTAAATCCCTTTAGCAAGAATCCCCCTTAGACTCTGAAATCTGGCTTGGGGATGGTGACTACATGTAACTATGGATGAAATTTTCTATGTTTGGGTGAAGATACATTGTTCCAGATTGATTTACCATGCAACTTTAAAATATAAGTATACGTGTATTATTTTTTACCTTGTAATGAAACATATGACATTGTTGTTGGTAATGTTTTTGGATAAAATGACTACATTTGTGTTCTTAATGCTTTCATATGTGCTGGATGTCTGTGGGGATATGTCACTCATAAATTTCTTGATTATATTTAAGTATGTGTGTTGAATTTGAGACAAAAATGTTGTGAGATAATATTTTGATCGTAAACGCAGAGCATCTGATACATAAATGTGAAAACCAACCACATTATAATCAAGACAATGCTATATCATTGAGATGGACATTACTCTGAATAAATTGTTTGTATTGAAAGTAGTAAATAAGTAAGAAACCAAGGAATATAAGTACCTGATGCAAGCGGTATCAAAAACTTGAATAAAAACATGAAATAGTGGGCTCGGAGACATATTTTATTGTGAAACATTTACATGGAAGACCCTCTGCTTAGCAGGGTATATACTTTCCTACTATCATTATTACCAAGCTGAAGGTTGTTGTGTCACCATTAGAGAAATTTTGAGATCTAAAAGGGGCCTCCGAAGAAAAATGTACAAGAAAAATAAACTTTACAAGAACTAATAGGATTCAAGATGATGATGTCAACCATGGGGGATGATTCACAATTTTTGGGGTAAATAAGTTAAAATATTAAAAATAATAAAAATATAAAACCACTTTTTCAACTTTTATTTTAAACTTATCTCCCTGATGTTTTACTAAAATTTTGAGTGGGATTATTCATTGGATGCACAATTTAATTCCTCGTCCAAGGAGTACCAATGTTGCTACTTTTGATGGACCCTGTTATAGGGAAAAATGTGAAATACATGAAAAAACATTATTCCAATCACGTTTTTTTCATGTATTTCTCATTTTTTGTATAGAAAGGTCCATTTAAAGTATGTAACATGGGTATTACTAGGATGAATAATCCAATTAAGCATCTAGCATGTGTTCCCACTCAAAATTCGAGTAAACCCATAGGGAGAGAAGTTGAAAATACGAGTTGAAAAAGTAGTTTTTTATTTTTTCCCTCTAAAATTTTGTGATGTAGTCTAATATTATTTTATTATTTCTACTATTATTTTATAATGTCCTTAGGAGGCCCATTTTAGGCCTCAAAATTACCCTAATTATGTGAAGCAACAAATTAATGTCGATGGAAGTTTCCTCTGGGTAATTTGAGCCAATCAACTTTATCTAAATCGCCTTTATCCTTGCATTCTCAGTAAGGCAGATATTGTCATTGGAATCTTAGTGTTTTTGGTGAGACACCAGATGGTTTTGTGTAGCATTCTAGAGTTTCTCAGAGGCTCGACATGGACTCTAGTTCTGTTGGTGTGTGTGGCGGTAATGATTGACACTTTGGCGTTGGGCACACTTTCTCCTCAGACTTGACCATATTCACAAAAAACAGTATCTTAAAACACATACGTGACTCTGACCAGACTTTTCCGTGTATATACGGGAGTCCATTCATAGAGATATACGTATACATTTTTAATCATTAAAAAATATATATTATTCCCTATTTTCGAGGTAGGGTTGATGGTTATTCCTGTAATTCAACCACCCCATCCCATGGCCTAACTGTTTCCAACTGTAGAAACTAATTTGAGGGAGTATAAAAGCCCCTGATGTGCATGGCCTAAGGGAGAGAGAAAATTATAGATACTATACTATCTTGGAGCCCTATTTCAAGTTTGATATTCCCGTGCCTCCTGTACTTCCCAGGTATATTCAGGAAAACCTTGTTTTCTTGAGATACTCATCATCCTATATGACATCTAGTGTGCACACATCTTGGAATAATTCTTGCGAGGCTAGGGCTGGACGGATCTAGAGGACGGTATGCTCGAAGGCCGTGGAAGGATTCAGGTGATATCTCCACATTTCCATTACTATATGTGCCATTTATAATAAGAAGAACCATCTTGTTCCTGATATTCACGTGTTTATCTATGTTTAATGATCATTAAGTGAATATTTAATATTGTTTTTATGATATTATGCATGATTTACACTAAGTCCTAGGAAGTATATATGATGTACAACTAGAGTTTCGTGTTCGTTTTTTATTGATTTTCAGGTTACAAAGCATGAAGGGTTGCTGGGGGTTTGCACTCTGCGGGATCTACATCAAATGTGGAACTTTCGGGTAAGTTCTGAAACTTGTTATATCTAGCTTTCAATATAAAAGATAGGTTAGGTAAGTCCTTCTTGAATGGTATTCCCTTGGTCTGTGAAGGTTGTCGACCCAAAAACCTTTAGGGTGTTATATGCTGAAACAGAAATGGTGACTCCGCTGGGGATCAAATTCTTGTGATTTCTCATTTCAGTTATTTTATTTGTCTTGTAGGTTCCCAACAGTTTCTATCACTTTTTCCAGTTCAGTAAATCATTTTCTAGTCAGACTGAAGACCTGGTCTCTTGATCAGGCTTGACCTTTTTTGTTTTTTTTTTATTTACCTTTCCATACGCAGTATTTCTTCTACACTTTCGTGTATACATGCTATTTTTTGCAAAGGGACCCATGCATACGCGACTTTCCTTTTTCACAGTCGCGTGTACATGCTTGTTGCTAAACTGCAAAAGCACGTATTCTTGGGTAAAATTTGAAATTTTGGTTTTAAGCCTCTATGGTCTTGTCTGCCTATGGTGACTTGTTCCTGCAGTGTCTTTGAGGTCTCCGAACTATGTCTAAAGTGGTTATGTGTCTGTTTCTCTCTTATTTGTTTGAAGAGACGATCATTTGGTGAAATATTTGTTTGTTGCATTTGCAATTCTGGCTTGAGCACCAAGGTCTTTTCCTGAAGATTCTTGGCTGTTCTCAGTATTCAAGAACAGAGAGCTTCTGCTCATTTACTCTTTCCTAACCTTATGTGTTGCTTCACATTATGATTTTCACCTATTTGGTGTATTTGGTTTCCTTGATTTCATAGACTAGTTTTGTTGCAATTTTCGAAGGGTCTCTTATTGATTCTTTGGATTTTTTGTTCGTTGCAAGTTTATTCTATTATGCTGAGTTGATTTGTTGAGTTTCTTGTCTTCCTTTTTCTCATATAAGTCCCACTATGAGAGTAGCATGGTTGGCTTGGGAATTTTGTTGAATATTTTGCTCGAAATTCAAGTTTTCTTGACTCAGTTACTGGATAGTTCCATTGGTCTTCTTGAAATCTCTTTTTCTTATAAATTCAAAAGCCCAAAAAACATTTCGTTTTCCATTACTTTTGTTTTCATTTTGTTTGACGGTTTCTTTTCATATTTTGAAGCTTTTTTGAGTGTCTAGTCTTCGGTTCTTCACTTGATTAGGAGGGGAGTATTATTTTTATTTCTTTCTCTTATGTCAAGTATGTTTTGGTGTTTTTATACATAGGAGTTCTGATTTGGAACTGGCTCTATCGACTGCCAAAAAGTGATTGAACCTTGGGGTTCTTAGAGACTTCTTTTTCTTCTTCATATTCAACATCTTAGGATTTGCATGTCATTAGTAGTTTGCATTAGGTGCACATAAGAATTTTTAGTCTTTTTCGTAACTTTTTGAGTTGTGTGAAGTGTGAGCATCCGAAAAGAAAATAAAGTTTATTTATTAGTCTCATAGAACCTGTGTAGAAATCACTCTTCATCGAAAGGAAATCAGTGAATTTTCATGTAGTTTGGTTTTCATTGGTTTCTTCTGTGTCATACAAACACCATCAGTTTCACTTCTACACACACTTGACATCAAATAACAGCCATTTAAAATAAACAATATAATTAAAAACAACTAGAATTTTTTTGTATTATTGTAATACACCAACTAGTTAGGTTGTAGGGCCTTGGATTAGGTGAGTTGGGAGTTAACTCTCCAAGGCTGCTCAAATTTTGAAACATACAAGTTTATTAATGAGCGAAATCCAACACCGTTAAGTGGATTGGGAAAGCTCTCCTCTAGATAGTCAAGTGTGAGGGAAAGTGCAGGCAGAAAAGAGAGATATCCCCTCTCCTATTTGTTGAATCTTGTCCTAAGACCGTTCTTCCTGTCTGCCGATACAAATTGGTGTCCCTAGTTTCCTGTCCTAGGGACCACACAGGTGACTACGTGGGGAATACCCGTGGTACCTGAGGTAGACGTTGCATCACTTCCATCAGTGCTTCTCGAGGGTTCCCTTGCGAAAGTTGGGGACTTGCACCGACAAAGGTTGGTGTTAGGAGGTCAACGTAACTATTTCGATTACCTTCGCTAGTAGGCTTGGCTTGTAATTACCCCAAAATACTTTTGGGAGGTCTGATTTTTTGCTTCCTTGTATTTTGGTGTCCGGTCTTCATCACCTGGAGTGGAAATACCTAAGAGCTACTTGTATGGCTGTATCTTAGGGACTTTGTAGAGTGTGCTCTTTGATCCTAGATTGCTTAGCTTCATATATTTTTTGAGTCTAATAAATATCTTAAAATGGCTGACCAATCACCTCATTAATTAAGGAGGCTCTATGGGTTGTCTCCTACGAGTACCGAGCCTTCTTCAAGAAGGCATAGGAGTAATTTGGAGGGTGAATTTCACTCAGTGTTTTCAGATGCAGCAAAGAGAGATCCTTCATTAGGGCTGGTTGTTTCTATACTTGGTTCTGGTTTAAGTGTTAGTGCCAAGAGGAGTGCTTCACTCATCTTGACAGTTTTATTTCCGGCAGAAGAAGTAGAAGTAGAGGAAGTCCCTCAACCTACTGAGTCTCTTCCATATCCTCTTCCTGCTAGTTATCTTTTTATCATCGCTTACATCGAACCTGAGTCTCGGAGACCAGAGAGTCCTTATCCATCATATTCTCACCTTTCGATGGCCACGACTAGGAACACAGCTTTGGTTGTGAGTGCTGCAAGTATCCAGACTCCTTCTTCAGTTGAAGGAGGAGACATTATTTCTATATCGATGATTGCTTCTAGTACTACTATGTTTGGCTTTGGTCACACCCAAGCACATGCTTCTCAATCTGATCCCTTTTGTTTCGGAATGCCCACTAGTGGGATTCCTTCTTTTTCCTTTTCTGCCTCTGCAGCTACATCTGCACCCATATCCTCTATGGCTAGTGGATCAACTTCATTTCAAGGGTTACCCTTTGGAAGTGGGCACATCTCTAATTCAACGCCTTCCTCAGGATCTTTTCCTTTCACTTCTCAGACTCAAAGTTTCAATCCATGGTCTGGAGGTAAAATTTCTACTACCTTTACAGGTTGGAACCATATTTTTACAGCATTAGGAGTAGGGAATCAATTTATCGCTGGTCACCAAGGGAATGTTCCTTTCCCTTCGTTGAGTGGTTATCAGGCTTTCTCTCCTTTTTCAAATTCTTGGAACCCCTATCAGGGGGTTTCTTCTTCATTCACTACCTCAGTGGGGGGAAATGGTCCGGTTTATAATAACTCCATGTCAGGGGGGCTCCTTCTCCAAATATTGGGTCAGAAGTATTTTCCTACGGCCCAACATTTTCTACAAACAGTATCTGGAAAATTGGTGCCTCATCAAATACATTTTATTCTTTCCAGAATGTCAGGAATCCATCCTATGGGGGATGGAATTCCAAGGCTCCTCCTCGATTACCATTTCTGGCATCGTTAAAATTTCCAGATTTGTCGAAATTGACTAACGATCCTATCCAATATAACCTGGGGTGGCCTCCGGTCCGCACCAAACTACCCTCAAACATCCCAAAGTTTGAAGGGAAGAATGGAGAGGATCCGGCAGATCAGATCACCACTTTCCATTTATGGTGTTCATCAAACTCCCTGATTGATGATTCAATTAGGTTGAGGTTATTCAACGCACCTTAACTGGAAATGAGGCGAAGTGGTACATTGAGTTAACTGGGGGTAGTTTTGCCACTTTTGGTGATCTGGCTACCATGTTTCTAAATAATTTTTATTTGCCTGTCCGTTACGACGCCAGGACTGAACTCCTAGCTAATTTTAAGCAGGACAAGGAAACTCACATTTATGATCATATTTAGGAATGGCGAAGAAGGAAGAGGCTCATTAAATCCTATATTCTGAATGAATTCCTTTTGGAATGGTTTTTGAAATCCTTTCAGCTAGATATTTCTAAGGACGTATCCCTATCAGGGGTATTTTGCGAAAAACAATCTATTTTTAGGGCTCAACAATTATAACTGATTTATTCTTAGTCTGGAGTCCTCAATAAAAAATTTCCTGATGTTCCTCACTCCAAATTGGACTTGTCAAAAACTAAACCTGGTCCTCGTGGTGATGGACGTTCGATAGTGGTGCAGCTAACTTGCTTAGTCAATTGCATCAGTTGTACATACAATGTGCTTCTTCTAGTCAGGCCGTGCCTTCAGTTTCAAATCCTTCCCAGTCTTTGTCAACAAATGATGTCCAGACTTTTAACCCCAAAGGAAATCAACAATCCAAAGGGAATAAGAACGGACGGAACAATAAAAAGAAGGTAAAACATGGAAGGGGGAATGAAAATAAATCCAACGATCATGTTGGTGAGGGTCAAAAGGATAAAAAGAAAGTGAATTTTCCATGTAAGTTATGTACTAGAGACCATATTACTCACCTTTTCCCTAAAATTTAGGATGCGCAACGCTTGTTAGCTCAACAGGGTTCTTCGAGTTCCCAGGCTATGTTAACAAACCCTTTTTCCCAAGGGCAGCAATTAGTTGCTGGTGCGAATCAAAATACTAGGCTCCCTCTGGGGGCACCCATGAAGGGGAAAACACATCAAACATATATATGATGAGTGCTCACGTAGATATTGCTATGAGATCTCATGATTATGGTGACGCTGAGTCTTCGAAATCCAAGGTGCTCCTGATAGTGCTGAGTCGCTTCATATTATGAGGCCCACTGTTTAACCTATACCTCGGAGCCGAAGGCATCTACAAAGAGTATGATGATTAACCCAAATGCCAAGGCTGCCCAAAAATACTCTATTGTAGAAGATTTGGCATAGAGTCCTTGTGCCATGTCTGCTCTCGAGCTGCTCCAGTCTTGTCTAGCTCAACGAAGTGCTCTCCTCACTTGCATCGGGGCTGTTGATCCAAAGAACTCTCTTATGATTACATTTGATATGTCTAATTTTAAAAAGAGACTCCCTCATCATAAGGCTTTCCATATTATATCATTTTATTGAAAATTCAATGTATTTCGAATGGTCGTAGATGAGGGTGCTTGCACATGTGTGATGTCTCTTACATGCTGGAAGGGTATCAGATCTCCCATAGTTGTTCCTTTAGCCACTCTTCTGACTGCATTTGATGGTCATTCTCAGAGGCCGCATGGTATTGTCCTGACTTTGCCCATCTGTGTTTGGGGGAAAACTATTAACATCGAGGTTGAGATAGTCGATGCAATCTTAGACTATAACCTTCTGTTGGGGCAAAACTAGATTTATGAGATGGATGTTATTACATCCTAATTATTTTGCATTATTTGTTTCCCTTGGGAAGGGAGGATTGTCACAGTTGACCAACTGGATGGTTCTCCTATAGATCGGAATGCATCTACTGAATCAACTATTCCTTTGGTGGATAATATCAAACCGCCTATCTAGAATCTAGGGGTTGGAATGTATTCTTCTTTGATGGGTACTTTTTATCTTCCATCTCCTTCCGTTCATAGAAATGTGATTTCATCCTCTAGGGCTCCTATTTGAAGAGAGTTCTTCAGAACTCATTATTTTTCAGACCCTTGGACCTTACCTTCCCCTACCTCCATATTAGCAAAAGGTCAAGTAGGTGGAATTCCATTTCCTGTGTCTGCAGCTGAGATTGCTTATAGATCTATTGTTGACTCTGTAGAATCCACTCTAGTTTCTCTTTCATCAGAGGAATTGGATGGAGATGAGGCCCCGGCTTGGACTCTTATTTCTTCTTCTGCCTAGGTTGCCTTGATACCACTCTTCCATATGAAGAGGCTATCCTAGAAGCTATGACTAGTATAGACAGACCGTGGGATGATTTTCATCATCGATCTTACCTTTTACCATATTTGAGCGAAGTTGAATCAATTTTTCCTAGTCCTTAGTCTTCTGGTCCTGTTCACCCAGTCCTGAACCCTTTAGCACCAGCATAGGTATTTTTTGAAGGGAACATGGCTGTGATTTCTCCTACTATCCCAGTGAAATTTTCCAGAGATCCCAACACAATCGAGAAATTTTTCATCGGAGTTGAATGTTCCCCTAAAGATATTCAAATTTACACCAATCTCTTTCGAGAGGTTAGGGATGTGTTCACTTGGTCTTATCAAGAAATTCCTGGTATAGATTCATTTATTATCTAGCATGAGATCAAGTTGTAGAAAATGTTAAGCCTGTAAGGAAAAAGCTTCGTCCGATCAACCCTAGGAAGGCAGCAGCTATCAAAGCTAAGGTGGAGAAGCTGCTCAAGGTGGGATTCATTTTCCCTGTTCCTTTGACAGAGTGTGTTTCGAATCCAGCCCCGGTGGACAAGAATAAACGAATAATTCAAGTTTTCATTGATTTCAGAGACCTAAATAAATCATTTCCTAAATATAATTACCCCATGCCATTCATAGATCGGATTATAGATGAGTGTGCGGGCAATGAGATTTTCTCCTTCATGGACAATTTTTTCGGATATAATCAAATTACTATCCGTCCTGAAGATCAGCATAAGACTGGATTTATTTCTCCTTGGGGTACCTTTGCTTACAAGAAAATGCCTTTTGGCCTTAAAAATGTTGGAGCTACTGCTAGCAAACACATGTTGTTAGTATGAATCTTTTGTCGAAGTGTACGAAAAAAGACCACTTTAGCTACGCATAACTTATAGCTAACATCAAATATGAGTACCGCCAATATCTTAGGATACGTAGTTAGTTGATCGAGACAATCTTTGTAAAAATATAGATCTGTGTAAAAGACATTAAGCAGTAAAAAGAAGGTTTTGCTCCATATATCCAATAGACAAGAAAAGAACAATTTTTGAAAGAATTTTTGCATTAAGGGCACCTGGGAGGAAAACAAGAAGGAGTTTCCAATTCTCCTCAATGGGATGGGTTCTTGGAAGTCCTCAGCACTTCAGATCTAGCATTTCTCTCTCTTGTTGGTGTAGAAAACCCAGACAAAGATAGAACTCAAAGGGAGCTCACACAGCAAATAATGGAAAATATGACAATGATAATGGCTCAAAGTCGGACCAAGAGTATAGATCCAGAGTGATCTAATAGGCAACAAAAGGTGAATAATGGTAGGAGAAACCCTCCTTTTTATAACAAAATATTGGGTCATTCTAGATCTTGGTGCATGATTAAAATAACATTAACCAAATCTAGATCCACCTTTTATGGAATATTTTATTATATTTGTTGGAGAGAAAAAGTATTTGACTTGGGTCAAATCCCTTTATTTGTGAATAATAAATAAATAAATGATTTATTTATCATTTTAAGGAAGTGGTTGAAAGATAATCAGATAAATAATGATTTATTTAATTATTTATGGGTGATTTAGTCATATTTAACAAGGAATATTATTTAAATAAGATTTAAATAATTATTCCTAGAAAATAATAAGATAAATAAAGATTTATCTAATTAATTTCTTTGTTTTAGGTTAAACATGACCAGGAATAATAATTAAATTATTGTTTAATTAATTATTCCTTGAGTAAAATCAAACAAATATAGGTTTGTTTAATATTTCCTTTTGGGGTTTCCTGTTTAGACCATAAACAACCTAATAAATGTGGTTTATTAAGTTATTTAACATAGTGAAGGCAATTTTACTTAGGGTAAATTTGGTCTTACATGGTGTACTTGGGTCCATCTAATGATAGTAGGTTAGATGACCAAAAAATGGTGTAACACATGTCATATGCCTTCCATGACATCAAACATATTTTCAAGGCATACTTGGATGATTTAGCTACTTGTTCTTGCAAGAGAATCGATCATCCCTCTCACCTCCGTCAAGTATTTGAGTGATGTCGATATTACAAGATCCGGTTGAATTCGAACAAGTGTGTTTTCACGGTCACATCTAGTTGGTTGTTGGGATTTATTCTGTCTACGAAAGGGATTTTGATAGATCGCATTAAGGTTGAGGCAATAATTCTGTTGCCTCCCACTTCCTTTTTTTGTCAACTTTGAAGTCTACAAGGAAAAGCTATTTTTTTGTGGAGATTCATCATAAATTATGCCGAGATTACAAAAGGAATTATGATATTATTAAAGAAAGGAGTTCCATTTTTATGGGATGACTTTGCTCAACACTCATTCGATGCCTTGAAAAAAACATTGACCTCTGCTCCTATACTAAGTCCACTTGATTATAGCAGGGATTTCCTCTTGTATCTCGCAGCAGTAGAATCTAACATTGGTATGGTTTTGGTTCAGGAGGATGATGTTCTTTCAGATCATGTTATATACTACCTTAGTCAAGGCTTAGTAGGACCTAAACTCTGGTATTCTCTGATAGAGAAGCTTGCTTTAGCAGCCATTCATGCTGTATAATGGCTCAGACATTATATTCTTCTTTGAAAAAATTATGTTTTGGCAGCAGTCAATCCATTTCAGTTTGTTCTCAGCAGGCGACTGATTGGGGGAAACCACAGTAGATGGGTTGTGATTTTGTATGAATTTGATCTTGATTTAATGTCTGCCAAGTCCAAGAAATCACTGGTTTTTGCAGAATTAATTTCTGACTTGCCCTGTGGAGAAGAGATAGTTTATGATGAATCCTTTCTAGATGAACATATTTTTCTCATTTCTTCACAGGATCCTTGATACGGTGATATCATAATATATCTTCAGACTATGAAGTTTCCCTCGAATTTTTCGAAAGATGAGCACTGTAAGTTACGTCACCTAGAAAAAAAATACTTAATCATTGGTGACACTTTATACCGTCACAGGGTCGATTCAATCCTTAGATGATGCTTAACTCTCGAAGAAGCTGAGGTTGTGTTGAATGATTGCCATAGTGGAGCTTGTGGTGGTCATTTATTTGGGCTTGCTACAACCCAAAAAATCTTGCGTGCAGGATACTTTTGGCCTTCAATTTTCAAATATTGCACGGAGTCGGTCAAACGATGTCATCCATGTTAATTGTATACTCGAAATATGTGTGCTCATCTAGCTCTGCTATTTCCTATCATCACTGTCGATCCCTTTAGAAAGTGGGGTATTGATTATACTACTTGTAACCCACCTTCATCTAAAGGTCATAAGTACATTATTGTAGCAAGAGACTACTTCACTAAGTGGGTCGAGGCTATGCCCACTTTTGGGAATGACGACAAGAAAACAACTCTTTTTCTCTTCAATCAAGTCATTTCTCGTTTTGGTATTCCCAAAGAGATTGTCACTGATCATGGAAGTCACTTTCAGAACAACATGATGGCTGAATTGGCTCTAAAATTAGGTTTCCGGCAGGAGCATTCATCTCCATATTATCCTCAGGCCAATGGGCAAGTGGAAGTCGTGAAAAAATCCTTGAAAACAATTCTTCAATGGACAATTGATAAAGCTCGATCCAATTGGAATGATATGTTGTATCCTACACTTTGGGCATGCTGGATGTCAGTGAAAACTGCAACTGGTTTTACTCCGTTTAAACTAGATTATGGGTTGGAATCCATATTTCCCATCGATTGTGAAATTACTTCTCTTAAGTTAGCTGTAGAGCTTCTTCCTGACACTTCTAGTCTCGAAAAACATCTCCTTCATCTGGAACATCTCGATGAGCAACGTCGAGATGTCGCCAGGATGAGCGAGGCACATAAGAAGAGGGTAAAAGTTTAGTACAATAAAGCGGTCAAAACTAGGGTTTTCTCTGATGGAGACCTTGTCTTGGTTTATGCCCAGGAGAAGGATGCCCTGGGGGCAGGTAAGTTTAAGTCTATGTGGTATGGCCCCTTCATCGTTAAAGAGGTCCTCAAGAAAGGAGATTATGCCTTGGTTGATTTTGAGGGAAATGAGTTGGAGGAGCCCACAAATGGGCTCTATATGAAAAGGTATTATGCCTAGGCCTTGGCCTAGCAGCTTGCTTTTTATATATATTTTTGTTTTTGTTTTTTGTACATATCTGATTTTTCAGTCTTTGATGTGATGGTGATGTTTTTGATCTGCTTTGGAAGGTTGTGTTAGATGTCATGAGTCATTTTGTTTTCATCGATGGTGCTAGTAGAAACACCCGAAACTTGGCTTCTGTGGCTTGGGTAGTTCATTATCCATCTGGTTAGTTGTTAGTTTCAAGAGGTGTCTACGTTGGTCCTGCTTCCAACAACGTAGCATAATACACTGCAGTATTTTATCTACTCTCGGAGGAAATATATTTGGGTGTTGATCTGTTAGTAGTTTTCTTGGACTCCCAGCTGGTGGTATCACAGTTGAACAACACATATCGGGTTCGGGATCCATTTTTTCTCCGATTGTTTTTCAGGGTACGTTTTTTACAAAGATCATTTAAATTTATAACATTTATTCATATTCCTCAAGTTGACAATTGGATGGTAGACTTATTGGCTAATCAAGCAATTAATTGGCATATTCATCATTCAATAATTTAATCAAATCATCAAATTCATCATACATTTTCATACACTTGATTCATCACATCATATAAATCGATGTATATATATATATATATATATATATATATAGTCAGAGTGTTCAAAAAATTATACAAAAAACTAGACCCATATGTCCTACAAAATTAGGGCTTATGCCCGATCATGTTCAGTATCAAAAATATAGTAAAGTCATCCAGTAAAATCTATATATCTAATCCTGTGGTCCCTGCCCAACATTCATGTTCCTATAGAACATGATAGCAGTCGCTACAAGGCAGAATAACCGCACCCAGTCTCGTGGTACTTCAACTACCCATCTCTGGATAGCCTCTGGTAGGTCCTCTGATGTAGACATAGGCACTTGGTGAGTTAAACTCTCCAAGTTTCTCTAAATGGCATGAAGGGTTCTGCTAGGGTCTTCGGCATCCGCTTCACCTCTATGGCACTTATGCCTTGGGTATCCCTTAGGACAGACTGGTCCCATATCTGTATCATGGTCATCACATAATTTTTTAAGTCATTTGAATCCAATCAAAAACCATTTTTTCATTGTTTCATATATTGAAAAAATCAAACAAAATTGATAGAATAAAAAATTGCAGTCTCACCTATTGCACCCCATGTTGCATCGGGTGGAAGGACTAAGTCTAGATCACCACAAAATTCCATCCCAGCATAGGGATAATCCTCCATGGTGATAACTTGTTCCTCCCACCATTGGAAGAACTCGTCATCCCAAGTGGTTTGGGTAACTTCACTTCCCCCCAATCTCTTCATCAAGTAAGACCACCAGGCTATTCTTGGATCTCTAGGGCTACTGATGGTTGAGATCACTTTGGGTCGAAGCCCTGGAATCCTCTCAAAGAAGAATGTTAGTAAGATATTTCCATACCCAAAATGATTTGTTTTTACTTTCGAGATAGAGGTTAATTGTTTCTTCATGTTAGTCAATAGTGTTGTGCACAAATCAAAGAGGTGAATCAAACATTCGACCACACTACTCATCTGTATCCTCGAAGCCTAGTGTAAGGAAGTAGATCCTGCTACCCTGGCAATGGTGAAGAGGAGAATCTTCATATACAGTTCTTTCAAATCTTTGATTGCAATATGAGTTCCTACTTTCTAAGACCCCTCTACGCAATAGACATGGACATAGTCTTCCACTGTAAGCCCTCCCAAAGGATTTCTGTGTAAATCCATCATATCTCCTCTCCGAGAGAGTCCTGTAATGAAATAAATGTCTTCCACTTCTATGTGTATGGGCATTTGATCAATCATGAAGCAGTATTATTCTAGTTCCTAGTGATCCAGCAACATTTGAAGCCACGAGACATTACTTTTCATATTTGGCATTTTAAAAACCATGAGCAAACCACAATTTCGAACGATATCGAGCAAATTTTGATTCTCCATCACTTCATTATTGATGGCACTATGTTCGCACTCCCTCCAAGAGATTGAATTCTTGAAAAAATCCATTAAATTCTTCATTAGGGTCATTTTTTACATTCACGGATTGCGCATATGCGACTTCCTTTGTGTACAGTCGTGTATCATACGCAGGTTCATCCACATGATGCCGCGTATGCGCACAGCGTTTAATGAAAACTAATCTTTCCTACGGTCAAAAATCAAAATTTTTATCCTAAATATGAATGAAATTGATGGCAAAGATGGATTTAGAGCTTACCTGGCTGATTCGGCACAATTTGAGGACTGATTGCTCATGTTTTGAGGAAAGGATTTTTTTCTCTACAGCTCCTTTTTCCACTTCTGCAATGTCACAATGAACCAAATATGAGGTAAAATGAATATTTATACCCATAAATTGAATTTTTTTTGCAAAATTCCATTATTCTTATTTTTCAAATCTATCTCAATCTATATAACCATGTTTCTTGTAAGTGTTGGGAAAGGTATGTTTTCAAGTACATTTTACTGAAGTTGATATATTTTCTGATTTTTTGAATCCATGACCGCTGACCTATCATGGCAAGTATATGATTTCAAACTGGCATATAGGTTAGAGAATCCACTTTCCATTGCGTTCTGCATGCTAGCCTCCATTTTGATCACTTTCCATAGGGTCAATCCCATCATGTCATGAGTGCTTAACCCATTTCACTCACCGATCTTTAATCATGACTTGGTAGTAAAGCCTTCCTTTACATGGGCTTCCTAGTTAGTTCCTCGCTAGCACTTATCACCCATGCTGCACTTTAAGTAGGCTGGGGAGTCCTCTTTAGTCCCACGATGAATTATGCGTTGAAGCTTCATTCTTCTTCTTCTTCACTATGATTTTTCTAGCTATTACCATAGAGGCTCCCTTGTGTTGTCGAGTTGTATCACTGCATTGCATATTGGCTACTTGTTTATCTTGGCCTTCAACCGGCTTCATTTGGACTCAATGTTTAATCCATATTTTTACCATGACTCTCTGTACAAGTTAACCATGCAAGCACCTAGCTATCAAAACTTGACACCTTTTTATCCAAGGATGGAATGCTCCTTTGAGTATCACTTACCAGTTTCTGTCACCTTGCATTGACCATAGGATTGTTCCTATCCCAAGAACTGGTGCATCTATTTCCTGATACTCGTTATATCCATTGTACTATAGAATTATTTTATTCTTTTTTAGGCTTACTATATGAAAAATACAAAGAAATAAAATATATAAAAAAGAGCGGGAATGGGATATTAATTCATATTTGATGGCAGTTACAGTGTCAGTTTTTGTCACCCTTGAACAAAGCACACAGAGCTATGACTTTCCTTCATTTGGGATGGTTTTATTTTTGACTTAGGAGAAGCCATAACCTTGTTTCATAAGTCAGTTCTCCCCTGGTTGGTTATCTCTTCCAATCATATGGAGAGTTAGTTTTTTGCCTCCTGCATAAGAAACTTATACAACGTTATCATTTGATGCCATAGTCAACATGAGTCGTGCTTTTGTTCAAGGGAAGTTAAACCTGATTCGGCCTTTTTGCGGTGTCTCTTGACTTAATTTTCAGTCGGCCTTCCCGATCTTGTCAGTATCTTGTTCTATCACATTAGATGTTTGGTCCTATGCTTGTGCTGGTTTGAGAAGGTATCCATTGACTTCTTGTTGGTGGGTTTGTCTCTTATCAACTACGACAAATTGATCTAAGAGTAAACCTAGAGCTTCACCTTGGCCCTATTTACATAATTGATAGTTGACATTGTGCTCAGCATTTTATCATCATTATGGGTCTTTGACTGAGTGGTTTTCCTTGTGTTCGACGTTAGCTTACATTATCACACTTGGTATTCATGCAGTACCTTGATTTCCATTTTACCCTATCAGTGGATATCCCGCCTCTTTGTCAGCTCTCATTATTGGTTGATTTAGAGGTTTTCTACCGTGCACTAGCTTCATCGCGTGCATGTTGGAAACATACTTCAGGTTGCTTACTTCACTCTACTTCGTCTGATTCCTTCCAAATCTTGGCCTGCAGGTTACACTCGTGCTAGACTGATGTGGGATGCCTTAATTCCTTCCTTCTAGCAGATATTTTCCCATAGACTCTGACTCATTTCTCTAGGAATAAGGTCTAGAGTCTTTTTGTCAGTACCTTAGGGTTTGTAGTCATCAGTGGCAGACTCTTCGATGTCGAAAATGAGGATACACTATTGCCTCCTAATTAATAGATTCTTTCAAGTGTTTGAATTCAACTAATTCATTCACACTTGCTAGATTGTACTGGGGCACCTTGACACTCATTATCATTATCAGTGGGTTTTCTCACGTTTGTTAACGGTATACATTAATGACTGGTAATCAAACGATTTCTCACATGATCGACTTCAGCTCATTTATTCCCATTTTGTAGAATTGTGCCATGGTGATCAGTGAAGACCTTGGGTTTGCATCAGCATGATTCATTTCACTTTGACAGTTCATTCAGTTTTCTTCCAGTGATACCGTTCACCCTTATATGTTGCAGTTTCAGTACAACAACATCTTATATGTTGGATCCCGAGTTGTGTGATTGTACCATGTGTTCCACCTCTTATGATTTGGTACCTGGAGATTCAAATCTTACTTGTGTGGTCAGATATATATTACATCATCATTGATCAGTCTTCTATATGTGATATTTGGACTTGATATTGACTTATACTTCTTGGCAGTGATTAGATGATTCACTATGTACTTTACAGTTCAACTATACTTGTATACATTTAGGATCCACTCTATACTTCATATGTGGACATGATTTTCTTTCAATAAGCATGGGTATGCCTGCCTCAGACATGAGCTATCTCTCTGATCTCTTCCATTGGTTTTTTGGTAGGTTCAAATATGGTGAAGTCCTCTCTAGTCCTCGCAAGGTTCTTTCTATGCACATAATATATTTTGGCCATCATGTACCCCTTTTGACCTCATATATTAGGGGGCATCTATTATAGCATCATTTTCCACCTTCGTGTACTTGATGATTGACACTTTGGCCTTGGGCACCCTTTCCCCTCAGGCTTGACCATCTTCACAAAAAACTATATCTTAAAACCCATACGTGACTCTGCCCAGAATTTTCTGCGTATATACGTGAGTCCATTCATAGAGATCCGTATATACCTTTTTAATCATTAAAAAATATATATTATTCCCTATTTTCGAGGTAGGGTTGATGGTTATTCCCGCAGTTCAACCACCCCATCCCGTGGCCTAACTATTTCCAACTGTAGAAACTAATTTGAGGGAGTATAAAAGCCCCTCATGTGCATGGCCTAAGGGAGAGAAAATTATAGATATTATACTCTGTTGGAGCCCTATTTCAAGTCTGATATTCCTGTGCCTCCTGCACTTCCCAGGTATATTCAGGAAACCCTTGTTTCCTCGAGATACTCATTATCCTATATGACATCTAGTGTGCACACATCTTGGAAGAATTCTTGCGAGGCTAGGGCTGGACGGATCCAGAGGATGGTATGTTCAAAGGCTGTAGAAGGATTCAGGTGATATCTCCACATTTCTATTAATGTACATGCCATTTATAATAAGAAGAACCATCTTTTTCCAGATATTCACATGTTTATCTATGCATAATGATCATTAAGTGAATATTTAATATTGTTTCTATGATATTATGCATGAGTTACAGTAACATCTAGGAACTATATATGTTGTACACCTAGATTTTTCGTGTTCATTTTTTCTTGATTTTCAGGTTACGAAGCATGAAGGGTTGCTGGGGGTTTGCACCTCATGGGATATATATCAAACGCAAAACTTTCGGGTAAGTTCCACAACTTGTTATATCTAGTTTTCAGTATAAAAGATAGGTTAGGTGAGTCCTTCTTGAATGGTATGCCCCTGATCTGTGAAGGTTGTTGACCCAAAAATATTTAGGGTATTATATCCCAAAACAGTAGGTAATATATGTAGGAGCGCATACACCTTGATGCATGGAATTTCGTATATGAGTGGAGGGAAGACCCACAAGTTAAGAGTCTATTAGGGAATCTACAGTCAAAGATGTGGAGGGGTAGCACCAAAGAACAACTGTATCAAACCTAGGAATTTACATGAAGCGTTGATGTGGATTTGCAGGTCTATGAGTCCTTTGAGAGAGAGCCATGGTCAAGAAGAATAGATTGAGTAACCCTGTGTAGTAACAAATTTTATCATTGGAGCAATCATTGATATCCCCTTTAGACACATCATATAAGGAAGAGTCAAGATACCTTCGGCTGGCCATGCTAGGGACATAGAGGAAGGACTCGTGGTGGTGCAGAGGAGTGGAGCCCTAAAGCTATAGGAAATGATCGTATATGCTTATCCCTTTAAGAATAAAAACCCTAACCAGGAAATATTCCTCTTCCCATGATAGAACCTGCCCTAACACCATTGGTTGGGAGAGTGATAACGTGGCTCGAAGCCTCAAAAAACACGATCCCATCAGTTTTTTTAATTAAGCATCGGGAAGTCAACTTTAAATTGTATTGGGGCTACGGACTATGAAAATATAATGATGGTGATTTTCCCATTTCTCATGACTCTTAGGTTAGAATTTCAGAAGGTCGAAAGTCCTAGAAGGGCTAGATGTTGCAATTAAATTAAAATCAACACCAGAAGTTTTTAAACTGTTTGAGAAGGATATGTATGCTGATGGAATCACATGATATATATTCGATCAGGGGTGGGGAATCCAAAAGCCTGAAATTCCATAAGTATTTTAATTACAATTCTATAAAGTGTCGAGAATTAGCGGGCTACGGATTGTCAAGAGATGACAAAATATGACTTTCTTTTCCCCAAAACTATTAATCAAAGAAGTTGTGGGACTCTCAAGAAAAGAAATAGTTTGGCAATGTTTCCCGATTATAATTGAAAAACAACCAATCAAGTAATCGAGCGAGAATTCAAAGGTAGGGGTTTTGAGGCATGGGCCATCCTAGAAGACTGGAAGCCCATAAATATTTATAATTTAATTTTAAAAATATTTTGGGATTCTGGGGTAGAGGGGTTGAGTTGCGAGATGGTCTGGGAGGTCGGTATCCTGTAAGGAAATTTTAATTGTGTTTCTAAGAGTTTCAAGGACCTAAGGTTGCATGATTGAATGAAGATAAAAGGGGAAAGAAAATGTTTTTCACTGTATTACTTGTGATCCTCTCATTATATTTCCCATGTTTCAACCGGGATTCGATCCCATTGGTTTTGAGGAATATCCGAGTAAAAGGAAATTGAAAAAAAAAAATACCGCATTACTCCGATTATAAAGGTGGGTTTGGGTACATTAAAATTACCAATAGACATTTTCCACAAATGGAATTTTGTATAACATTGATAAGGTCATTAAAATTGTAAATTCTCCATGTCAGAAATATGTTATATCGATGGTAGGGATGTTTCTTGTCAATCAATTGCATTTCATGATTTTTGGATGACATGAATTTTTGTTACACCGGTCAAGGATCAAAGTTATCATTAAGCTGAGGGTGAGGAGTGGTTATAATATCTATCATAAGAGACACCTTATCAATATCCTAATTTAGTACTTATCCATTGTAAAAGACATCATATCCATAGCTTAACTTAGTAATTACTAATTAGACGCTGTATTGATAGTAATAATCCATCGTTACTCATATAATTATTTTTGAAACTATAATTTTTTATGAAACTCGATCTCACCACTTGAAACCATTTCCAATATCCATCACGTGTGGCATAAAAGCCCAAAAAATCTAAAATGGTAAGCCAATTCTAGCATACTCATATTCTCTACCTCAACAAATGTTTTCCATGAGCCAAGTGTAACCTTGTAAAAATTTCTGAGTATCCATGGGAGGAGCAGTAGTCTGTCATGAACCCAATTATACCATTGCTCTATTACACCACCCATAATACCTAGAAATATTTCAAAATATGGGATAATTAGCATATTTTGAGAGAATTTAGGGATTTAATGAACAAATTTCTTTGGAATTTGCACAAGCCTTGAGTGAGCAAGGTTAAGTGGATAGTGGAGTATGAATTTTTGGTACAAAATATATCATTCTAGAGTGAAATGTTTTCCATTGACAATAGTGTGCTAGGTTTGCATAAAATTGTCAATCCCAATAGCCAAAGCTTCATTTTTACAACAAGGTGAGGAGGTAATATCTAATGGAAGAGATTGAAAACGTGAAACAAGTTAACAAGTTAAACCCTTGTTCCAACAAGTTAACAAATGTGAAACAAGAAAATGAGAATATAAAAAAAAACCAACTTGACGTTGTTCTATAATAGGAAGCCCTTTGTGGGCAGTCCACACTCTTGGTTTTCACGTTAACAAACCGAAACAAGAAAATGAGAATATAAAAAACCAACTTGATATGCCCAAAGAGAAATTTAAATTTAATAAAAATATAAGATTGGAATGCCTAATAGAGCTTGAAGGAATGGTGTCACTTACTGATACAAGCATAAAACTTCGCATATGTTGTAGACACATAATTAAGGAGATAGATTTTGAAGAGCCAACTAACGTTTTAGTTGGAGTTAAAGTGGAAGAATAGGATGTGTAATTCCAAACCACTATTCCACATGAAAATGTTAATGGAGCTACTATTACACAATAGCCAAAAGCTAAAACATAGTAGAAAAAAATAAATCAAACTGCTACTCCACAATAACCTATTAAGGATGTTGTTTCTCCATGAGAAATAATAGCCTAGATAGCGTAGCAAAAGGAGGAAGGGAATGAAGAGCTATAGTAGGAAGTTGTTGAATCTACCACTGCAAAAATAGTAGATACAACTCAATCAAGACTTGAGGATTTGTTAAAATCAACATTTCTGTAGGAAGAATTAGACAAGTGAAAGGGATTGGAAATATAATTGAAAAGAAAATTTATTCTTTTAAGGATACATAAGAAGATTTTCAATACTCTTAAGAGAGCTTGGAAAGATAATGTGATGGTATAGGACTTGTTAAAAAATAATTAGGAAAGGAAACATGTGTTACTAATGGTAGGTGAACTGAAGAAAGAAGTCAAGTTATTATTGTAGGAAAAATAACAATGGTATGAACTTGAAAAGAATGCATTGAATTGTAGGTATCCTTATCCTTCCTACCCCATGTACCTAGAATAAAAAATATTCCATTTTCAATTAATAAAAATTAAGGAATAAGGACCTTACACAATTAGGGAAAATCAAGCCTTACTAGAATATTTCCATAAGGCTTATTTTTCTTAGCAACAACTTCTCTGCAAATTGTATCTACACGATCATGGTTTTTTTGTGACAAGTACATTTAACATTACACCTTACATTGGAGATGTTAAAATAAGGGATTTTAAATAATTCATGCAAAGTCAAGTAGTTGGATGGTTTCCCATGATATTATAACAACAAATCAGGGGGCTATAAAACCTCTTATTCGGAATGAGCTAGGGTCTAGTCAAATTGTTCTAGTGGCTCATCATAAAACTTGGAAATATAAAACCACTAGAAAGATGTTGATGGAAGCCAAGAATAACGTTATGTAATTGTTCCTTAAGAGTGTTAGAGGGTTGGGACAAAATGGGTTTGAAGGAAGGCGAGATGGGAAGATTTTAGGGAGGAACTGAGAAATGAGGATCCCTTTTCTTTCCAAAATCTTGTGGAAACAATTTCTAGAGTACATCAATATGTCAAATGCATCAAGAGAAGTGTGTCTGCCACGTGTGGGATTAGATTTAGCCTCCCACTTATCAGGTTGTCTAAAAGTATCAACATCCACATGAGGTAAAGGATAGATTGTGGGAAATGGAGTTAGTTATTTCTAGAGGTTGTTGATATCTCTAGGAATACATAATAGGGTCTTATAATCATTCAAAGCTCCATTCATAAAATTTTTAAGTTGGTGTAAATGTTGGGACATATAATTGGAGCCTTTTTTCATCTATTTTCCAAAAAATTTCTTACAGTTTTGATTCTAAATCCAAATATTATCACTTTGTTAGTCATCATTAGTTAAATTATGTTCCCTTTCTGCATATCATTCTTATTATCTAGTTTATTTGTAATTTTCAATAGAGGCTAACTAGTTTCAATAATTTTATCCATAACTTGACAAGGGACTATTACAAGGGCTGTGGCTTCTTAAGGTGCTATTATAGGACTATATCTCTAATTTTTTCCTCACTAAGAATTGAGTGAATCCTTACTAGTCCTTCTTATACACTTGGAACTCCTATGTTTACTAATGAAGTCCTATTTGAACCGACATCCAGTTACATCCAGTTTAACCATCAAAGAATACATTTTTAGATAATGCAGCTAGCCTAATTGAAATAGTTAGGATCCTCAATTGACAAATAGTTGTAAAATTAGACAAGCTATCACAACTTGGTTTCAACTAGGATTATTTGTTAAGAGAAAATTATTGTATATTCTTTATTTAGATCACATAATAATAGATATATTCTGATGATGATATCATCTTTCAAAAATAGGAATGGGTTTTGTAGTTATAAAATAATGTACTCTATGCTTGTGAGGCACATGCATAAAAAAGAAAAGTGAAGGGAGTACCAACACTATAATCATGTACATTAACTTATACATTAATGAAAATCTCTATCATTCATGGCTTCATATATTTATTTTGAGTACCCTATGCTCTATGAAATTTACAAACCCCCGCTAAGAAGGAAAATCCTTCTATCTTAGGAGAGATCCCTTGTTAGAGAGGTATTGTAGAAATGTGTTTATTTCATCTCAGTTATTACTTGTGTGTGATTTAATATGGTTGTGCAAATTTATTCATGCATCAAGTAGTTTTAAAATGTAAATATCTATTATTGTGTAAGAACATAGGTTCTGCATCACTCCCTTTATTGGTGTGACATTTATTTAATTTTTGTTACAACCTTTTTTATTTCTTTATTGAGGTGAAGATGTGTTTCAATAATTAGTTGAGTGCGATGGTTTACAAGAGTGTCATTTATTTGAATCATAGCGACTATGTGACTATTGAGACCTCAAAATTCCTTTGTCACAACATGGGGGAGAACCTCCCAGTCTGAACCTTAGAGCAAGTCCTTTTCCGTTTGGTGTGGTGGCTTCGACTGGGGATGAAGGGACCAATTTCCCAATAAGGATGATTTGGGGTCTATTTTATTTATATAACATGCAATCGTAAATTATTTTAATCTATCACGTGAATTTATATAACACTTATCTATTCTACTATATATCCTGGGTGTTTCTTCCTTGATGCGATCTAAAGAGATATTCTCCAACTATTAGTAGTGAATATTATTTAACAGTTGAAAGAGATGAAAATTATGTAAAGATGATTCTTTTAACAAAATTGTTTGATTAAAAGAATTTTTAAAATTATATCACATTCGTATGTGTGATTATATATCAGATAAGAAATCATAGACAAATATTATTACAAAAGTGCATTTAACATTCATCTATGATGAAATTTCAAACATATAATGCAAGTAAAAATATAACTATCAATTTAGAAAGAAAAAATTAATACAAGTGAATAGAAGTACCATATGTATGAAGTCCTACTCATATAAACTGACAGTAGATTTTCTGCTCCTCTTCACTTTCAAGCAATTTAAAGAGTACAATCATCCAACATCAGTTAAACAACTTCAAATGTCAAAAGATAATAGACTGTGTTCCATTAATCCATTAAAGAATTTACAAACTTACAAAAGTTCATTATTTGCAAATGTTTTTGACAGATTTCTGGACCCTGCTCTAAATGCATGAGAAGGGTTTAAACACTAAACTAAAATATGTTTAAAAATATATTATTACATAAAAATAGAGGAGGTTTCAAACAACCATCCTCATAAAGAAAAATTTAACTACAATCTAGGAAAATAAAGTAACAATATAACTTATGAGTTTTGATACTCCATTTGGATTTGATCCCAAAATTGACAAATATGTAGCATGGGTTTGAGTTTAGCTAGCTAAGAAATTTTCGATCTAACCTGTCCCTTGAATACTTTATTTGAGAGTGTTGTCTGCAATTTTTTTGTTGAATCAGTTAAATACTGCAGGGTCTAGTACTGATGATAAGGTTTAATAAGAAAATTCCAATAATTTTCTTGATCAAACTTATTAATTTTTTCAATCATTTCTTACTCCATTTATGTCCTTTATTTCCATTGTGCTTCCTATTGCAACATTTCTTAGAGCACTTCAGATGTCGACTCTTTGCTAAGATCTACTTTCAAAAGATGTTCACATACAGATTCAGTAATTTTTTTTGTTAACCTTGATTCTTTTGCAACATCTTTGTCTGCTTGCCTTATCTATGATTCCCAATCTTTAAATAAGATTTCCTTGTGAAATTTATATACCTGGGCTAGATCATCTTCCTTTCTCGAGTCTGATACTTGCCATTGAATGTGTTCATTGATTTTATTCTCAATTTTCTCACACTCAAGATTCTGGATAGCCACTTGCTGGATCAGTGCTTCACTTGAATCATAATAAGAGCTAGTGATTGAAACTTGTTGGAAAAAATACTTCTTGTTGCTGGTTTAGTTTAGCATTCACATTCAATTCTTTCCTTCTGAATTTATCTAGTTGTGGCTAGCTTTGTAATTTATTTATTGTTGCATCTAGTTGTGTTTTATTTTATATAAGTTGCACCTGATGCTGCATATTTATTCTTTCAAAATCCTTTTGAAAATAAGCCATTTTCAATTCCATTTGCCTCCTGGAGTTATACTTTTCGTGCTCTAATAATCTCTCTAAATATTTATTTTATCTTATTTCTGCTTCAGTAACATTTGAACTTCAATGGCCTTATCAATAGTGACACTAGCATATGCCCCTACAAACTATGATAGTTTGGTTGAATGTTCAGTAGCATCAACTAGAGGATCCTTCCATAATACGTAAATAGATTCATTTGTAAGACTCTAGACTATATTATCAATTATTCCCCTTTTTATTATCTTGATAACAACCTTCTGATTAGGACTATAGAAGAAATCTAGTGAAGGGATATATTCAATTTGTAAAAATATATGGTCTGTAGGGTATGCCGGAATGATCTCTCGATCATGAGTTTCAGAAACTTTTTGTAGCGGAGTAACCATTTCCACTAATTTCTAAGAGTGTTTTTGCGTCTCAAAACTAGTAGATTGATCAGTATTAGGATTTTTTTGAGGCGTTTCTAGTGCCTTAGAAAACTTGTCCCATTCACTCTTCAAATCCTTTGGCTGAGATTTTTCTGACTGATCAGGTGTATTTGGGCTATGCTGAACTTCTTTGGAAGATGATTCAGTTTCGTTAATTCATCCTTTCTCTTGCATCTCAATCTATTTTATTACTCGATTAATTAACTTTTCTAGGCTCTCATTTCTGTTTTCAAATTCATTATTAGAATGATCTGAATTCTGAGATTGATGTTTTGATTTCCATAACTCATCTTCAGACATGTCTTTAGCTTCAATATCCAAGATGATACTTGGATTCGGTATATTGACATCTTCAATAGTCAATAAATCCATACAAATTCTTTCAAGTCACTTGTTTATGTATGCCTGGAAGGCTTCCAAGTCATATTGATTGATTTGACTGGATGCAAACTTTAATACCTCTGAAAAAATTTCAATACCTTAAATGAAATCATCAAATCTATCTATCTCTTTCACAAAAGACTTCAATTTGAGCTCTGTGATGTAATTTTTAATTAGATCATTAGGGTCATATGGTTGCTTTGGCATTACAACAAAATTTAACAAATTAACATTTGAAACTTCCTTGAAGGTATGACCAATATGAAAAAGTGCAAAACTACCACAATGAAAAGGAAAATTAGGCCAAATGGCCTTCTTAGCATATTTAAGCTATTTCGAAATACCATCTACCACAAGCTAGTAAGCAATCTCTCTAGAAAGTAGCTTGTGAGAAACATAATATGTCAGGACGTGGGCAGAAGCGTAACTCCTGAAAACTCTGAAATAGGTGAAAATTTCTTCAGAAAACAATCTGGAAATGGGAAAAAATTTTGTACTACTCTCTTTGGAATTTCTAGAGGCTTTGTTGTTAAATATAATCGGCTACATAGGCACTATCACTCTATGGATTTTTTTTTTTAAATGTAGATGAAAATCTGACTCCCAAAGGGCTCTGTGGTAAATGTGGATTGGAGTAGGGTCTTGGGTCATCCATTTCCATCCCATGGTAGGAAAATTTGAAGAAAATAAAATTGTATCCATGACATAGGAACTAATGTAAAGGGCGGGTATTTCCCTTGAGGAAATGCCTATTTTACTCCTATACTCCATGATACTTCTAGCTAAATTATCCGATAGGATATGTGCCTAATTAAGAATTAAACAATTGACAATCGCGCCAATGAATGGAACCCAATCTATGTAAAACCTAGTAGTATCAGGCTTTGCAAATAATCTACACAACATATAGGTAGAATAGAAATAAGGGGAAGGAATTTGTGCTATTCGGTACGTACCAAGTTTCTCCCGTTTAAGCTTTCCTTAGTCATCCTTCCATTCTTTTATAACTTTCATCAGGTCTAGATGTTTCATTCTAAAGCTTTAAAAAAAATATTTGTCATAGTTTTGTTGTGGCGTGGCTAAGTGGTACATTGTCCTAAAATTTACCGCCCTGAATGAACCAATATTTTATCCCTTTGAATCCTTAAATGTCCTATATTCTATGTTCAAGTGGTAAATTACCCAGTCAACCATATCTGTATAGGGGAGAATCTTTGGCCTTGCTGTTACCTTATGGGTGAATTAGCATGCAACGTCAAAATAGGCCGGGTTTGAAGGAACTGGCACACCTGCTGTAGAAAATTTGATTATTACCCTTGGATTTTAATTCTCAAATAATTGATACATTGCCTCCCACGAGGAACTACCGCAATACTTGTTGTAGGTGGTATCTGAGAATAAAGCAAACAGGTATGAGTCTTCAGTAGATGATGCTTGTGCAATTTCCTTGCCTTTATTTCTCATCTTTGTTATCTTTGCTATGTTAAGTGGTCCCTAAATTCAAGCGAACAAAAAAAAATTTAGAAATAGAGAGAATAGAGAGATGGATAGAATTAAAGAAATATAATAAAAAATATGGCATACAATCATTCAAAACATGCTCGAAGTAGATATGAATCTTTCAAACCTTACTCCTATTGAATGTTGTTAATCATCCATAATTATTTCCATCGAACCGCTTACTCACCTTCACGTGAAATGTCTATCGATCAATTTAAGACGTTATATCTTATATCCTGTTGATTAGATATAAATCATTTAACACACTTGAGAAATAACCATCAATTATCACATATCGCAACTCCAGAATATTTCTATTAGTTACATTACAGATAAATTTTGCGAAATGCGATCTGCGCAAATTTCACATCGCAATTTCCATACGGTAATAAAACTTGCATTTAGTTATTTTCTGTGAAATGCGAAGTTTTATTAAGGAATTATGTCTATGCTCTTTATCAGATACTTGAAGTTTTATGTTTGTTTCTTTATTGATTCGTCGGATCCGTTACATCAGAACTCTTGCCGAATTGTTATAAGTTGATCGTTTTACAAGGTGCGATGCGATTTTATTTTATAGCAGTGTTTAATGACTTTTTAACGGGAGTTTTATATGACTTCGGAAAATATTTAGCGCATATAGAAGCTCACAAGACTTAATCTATTTTAATTTATTAGACTATAATTTTATAACAAGAAAAAGTAAAATAATTTTATTTCCTAAAGTTTTTAGACTTAGGCTAAGTTAAAATCAGACAAATAAATTTCCTATTTATTTTTAAAGGGTCCCCATTTAGTGAAAATAACTGGGGGTTTTTGTATAGAACGACAATTGGAGATTCATTTGGGAGAACCAACTATCTCTGATTAAATTTTTGAAATTTATAAAAAAAAATTAGAAATAAAAATAGTTGGAGGAATCAATTTCAATAAATAATATATCACTAAGAAAAAAAATCTCTCTTAATTATAATTCATAATAATTTATCTTTAAAAATAAAAGTATTATTATCTATATCAGTCTTCACTTAGTTCAAAACGATAAAGCAGGTGGCTCTTTCAGATTATATTTATAAGTATATTCACTTTTATTACAGGTAAAGCCTCTGATCCAATAGTAAATTTAAACTCTTGGGAGGGTTACCTTTAATCCATCAATGATTCATTTTCCCATCCAGTCTTTCTTACAATCTTCAAAAATAAATTCCAACTTTATATATGTAGTATTCCCAAATGGGAAAAGCAGGAATATAGTGCAAAATGCCGGAACAACAGTGTAAAAGCATCATAAAAAGCATGAGACCAATATGGATCTTATTTATACATCATAACAGCAGCAAATATGTATATAATAATGGGCCACATAACATAATACAAGATATAACAAGCCTCCAATGAGTAAACCTTCAAGGATGAGGTGTTTCTACTATATCAAAAATGTTGGAAGACTACTACAGCGCAGTGATAAAGTGCACTGCTACAACAAATAAACATAGAAATATCATGGGCTAATATATGCCTCAAAAGATACATCAAATATATATGTAGGCACTATACAACCTCCAATGAAGAACCCCAAAAGGGTTGTCAGAAATACACCATAATACAAATGAGATCTAAATTCCTAGGGCTGAAGATTCACTACAACATATAAAATGGAAATATGGAGCTGATATGATATAATGAATAATGCAACCTCCTCCAATAGATCCTCTAGATTAAATTATGATCCCTTCACTATAAAACCTCCTCCCCAAATGGTGTACTGAAACCACCCTGCAACTCCTCCCTGAAAATAATGCATTCCAAGATAGAAAATGTGTTGTAGGGGAAACTATATAAGTATCCTGATGCCAGATGGTGCAAATAAGCTCAAGGCATTCTTTACTATCCTCCCAATTGAAAGGAACCCTTCTCCACTAAAAATAAACATTGAAGTGACCCAAATATGTTCTCCACTACTGTAACCCGCAAGAAAACACAACCTTCAAGAAGATCTGCGCTGTAGATGAAAGATGAAGATTGGCCAATGCCTGATAGTGGAATGGTAGTGCAAAGCTCTTCCATGAGGCCTCTCAACGAAAGAGGTGGGATTCCATATCAGGAAAACCATATGCTAAACAAAACTGCAATCTTAGCTAAACATATGAAGAAAGCTATATGTCTAAATAGACCATATATTCAGAAATATAAGATACATCAACATAACTAAATATGGCTACCATCCTCTTCCTTATATAATAAATGAGCTTTCTAACCCTAAGCTCCATTCATTTATGACACTACTTCCATGCAAAGTGTCTCCATCTAAAACTGTGTTCTCCTATAATGAATGCCACTCCTCCATGACAAGGTTGTTGATTTGGTCAAAGTTGACCCAGTCAAAGTGTTCCAACCCCTTTTCACGCACAAGGGTGGTCAATTAAGCTGTCGAGATGTCTTCCTTTAACAATGGAATTGGTTTTATTCTTATTTAAGGAGATTTATGGATCTTCATATCCTCTTATTCATCAAACAAGAAAGAAAAAACAAAATTTAATATTCCAACTAGCTCATGGATAATTGGGAATATTACAGTCCTCCCCACCCAAATGTTGCTTGTCCTCAAGCAACTGACAAGGTGAATGTTGCAACTCTTCTCCTCCATCATTGGTGACAGCTCCATGTAATAAGCTTCTATCATAAGCCAAGTGTCTCCCAATCCATCCCTCCATGAAATTCTCCTCCAAAGTACTCATGAGATGTAAATGACTCATCCCACAAGGAAGCAATAGATCTAATGAAAAAATCATGGGTTACCCAAGGTTCTCCCTGAAACATGTAGCATAAGAAACATGAATATTTTCTCCTCCAAAGGACACATTCAATCCTCCCATCCTTCCTCCATTATTTCCCATAAAATTAATAAGGACATCATCAACATATGGGATCAAAATCAAGTGCACATAAACAAAAGTATGCAAAAATGGAGGTGGGTCATAGTCCCACATGTGGAAAAAGAGAATTAAATCTCTTAACTGCATCAGATAATGATATGGTAAGTGGTTTCCCCACAACTTACTTGCTGCCCAAGTTTTCTCACAAGTTCTGCAAAGGTGAGAAATGTTTGGTGCCTTTGGAGTGCACCCACAGTGGTAAATCATCTCGCTATATCCTCCTAGGGAGTGGCCATGTTTAGAAATGTTTATGGCCTAAAGTTGGCCATGAAGTTTGTGCGGAAGAATGCTCCTTCTTGGAGAAATGGCCTACACATAAATGGTGTTATCACTAAAAAATTCAAAACATCATTTAGACAAGGTTATATAGGTTCATGGGTCAGAATAGGGTTTTAGGAGTCATTTTAGGTTTGATCAAGGGAAGGTTTTAGATTTTTTATAGTTTTAAGCTCATCCTAAGGTTCAAATAAAGAATTATTTAAGGATCTTTCATGTCATACATTCATAATTATCCAATTGGATTTCATTTCCCAAAGCTTTTGTGCCAAAATAGCCTAATAAGCCAAGAATCCTTATTTTCGTAGAGCATTCAGTGTAAAAAAATAGAAAAGCGATACGAAACTGCTGTAACTACTTTTCTTGCTCATTTTGGATAGTTTTTGAAAGGTTGAAGACTAAGTCAAGAGTTGTAACTGCCATGGGAGATGTATTAAAGGGTAATTGAAATGATGCAAGTGGAAATAATTCAGTTTTGGGAGGATTAAAGATAAAAATGGTAGTGTTAGAAAGGCACTACGAAACTACTGTCTTTTCATAGCGCATTACATTACAACACTTTTGAACAGTTTTGGAAGCAGTTTTAGACAGATGGAGTCTAGGGAAAAATGATGATACATGTTAAGATAATCTCAAATAGCTAAGGACCATGAAATGAAGTTTAATTGATGGTCAGAATGTTCAAAGAATGCAAAGAATCTTATGCCTAAAAAACAGGGTATTGTTTCCTGCTTTTGTGGAGGTCAACAAAGTGGTCATGAAGAGCTACATCCCATCATCCAAATTCAACCATGTGATGACATACTCTTAAATGATATAATTTCGAGTAGATAAGGTTTTTAGGATAAGGTTGTTAAAGATAGTAATAAGGATTTTGAGTCCTAGTTGAAATAGGACTGTCAAGTAGGATAAGTGTCTCTTTGTCATAAATTTGATGTTTTATGGTTATGCAAGGTGTCAGCAGGAAAAAAATTGATGTATCTAGCCTAGAGGCAGATCATATGATGTTGGAAGATGTCTATTAAAGGTAAAGAGGTCGAATTTGTAAAGGGTTGGAATATTTTTGGCAAAATTGCAACTTATTGTAAATTCACAGTTTCAGCAATGCAAAGATTTGTTGCTTGACTAACTTGGGATTTTGAAGGATTTTTTGGTGCTTAATTATCCTATATGCACATTTTATGTATCTCTCTTGCAGTGGTTTTCACTTATATTACTCATAATTAATCTATGAGACGCTCTGACTTCATTTATATGTGAATTGACTATGTATACTCATGTTTTATTTGTGTTTGTCCTTTTCTAGAAACTCTGAACAACCTCAACTTCCATGTCAAGTAACTCAATGAATCACTGAAAGTTTTGACTCCATAAGATCAATGTCTACATGCTGATATTATTTTCAATCTACACTCATTAGGTTGGAGATGTTATCTGAGAAGATTATTTGATTGTAAAGCTATTGCCGTTTCTGCTATATACAGTAACAACATAACTATTCTTCACCTGAGATTATGAATATATTTCAATGAGTTTCTATCCTACCTTTTTGAAATGTTTTCTTCCATGTCTTAATGATTATTACTTAGAACTTATGATTTTTCATGCTTTGACTTCCTTTAAGTATTAAGCTATAGTATATCTCTCCCAATGTTTTACCTTCAATGTCTTGATGTCTCATTACTCAGAATTCGTGTATCACATGCTCTGACTTCCTTTGAAACTCAAGCTATTGAAAACCTCCTATATGTCTTTCTCTTTCATTGAAATATTTACAAGCCTCAGCTTCTACAAGGATGGGCTTTTTATTGATATCCCTTTCATTGACTCCATAGCTCAATGGTAGTAAGCTTTGATATTTTCAACCTACAAACATACAAAACCAATACATAAATCATAGATTTATCCATCTATCTACATATTTATTCAATATCATTAACCCTTGAGAGAGCCCTCTCAGATTGAGGAGGCTAAGCCTTAGTCATAAGATTGCTTTGAAATAGTTACACTCAAGTTGTCTGATCAACAGCCAATGAGGTACATTTTTTGTGATAACACATGGTAAAGAAATGTAAATATTCATCATAGAAATAATTATGCATAAATAAAAAATATTTACCATCTACCCTGCTCATAAAAATGTAGTGGTCCATATATATATCCCCTCTCATTCCAAAAGAGGAAAGAGGTGCCTCTGATAACTCATCCATAGAGTTTTGTATCTCTCCCAACTCCACATGGTCCATGCATCTCCTCAAATGATGATATAATTCCTCTTCAAAGCATTCCAAAGTAAACTCCTCCATGATGGTATGGTAGGATCTCATAGAATAATTGTGGCTGAAGAGAAAATATTCATGTGCTCTTTGTAGTAACTTCTCCTTAAGCTTGGAAGATCTAGATAAGAATATCCTACCATGATAATAGATGAATTCATCTTGGATTGAATATCCCTCTTCTTGAAGCTGGTCGTCAAGTATCATGCATGTGAAAATATCCTTGGAATAATCCACCAATAGCTGGGATTTCCAATATGGATCTACTCTCCAATGTGACAACACTGATGATCTATCACATGAAACATCTGTCACATGGCTATCCTTCTCTCTGACATATCCCATGCCAAATTCATATGTTTGAAGGTTGTTATCCTTCCCATGTTGCTCCTTCAATGCAAAATATGAAATGAGAGTGGGTAATGATGATGATGGGAGAGTGCCTCCCACTTCCTTGAGTCAAACCATGACTCTCAACGTTGTACTATTACTTTCGAATGCTTCCACTCCTCTTCGATCTATGACTGGTGAAACATGTTATGAGACACTTCTCACGAAGTTATGATTAGGTGGCCTCTGATGTGGTTTGCCACAAAAAAATAATGTTTCATGGGCCAAAGCGCTATGCATAATAGATGGGACTATTAGGTCATTTCTTCCACTGCGCAAATCCATCTCCATTTTTTGTGTGGAAGTGGTATGTGATGGATATGTGTGCATTCCTCTAATCATCTCATTTTTACCACTCTTTCTATCCACCCATTCCATCTGCAAAGTCTCCCAATCTGTGGTGACCTTCCCCAAAGTAATCAAGCACTACACACCTAATATCACATTGGTGTCAGGTATGTCAACCATAAAGAAGTGATCAGTCAATGTATATGTCCCCATGGTGACAGATAAAGATGGAACATAATGCATGCACTGCATAGTTCTATCTCCTGGGACCAGAAAAAAAAATCCCTCAAAATCATCTGTGGATATTTACCTCCTCTGTACTAGTTGGGAATCAATAAAATTGTGGGTAGCTCCAATGTCAATCAATACTAAAACCCTTTGATCTAAGATGGAACCTTGAACACTCAAGGTCAAGTACTTGGCTACTCCTCTCAATGATGCAAGAGACCCTCCAATTGGAGCAAATGACCCATCCCCTCCTCCTTGTGGTGGTGGATCATCCCCTTCTATACCAGCACTGTGACCTCTTTCTGGTTCTTCTTCTTCTTACTCCTCGTCATCTGAGAATATGTCTAAATAGTGTGCCTTTCCTGCTACACATTTATCTCTAGGTGCCCATGATTCTTGGCATGTGAAGCAAAGCTTCCTTCTCCTAAAATATCTTCAGAAATCATCATTAAGAGGTGTTTTATTTTGGCTCTCCTTTGTCAAAGGAGCCTTCTCATATTTTCCCTTTGATAGAAAAGTGGGCTTTGGTTGAAAGGTTGCCTTTGCTTCTGGCAAGGCATCTTGTAGATATCTAGCCCTTTCAATGACATCTTAAAGGGTAGTGGGCTTGGTAGACTTAATCAACCCATGAATGGGTTCTTCTAACCCATCAATGAACATATAAACAATTCTTGTTGTATATAAATCAGGAACCATAATAGAAAGTCTTAGAAATTCAGAAATGTAATTTTATGGATTACCTAATTGTTTGAGATTTTCTAGCCCCATGAATGGTGCCTCTAGGTCTCTTCTATCAAACCTCTCCACCAACCTCCTTGTGAACTCTAAATATGAAGTCACATTGGCATGACCCAATGTAGACAAGCCATGGAACCACCAATCATGTGCTTCACACTGAAGGTGCAACGCTACTATCTTAATGGCCTCCATCTCTGATACTTTTTTTACCTAGAAGTAGATGTCAAGCTTCTCTACCGGCCATGATTTGTCAATGCATTTATATGACCCATCAAATTTGGGTAAGAAACATTTGTCCATAGTGTAGTATAGATCATGATTATGAATGAATCTTGCACCTCTATTGGGATGCCTGGGTCTCCTATTGTCCTTGATCTGAAGAAATTCTTGAAAACTTAAGTGATCCTTGAATCTATGATATTGAGAATCATACTTCATGAAATAGTCTTCAAAATTTTATTTTTCTTGAAACCATTCATTTCCCATTGCTAAGAATGTAGGCATTGTAGAGCATTGGGAAACTTGTTGTTGCTTCACTGGTTGATCACTCTAGTGATGAGAAATGCTAGAGCCTTCAACATGCATAAATCCTTTATGGGATTCCTTGTATATATCTATCCTGATCTCCTTTAATTCCCTTTCAATTTCTTTCATGGTTCTAAGAATAATCTTAGGTAACTCCTTCTCCTCATCTTCTCGTGATAATGGAGTTTTACCCTTGTCTTCTTTATCATTTGTATAGTCAAAATTTCGGTGTCTTATTCTTTGATACCTCTTCTCTCTATCAGTAAGAGGATCTCCTTCTTTTGATGACATATTGGATGTTCAAGATACACAGGCTGAGCCAATATTATGCGCTGGTACCACTGTAGTATTCCCAAATGGGAAAAGCAGGAATATAGTGCAAAATGCTATAATAGTAGTGTAAAAACATCATACAAATAATGAGACCAATATGGAGCTTATTTATGCATCATAAAAGAAAAAAATATGTATAGAATAATGGGCCACATAACATAATACAAGATATAACAAGCCTCCAATGAGTAAACCCTCAAGAATGAGGTGCTGCTACTATATCAAAAATTTCAGAAGACGACTACAATGTAGTCATAAAGTGCACTGCTACAAAAAATGAACATACAAATATCATGGGATGATTTATTCTTCAAAATATACATCAAATATAGATCTAGGAACTATACAAATTCCAATGAATAACCCCAAAAGGGTTTTTAGAAATACACCATAATACAATTGGGATCTAAATCCCTAGGGCTGAAGATTCACTGCAACATATAAAATAGAAATATGGAGCTGATCTGATATAAAAAATAATGCAAACTCATATAATAGATCCTCTAGATGAAAGGATGATCCCTTTACTAAAAAAAAACCTCCCCAAATGGTGTACTGAAACCACCCTGCAACTCCTCCCTCAAAATAACGCAGTCCAAGATAGAAACTGCGTTGTAGGGGCAAATAAATAGTTGGCCTGATGCCAGATGTTGCAAATAATATCAAGGGACTTCCTTACTATCCTCTCAATATAAAGGAAACCTTCTCCACTGAAAATACGCACTGAAGTGACCCAATTATGTTCTCCACTACTGCAACCTGCAACACAACATAACCTTCAACAAGAGATGCGTTGTAGATGAAAGATGAAGCTTGGACAATGCCTGATATTGGAATGGTAGTAAAAAGATCCTCCAAGAGGCCTCTCAAGGAAAGAGGTGGGATTCCTGATTAGGAACACCCTATGCTAAATAGCACTGCAATCTTAGCTAAACATGTGAAGAAAGCTATATGTGTAAATAGACCATATATTTAGAAATATAAAATAAATCGACATAGTGAAATATGGCTACGATCCTCTTCCTTATATAGGAAATGAGATTTCTAACCCTAAGCCCCATTCCTTTATGACACTACTTGCATGCAAAGTGTCTGCATCTAAAACTGCATTGTCCCATAATGAATGACAGTCCTCCATGACAACGCTGGGGATTTGGTCAAAGTTGAGCCAGTCAAAGTGTTCCAACCCCTTTTCACACAGAATGGTGCTCAATTAAGCTTCCAATATGTATTTGTTTCACATTGGCATTGGTTTTATTCTTATATAAGGAGATTTATGGATCTCCATATCCTCTTATTCATCAAAAAAGAAAGAAAAAACAAAATTTAATATTCTAACTAACTCATGGCTAATTGGGAATATTACAATATATTTGATCTTTTTTGGAACTTTCTTTTATTTTTGTAGATATTTTCTATTATATTTTTATTTACTTAAAATCCATTGTCTTCGCTTGGTAGCCAAATATTGACAATTACATTCATTGGTTGTAATTAAACTGATCAAGTTGGCTCTCGATGAGACCCCTTGTCCTCTTGATATAATCTCAAGTCATTACTGTGTTTTGGTAGGCTGTATTGGTAATTTCAGTCTAAGTATTTCCATATCAACATGGTAAAAAAGCTCGTGATGAGACTTCTTACCTTCTCAGTTTTTTAGCATAATTTTTTGAATTTCTTTCTAAAAATTGATATGTTTTCCTAGATGGGGCGAATCATTGGTCTTTTTGAGGATTCTTGATAATAATTTTTTGAGTTTTAGGATTTCTTCTCTGTAAAAAGTCTTTACTATATTAACGATTCTTTTCTTGATTGATAATAGAATAAACATGCTTTATAAAGATGAGAGTTCATTAGTGAATAAATAAATTCAGTGAAATTTCATCTTTCAGTAAAATAGAATCTATTTGACTTTCAAATCTTTTGATTTTTTCCTTAACATTTATTATTTCTATAAGAGATAAATAAAAAAATATTATCTGAGATGTTTACTTGAAAATATAAAGATCAACACTACTCAAATTTTATTTTTCTAAGGAAAATAAAATACAATAGTATACAGGGAATAGAAAAGGTTACCTCCTATGAAAAGTATTTCTTTAAAATTTTCCCATTAACAGGAAAAGAATCTCTTTTTCCTGATAGATCTTCCAATAAAAATGTTTATAGGCCTATTTCTCCAATGATTTGAAATGGACCTAGCCACAGTCTTTGAAATTTGGTATGTTTACCTTTTTCCTCATGTGCTTTGTCCCATTTCAATACCATATCACCAATTTGAATGTTTTTTGGAGTAACAGAAGTTGAATCAAATCAAGCTTTTTCTATCTGTTGATTATGTGCATGAGTAAATTTATATTTTTCTCTTTCTTCTTCGAGTTTTAGAATTTGAAATTGTCTTACTTTCCAGGAAGAAGAATGAGATTCATCAATAAATTGAACTCAGGCAAGATAAGGAATAATTACATTGGTAGGAAGAAAAACTTATTTTCCATAAACAAGATTGAATGGAGACATGCCAATGGAGGACTTTTGAGTTATTCGGTCTACCCAAAGAGAAAATATTAGTGACTTATGCCAATTTCGTTGATTTTGATCAACAATTTGTTTGATTATTCTAATAAGGTTTTTATTTGTGGATTTTGCTAAACCATTTCCTTACGGATAATAATTTGTAGACTACTTAAGTTTAAAGCCTCTTTTGATTGCAAATTCTATCATAGCAATTCCTGAGAAATAAGATCCATTATTGAACATTAAAGTAGTAGGTAAACCAAACCTAGTTATGATAAATTGATCAATGAAATCAATAATTTTCTTAGAGTTGGCTACCTTTAATGGAATTGATTCTACCCATTTAGTAAAATAATATTTAGCTATGAGAATATATTTATGATGTTTGGAAGAGTTTGGAAAGATCTCAGCGATTATACCTAATGCCCATTGTTCAAATGGTTGTTCGATATTAACTGGTTGTGATGGGAAAGCTGGTTTCCTTTGTCTTCTAGATGCACTTTGACAAAATTTTCATTTTATTTCATATTCATGAGCATCTTTGAAAAGTGTAGGCCAATAGTAACCTGCATGCAATATTTTTTGTGGTATTATATTTCCTCCAAAACGTCCTCCAGCTGGTCCATCATTGATTTCCTACAAAAATTTCTCTGCTTTAGTTTTCTCTAAGCATATTAATAACACAGAATCAAAGCTTCTTCTAAAAAATACATCATTCATTATTTCATATTTCTTGGCCTTTAATCTCAAAGAACGTTTTGTTTTATAACTCAGTTGGGTTGGGGCATATCCATTTTTCAAATAAAATTTGAGATCAATGTATTGAGATTGTACATCGTTGAGGCTTACCTCTGATATTTGCACATTATTACCTGAATCTAACTCTGATGATAAATGGAATGCTCCTGTTAGCATTATCCAAAAACCTTGACCTATAACAATTTTAGAAATTCTAATTTCTACATCATATTCTTGTAAAGCAGTAACCCAGTTAGCCCTTTTCTCTCCTCATTCTCTTTGCATCAATAGTTGTCTCACTGTATAGAATGAAACTATTAGTTTGGTGTGAGTTTTAAGGATAAATGGTCTAAAATTCTTTATAGCTTTAAAGATGTCAAATTCTTGTTTATCAATAGATGAATAATTTAGTTGTGATCCTTGCAAATTGGAATTGAAAAATGATATTGGTGCTTCAATTTTTTGGTCATTAAGTTGTGTTAGAACAACAGTGTAAGATGTATCTGATGAGAAGGTGTATAAAGTAAAAGGATTAAGAAAATTGGGGGTATTCATAAATGGACCATTGATAATGGATTGTTTTATTAAATAAAATGATTCTCTTTCTTTATATTCCCATTTAAAGACTTAATTTTTCTCAATCATGGCTTGATAAAACTATTTTGAAAAGTCGGGGACAAACCTTTTTTACAAAATTTATCTATCCAGGAAATGACTGCATAGTTTTCTTGCTATGAGGAAAAGAAAATATTTTAATCTCTTCAATTCTTTGAGGATCAAAATAGATACCTTTCTTTGACACAATGAATCCTAAAATTTTTCCTTCATCTAAAGCAAAATATGAATTCTTTGGGTTTAATAAAATTCCATACTTTTTACATCGCTCAAAGACTTTCTTTAGGTCATTCACATGATTGGTTGCCTGTCTTGAAATACTATAATTTCATCTAGATAAATAACCACTAATTTATTTAAGAGTCCTTTGAAAGTTATGTCTATATCTCTCTAAAAAGTGGCACCTATATTAATTAACCCAAATGGCATATTTTGTTAGTTGTAGGTTCCCCACTTAGTCCTCAATGCAGTCTTCAATATGTCTTCTTGATTTACAAGGATTTGGTTATATCTTAAAAAACCATCTAGGAAATACATAAGTTCAGAACCAACTACTATTTGCAGTACTTGTTCCATGGTTGGTAATGGAAAGTTGTCCTTTTGGCATGCTTTGTTTAAATTCATAAAATCAATACAAATCCTAATATCACCATTTTTCATCCTGACAGGAACCAAATTCGAAACCCACTTAGAATGTATAACTCGAATGATGATATTTTCTTTGATGAGTTTATTCAACTGTGTTTTGATTTGATTTTCAAGATTCAGGTGAAATTTCCTCAACTTTTGTTTTATAGGTTTCTCATCTAAAATCATAGGAATGGTGTTTTGAATCACATAAGTGTCATATGTTTTAGGATCAGTGTAATCCCAAGAAAAAACAATTTTGTACATCCTTAATAACTTGATAAATGATAATATTTCATCAGAAGATAGTCCAATACCTAAATTGACATTTTGAGGTTTATCATCAGTTCCAAGATTTACTAACTCAAATCTTAAGGTAAAACTTTGAGTTTTAGAATTAGTAACTCTTTTAAACCTATATTTTAGATCATAAAGGTATTTTAATTTGAAAACTGACTTAGGAATTGGATTTTCATCTTGCTCATCCTTTATCTGAATGTCGTGTTCATTTTCATCTAAAATTTGACTATCATAAGATCCTTCAGATGTAAGGAAATCTATGATATCTGAATCATTATTAAATACTATCCAATTGGTAATATTCTCAGGAATAGATGGTCCAAAAATTAATTCAATGGAAAATCTATCGGGACTAAATTCTTGATATGGAATTAATTTTGATGCTATTATCCATTAAATATGCACTAGAATTATGTATTCTAGGCACGGAAGAAATATTGAAGGCTAAGAAATGAATGGTCAATTCTTGGACTAATGATTCGTAATGCTTTAAATGTCCAGAATGACAATGAATGGTATTTCTTATCTGTTTAACAATAATTTCTGAATCTCCTAGGATTTTCAGATATTTTATGTCGAGATCAATTGCTTTTTTCAAACCTTAGATTAATGCTTCATATTCTGCTATATTATTTGTGTAATTGAATTTAAGTCTGCAGGATAACATGATTTTTTCTCCTTCTGGGCTTATAAAAATACAACCAGCTCCAACACCATCTTCAAATTTAGAACTGTCAAAATAAAGAATCCAAAATAAATAATTAACTACTGGTTTATCTATAAAAAATTAACATTTTGAAGTGTCTATCCGGGAAAAATTCTTGATTTGAGAGATAACTGCATTATCAAAAAAGGGTGATGTTTGAGCAGTAAAATTTCCTAGAAATGATTCTTCTTAGTAGTTTCCAATAATATTAGTATTGAATGCTACTGGTTCGTTCATTCTTTCAAGATCAATCACTGTCTGTTTCATCAAATTTTCTCAGTCTAACTGGATTTGATTTGGCTTTCCATTGTGCAGTAGCCACATATGTGACCCATCTGTTGAAAAATATCCATGAGGTTTTTTATACCATCCTCTACTTAACAGTAAACCGTAAAAATCAGGAATATCATCCACCAATATATCGATTATCTGAGCAACCTTAGGGTTTGATGAAAATATAATAGAAACATAATTTATTTCTCCTACAACCTCTACTTTAGTTCTATCAAGTTGTACTATATGAACAGGGGAACTCTTAAGAGTTATGTTAAACTTAGCACATACTGATTTTGGCATGATATTAGTTGAAGACCCTGAGTATATTAAACAATTATGGAAATTTTTATTATAGATCTCATAGGTTAAAATAAATGGTGTATGAGAGATGGATCGGTCACCTATCATAATCAAATATATAGCATCTATTTTAGTTGAAGGGGAAGTAAGTTTATCCATTTGATTAGCAGCTTGGACTACTACTAGAGTAGGTAAGGCTGAAGCAGGAACTTCATTTAAATCTCTAATTAATATTTTCTATTATTGATTTAACTTAGTAAGTTTGTGTAATGAAATGTTGGCCCTAGTCTTTTTCATACCTTCAACTACATTATACTCAATAGTGTTGAAGACTAAAATTGTCTTTGATGTAGGTGGAGTATTTGAAGTAACATGGTTTGTTTGTGTAGCCTCATAAGTAGACCTTTTAATTACCATTTTATATTTAGCAGTCACTGAATTCTTCTATTTTTGATTTGGCTGCATTTCTTCAGTAGTATTTTTTCTCCTTCTACTCAAAGGTAAAGATTCTTGTTGTTCCTAATTTGGTAGGATAAAATCCCACATTCCATTTAGTTCAATTTCTTCTTCTTCTTCATTTTCTTCTTCCTCTATTTTCTCTTCATCTGTATCTTGATTAGACTCAACATTAGATATGATATTCGGTGGTTGAGAATTAGAAGACTAATTTTTCTTGATGTGTCTGAAAGTCTTTTTTGAACTATAAATTTCAGTAACTTGTTTCTTGATATTTTCCATCTCATTTCTCATAGTCTTTGAAAACTTTCTGAAGACCTTCTACATCATAAGGGTTTTTAGATGGCTTCTTTTTTTAATCATATTTGAAGGATGATTTCTTTGATTTCCTATCTTCTTGGGAATTCTTCTTTTCAAGAGTGATTATGAGTTTCTCTATAGATAAAGATTCCTTCATATTTTATTCGAGTGGAGGCATTTTTTGTCTATCAACAAAAATGGCTATATTAGATGGAAGAGATGAAATATACCACTAAATTTGAACTTTTGCACCAAGAATTGCTGTATCAGGAATTTTATTGAGAAATTTATTAAATCTTGAATTAAAATATTTATTTTCTCCCGAGTTTTAGCCTTTTGATTTGATAAATCATTGATGATTGATGCAGTGGTTCTGTCATCTCCAAACTTAGCTAAAAATTGTTCTTCGAATATATTCCAGCTAGTTATAGAGCAGGCATGTAATGAAAAATACTAGGATCCTGTAGATTCTATGAGAGTATATGGAAATAATATTACAACACAATCTTCTTCAACTACCTCTTTTAAATTAATGGCTAACATGTAATTATGAATGTGTTGTTGAAGCTGGAAGACCATCATCGGAAGGTTAGAATTTAGGTAACCATCTTCCGAATGTTTGGGAGAGGATGAAGAGGTCCATCTGTCTGTACAACCCCCTCACCTGTTCCATGAATTTAGATTTGATGGAAATGCCACAACCTTCCATTCGTCCTTGGGTGGATGTAATGGCTTGAGTTTGAGTAGAAGAAGAGGCAGGCTAAGTGTTAGAACTAGTTGAAGGGATAGTAGTCTGAGTACTGGAACTAGTTAAAGTAACACTAACTGTTGGAATGGAAGTTGTGGAAGTGAGTGGAGGTAATGGAGGTGAATGGCGTGGATTATTGGATAAGATATCGCTAGTGATTGACTCTAATTTAGTCTTCTTTATTCTCCTTAGATAAGTATCAATGGGAAATTCAAAAGGAAGGATTACTATCTATTGAGTTTCTGATCGAGTTAATATTCTTCTAGCTTGTAAAGAAGATGAAATACTAATCTCATATGATTGAGAAGATTCAGGATTTTCAATAGAAATGGATACTCTCTCTAACTTTTCTATCAAAGACTAAACTTCAGGGGAATTTTTATGAAAATTATGAGACAGTATGGGTTTAGTATCACTAGGAGACTTAGGAGAAGGATGTTCAACTTCAGATCTTAAACATTTAGATCTAGCTAATTCTCTGGAAGTTGAAGGTGATCTAGAGGGACAAAGACTCTTAGATTGACTTTTAGATTGATCACATCTTCTTGCCATTCACAATTGGCCCTCCTTCTAGCACCAAAATGTTGAGGCATTGGAATTCTATTGCCACAACATGGCGGAAAGCCACCCTGTCTAGACCTTAGAGCAAGTCATTTTCTGTTTTTTGTGGTAGGTCCGACTAAGGATGAAGGGACCAGTTTCCCAATAAGGATGATTTGGGATTTTTTTTCTATATAACATGCAATGGGAAATTATTTTAATCTATCACATGCATTTATCTAACACTTATCTATTCTACTATATAATCGGGGTGTTTCTTCCTTGATTCGATCTAAAGAGATATTATCCAACTATTAGTAATGAAGATTATTTAACAGTTGAAAGAGATGAAAACTATGTAAAGATGATTCTTTTAACAAAATAGTTTGATTAAAAGAATTGTGAAAAATATATCACATTCATATGTGTGATTATATATCAGATAAGAAATCATGGAAAAATATTAGTACGGAAGTCCTTTTAACATTAATTTATGACGAAATTTCAAATATATAATGCAAGTAGAAAGACAACTACCAATTTAGAAAGAAAAAATTAATACAAGTGAATAGAAGTACCATATGTACGAAGTCATACTCGTATAAAATGACAGTAGATTTTCTTTTCCTCTTCACTTTCAAGCAATTTAAAGAGTACAAAAGTGAAACATCAGTTAAAAAACTTCAAATGTGAAAAGATAACAAACTGTGTTCCATTAATCCATCAAAGCATTTCAAACTTACAAAAGTGGATTCTTTGCATATTTTTTGACAAATTTCTGGACCCTTCTCTAAATGCATGAGAAGGGTTTAAATACTAAACTAAAATATTTTTAAAAATATATTATTACATAAAAATAAAGGAGGTTTCAAAAAACCACCCTCGTAGGACAAACTTTAACTACAATCTAGGAAAATAAAATAACAATATAACTTATGAGTTCTGATCCTCCATTTGGACTTGATCCCGAAGCTGACAAATATCTACCATGGGTTTGAGTTGAGATGGTTGTGAAATTCTCGATCTAACCTATCCCTTGAATACTACATTTGAGAGTGTTGGATGCGATATTTTTGTTGAATCAATTAAGGATTGCAGGGTTTGGTACTGATGATAAGGTTTAATCCAAAAATTCTAATAATTTTCTTGATCAGAATTATTTACTTTTTAAATCATTTCTTCCTCCATTTCTGTCCTTTCTTTCCACTGTGTTTCTAACTGTTTGATTTATGAGATAACTTCAGATGTGGAATCTTTGATAATCTCTACTTTCAGAAGTTGTTCACATACACATTCAATGATTTCTTTTGTTAACCTTGATGATTTTGCTGCTGCTTTGTTTGCTTGCCCTATCTATGCTTCCCAATATTTAAATATGATTTCCTTGTGAAATTTATCTACCCGGGCTAGCTCAAATTCCTTTCCTGAGTCTGATTCTTTCCATTGAATGTGTTCATTGATTTTCTTCTCATTTTTCACACACTCAAGTTTCTGGATAGCCACTTGTTGGATCGTTATTTCACTTGAATCGTAATAAGAGCTAGTGATTGAAGCCTGTTGGAAAAATACTTCTTGTTGCTTCTTTAGCTTAGCATTAACATCCAATGCTTCCCTTGTGAATTATCTAGCTGTGGCTGGCTTTGTAATTTTTTTATTGCTGCTTCGAGTTTCATTTTATTTTATGTAAGTTGCACCTGATGCTGGAAATTTATTCCTTCAAAACCGTTTTGAAACTGAGCCATTTTAAAAGTCCATTTTCCTGCTGGAGTTAGACTGTTCTTTCTCTACCAATCTCTATAAATCTTGTATTTTATCTTATTTTTTCTTTAGTAACATTTGGACTTCAGTGGCCTTATCAATAGTGGAAGTAGCATATGCCCCTACAAACTGTGATAGATTGGTTAAATTTTCAGTAGGACCTGCTAGAGGATCCTTCCATAAAATGTCAACATATTGATTTGTAAGACTTGAGACTGTATCACCAATTCTTCTCCTTTTTTTCTCTTGACTACAGCCTTATGATTAGGACTATAGAAGAAATCTAGTCAAGTGATTTCCTCAATTTTTAAAACTATATGATCTGTAGGGTAGGACGGAATGACCTCTCGATCATGAGTTTTAGGAACTTGTTGTAGTGGAGTAACATTTTCCACTAATTTTTAAGAATGTTCTCGCATCTAAAAACTGGTGGATTGATCAGTATTAGGATTTATTTGAGGCATTTCTAGTGTCTTAGAAAAATTATCCCATTCACTCTTCAAATCCTTTAGCTGAGATTTTTTTGACTGATCAGGTGTATTTTGGCTGTGTTGAACTTATTGGGAAGATGATTCAGTTCCATTAATTCCTCCTTTCTCTTGCATCTCAATCTCTTTGATTATTTGATCAATTACCTTTTCTCGTCTCTCATTTCTATTTTTGGATTCATTATCAGAATGATATGAATTCTGAGATTGATGTTCTGATTGCCCTGACTCAACTTTAGACATGTCTTTAGCTTCATTATCCAAGCTAATACATGGAGTCAGTCTGTTGACATATTTAATAGCCAATAAATCCAAAGGGATCCTTTCCATTCTCTTGTTTCTGTATTCTTGGAAGGCTTCCAAGTGATCTTGATTGAGTTAACTCGATGCAAACTTTATTACATATGAAAAAATTTCAATACCTTGAAAGAAATCATCAAATCTATCTATCCCTTTCACAAAAGGCTTCGCTTTGAGCTCTCTGATGTAATTCTTAATTACATCATTGGGGTTATATGGCCACTTTGGCATTACAACCAAATTCAAAAAATTAACATTTGAAACTTCCTTGATGTCATGACCAATATCAAAAAGTGAAAAAATACCGCACTAAAAAGGGAAATTAGGCAAAATGGCCTTCTTAGCATCTTTAAGCTATTTTGAAATACCATTTACCACAAGTTGGTAAGAAATCTCTATAGCAAGTAGCTTGTCAGTAAAATAATATGGCCAGAAGTGGGGAGAAGCATTACTCCCGAAAACTCTGACATAGGTGAAAATTTCTTCGGCAAACCATCTGGAAACGAGAAAAATGTCTACACTAGCCTTTTTGGAAATCCTAGGGGCTTTCTCATTAAATATAATCTGGTGGATAGGTACTATGACTCTACGGAAAATTTTATAAAAATATATATGAAAATATGACTCCCAAAGGGCTCTGTGGTAAATGTGGATTCCAGTAGGGTCTTGGGTCGTCCATTTCCATCCCATGGTAGGAAAAATTGAAGAAAAGAAAATTGTGTCCATGACATAGGAACTCATGTAAGAGGGCAGTATTTACCTAGAGGGAACACTTCCTTTACTCCTATACTCAATGATGCTTCTGCCTTAATTATCAGATAGGATATTTTCCCAATTCAGAATTAAAGAATTGAATATTGCACTAATTAATGGAACCTAATCTATATAAAACCTAGTAGTATCAGGCTTTAGAAATAATCTACACAACATACCAGCAGCATAGCAATAAGGGGAAGAAATTTGTGCTATTGGTTATGTATCGAGTTTGTCCCATTTAAGCTTTCCTTGGTCATCCTTCCATTCGTTTATAACTTTCATTAGGTCTAGATGTTTTGTTCTAAAGCTTTGAACAAAAGCTTTGTCATAGTTCTTCTGCGGGGTGGGTAAGTGGTACATTGTCCTCAAATATTATGCCCTGAATGAACTAATATTTTTTCCCTTTGAATCCTTAAATTTACTATATTCTATGTTAAAGTGGTCAATTACCCACATATCCATATCTATATAGGGGAGAATATTTAGCTTTGCTGCTACCTTATGGGTGAATGAGCATGCAACGTCGAAATAGGTCGTGTCTGAAGGAACTGACATGCATGTTGTAGAAACTTTGATTATTACCCTTGGATTTTCATTCTCGAAGAATTGACACATTTCCTTCCAAGAGGAACTACCCCAATCCTTGCTGCAGGTGGTATCTGAGAATAAGGCAAACATCTCTAAGTCTCCAGTAGATGATTCTTGTGTAATTTCCTTGCCTTTATTTCTCATCTCTGTCATATTTTCTCTATTAAGTGGTTCCCCGAATTCAAGCGAACAGAGAAAAGTTTAGAAATAGAAAGAATAAAGATACAGATAGAATTAAAGCGATAAAATCACAAATCTAACGTTCAATCATTCAAAACATGCTTAGAGTATATATGAATCTTTCAAACCTTACTCCTATTGAATTTCATTAATCACCCATAATTCTTTGAATCGAATCTCTTACACACCTTCAAGTGAAATGCCCATCGATCAATTTGGGACGTTAGATCTTATATCCTATCGATTAGATATGAATCATTTCGCACACTTGAGAAATAACCATCAATTATCGCATATCGCAACTCGAGACTATTTCTATTAGTTATGTTACGGATAAATTTTGCGAAATGTGATCTGCGCAAATCAAACATCGCAATTTCCATACGGTAATAAAACTTGCATTTAGTTATTTTCTGCAAAACATGAAGTCCACTTAAGGAATCATGACGATGCACTTTATCAGATACTTGAAGTTTTATGTTTGTTTCTTTATTTATTCATTGGGTCCATTTCATCACAACTCGTATCGAATTGTTATATGTTGATCATTTTACAAGTCCGATGCAATTTTATTTTATAGCGATGTTTAAAGCTTTTGTAATGAGAGTTTGATATGACTTCGAAAAAGGTTTACCACATATCACAGCTCACAATACTTAATATATTTTAAGTTTTTAGGCTTGTAAGCTATGAGATTTGCGATGCGCGCTAAGGAATGAAAGAAAAAAGGAAAATAACTTTATTTCCTAATGTTTTTAGAATTAGGCTAAGGTAAAATAAAACAAATAAATTTCCTATTTATTTTTAAAGGGTCCCCATTTAGTGAAAATAAATGGGGTTGTTTTATAGCACAACACTAACATAGTGAATTTTATCCTACAATGTGTGTATTTCCTTTTTGAAAGTATGAGAGAGAGTTAGAGTGTAACAAAAAGCGTTCTTCGCTTTTTATGAGTGAAATTACAATCATTGGTTTGGTGGTTTCATTTGTAGTAGTTTCCATATATTCCTCCATATACTTTGTAGGATAGCCTTGAAAATGAAAGCCTACCAAAATTGACAATTAATGTGAGAGTTGGATCAATCTTTTTAATTAAAAGTGAAATTGGTCCTACCAAAAAGTCTGTAACTCTTTACTTTTCTCCTTTGAAAGATCGAGCAAACTCTAGAAATGTATCTTTCAACAGAGAATATTTTGAAGCTTGGTACAGTAAGGTGATTGATGCTACACTGATAATTAGGATTCCTCAATCTATTTTAGAAACAAATTCATATTATATATGGTTTGAAATTGACCACATTCATTCTTTTGTATTCCCAAGGGTCATTGGGAAGCACACATTCCAGATGCATGCGCTACCTTTTTGTTACACCATTTTTGGTCATCTAACTTATTATCATTAGATGGACCCAAGTACACCATGTAAGACCAGTTTTACCCTAAGTAAAACTGCTTTCACTATGTTAAAACAGGAAACCCCAAAAGGAAATATTAAACAAACCTATATTTGTTTGATTTTCCTCATGGAATAATTAATTAAACCATAATTTAGTTATTATTCCCAGTCATGTTTAACCCAAAAACAAAGAAATTAATTAGATAAACCTTTATTTATCTTATTATTTTCTAGGAATAATTATTTAAATCTTATTTAGATAATATTCCTTGTTAAATATGACCAAATCACCCACAAATAATAAAATAAATCATTATTTATTTAATTATCCTTCAACCACTTCCTTAAAAAGATAAATAAATCATTTATTTATTTATTATTAACAAATAAAGGGATTTGACCCAAGTCAAATACTTTTTCCCTCCAACAAATATAATAAAGTATTCCATAAAAGGTGGATCTAGATTTGGTTAACATTATTTTAATCATGCACCAAGATCTAGAATGACCCAATATTTTGTTATAAATAGGAGGGTTTTCCCCATCATTCTTCACCTTTTGTTGCCTATTAGATCACTCTGGATCTATACACTTGGTCACCATTTTCTGCCATTTTTCTCCCTTTGAGCTCTATTCTTTTGCATTGGGTTTTCTACACCTACAAGAGAGAGAAAGCTTAGATCTGAAGTGTTGAGGACTACAAAGAACCCATCCCATTGAGGAGAGCTGGATACACCTTCTTGTTTTCCTCCCAGGTGCCCTGTAATATAAAAATTCTTTCAAAAAATTGTGTTCTTGTCTTGTATGTTGGATGCATGGAGCAAACCCTTTATTTTACTGCTTAATGTCTTTCCATACATAGATCTGGTGTTTTGCAGCTATTTTCTTGTCTAACTAATCGCAGATCTGAAGATATTGGCAGCCACTTTTGTTGTTAGGGCTATTAGTTATGCGTAGCTAAAGTGATCCTTTTTCGTACACTTCGACAAAG